>CAHIKZ030003303.1:1840000-2235000 GCA_903632075.3 Acanthosepion pharaonis | reverse complement strand
GTTAGCCAAATTATGACATTTAAAATCCTAACATTTTCGGTGGAAGAGATTTTGAATTGTGGTACACACAATAAGTTGGAATTATCAGCTTGAAAACGTTTCTTCAAAAGTTAAAGTATAACATGAACAGAAGCCGGTAAAGTTTATCCATAGCCGTCTGCAAGGGTTTTAACTTCAGCATGCTATCTGTTATAGTGGAAAAACCTATCACACCCCGACAGTGATTGGTCAGTCTAAAGAGACGTGAATGAGGAGAAAATAAAAGACATGGCGAAGTATTGTAGTAGCAGTACCACTATGGTCTCCGTGACGTATCTCCCGTTTTCCTTATTATTATTATTAATAACTCTTACTCATTGTACCTTCCGTACAATAAACCTGATGTTATTTGTTTTACCTACTTCCTGTGTTTAGCGTAATCTTTCCACTCGTTGTTGATATCGTATTATTCACGATATAACATTATCATAATTATTTTGAGCTAAATTTAATACTTAGTGAGCCGAATTAATTCATTCCACAAGGAGATTATGATGACATAATTAAAATTCAGTATAAATAAGTGACCCTTGCAACACGATTATTTCTAAAACCTTGATACCTCATTACCAAATGATCAGAACATTATTAAAACCAGGAGACCAAACAGATATATCTCGGTTATCTGCTAAATAGATCAACAAAGAGTAAGCATGCATCCAGGTTACAGCGGTAATGACCGTGTAATTTTTTAAATTTATTTTTAAGATCATGTCTCGTGAATCAAGGGGCTAATGTCACTACCGCAAAGAATTACTGAAAGTGAAAGAAAAGGAGTACATATGTTAGTGAGGAGAAAGAACAATAAATGGAAGGCTTTCAGAAAGGTAGAAAATGGCGATTAATGTTGCATTTTTATTTTCGAAGATCGTAGGCGACATTGAAGCAAGAAAACGGAAGAGGCGAGACGTGCTAGAAAGGAAACTACAAAGTATCCAAAAAAAGTTCTGTTCATTTTTTGATTAGTCATTGAATGAAGTTGAAATATATACGAAATGCGTGTAGCAATTGTTTTCAAATTCGGACAGCCGGAAGTAGGAACATCAGACGTTATAAAAAACATGCGCACCGTGCCCGGCCATCAGTTATAAGCCGGACAGCTGGGAGAAGGATGGAAGTGTCTAGAGACCTCGTCCGGGGCTGTTTGCTTTACGACTTCAAAGTGGGCTTATCAGCAGCTGCATCAAATCGCCGCATATGTCAAGCGTTTGGGGATAGTGCTGGGGATGAACGTACTGCAAGGCGCTGGTTTCGAAAATTCAAGTCGGGAGATTTGTCTCTCCATGATGAGCCTCGCAGTGGACGACCACATTTCTTGAATGACGGAAGGCAGCCATTGAAGAGGACAGTAGTCTAACGTGTGGTGAACTTGCAAGACAGTTCAACGTTTCCGATGAAACAGTTAGACTTCACCTGCACCGCCTAAGTAAGACGTACAAACTGAGCAAGTGGATTCCGCAAACGCTATTGGAGGTTCACAAGGGACAACGAGTGGCAGCCTGCGTATCGTTGCTTTCTTGCCACTGTACCGCATCCTTATTCAATCGAGTGCTTACCAGTGATGAAAAGTGGGTTCTGTACGAAACTCCCAAGCGTTCCAGACATCGGTTGTCTTCTCAGGATGCTGTCCCTCACACCGCAAGACCGCCTATGCACCCACGCAAGATTTTGCTTTGTGTCTGGTGGACAGGTTGTTAAGTGGTTCATTATGAACTGCTACCAACGGGCCAAACGGTCACTGGAGACTTAAACTCGTAGCAATTGAAACGTGTACAAGAGGCATTGCGCCAGAAGGAGCCAGCACTGGTGAATCGCAAAGGTGTGCTTTTCCTCCATGACAACGCCAGGCCGCATGTCGCGCGAGTGGTCAGGGATAACATACAGAAACTTGGGTGGGAGACTTTGGGCCATCCACCTTATTCACCTGACCTTGCACCTCTTTCACTCCCTGGATAATCATATTCGTGGGAAATCCTTCACCAATGAAGCAGACTCGCGCATTGAACAGCTGGAGACACGTTAGCAGAAGGTGCTGGATGCCGATGGCGATTACTTCGAAGACTAAATATAAGTTACACATACTGTGAAGCGTTTTCTTTTTTTCCTTTAAAAACGGACAGAACTTTTTTGGTTACCTTGTATTAGAATAGAATTTGCGGTTATGTCAAGCTACTCCAACAGTAAAATGATACGACCTAGTCGCAAATCTAGTGATAACCTTAAATTCATTGCGTCTTGGTCGCCAGTAAAAAGACTCATTAGAATAATTGCCCTGAAAAATGTTATAGAAAAGTGAAATTACGTTACGATGGTGGGGGGGGGAGATTGCCCGGTGTTGATATGCCAGTTTATGACCAATAATATTACAGACCTTTCTTTGGATTTTACCAATAATCTCCAGATATATAGCAGCACAATATAGCAACGTCAAACCTGGTTATAACCTAGATGGTGGCCCGCTAGGGAATACCATGTTCTGTTAGCCTAGATTCGTGTCTTGTGATTCATAATGCTTCGAAATGAAATATCGGAAAGCCGTGTTAAAATTCGAGTCGAATATCCGCTTCTCATCCCCAACTAAGGGTCAAATATCAGGACAGAGTGGATCCTATAGACTCGGTTAACGATCAGAATACAACAGAAAATAACGGCAGCCTTCTTCAGGAATTCTTTTGTCAAGTCAATCACGAATATAAAAGAAACACGATCGTCCAAGACTGTGTCACACATGGCACTTAAGGAAGGAGGAGTAAAGATCGCAGAGCCGTTTCAATACTAGGTTTTCAAACCTCGCACTGAAAGTAAGCTTGAGTAGATAGCAAGAATCCCGTGAGAAAATTGAATCAGTGGGCTGAGTACCAATGAGGGTTGGTGAATTCGCACATTTTGAATGGAACAATCATAGTTTAGACATTTAGGAACGTCATCTCCTCTGGAGGCGCTGTTTGAAACAAACGATTTCCAACCACGCGTAATGATCCTACTTGTGTAGATAGCACGATTCCTATTAGCAAACTGATTTAGTCGGCTTAAGTTTGAATGAGCGCTGATCGAACGCGATTTTCCTTTGAAAGGTATATCGACAGCAGCTTGAGTCTGATAACTTCACAATGATATCTATCTATATAATACTAAAAGTCTGTGATTGCGTGCGTGCTTGCTTGCTTGTGTGATGCGTCCGTCCGGTGTATTATAATTTAAGTGAATAAGATTTAAAAATACGAGTTGCTTATATAGTAAGTATTTTTATTTTACAGCAAAGTAAAAGGTATACTATAATGAAAACGGAACGCAATATGTTACAGATACTAATCAAGAACAAGGATCACTTCGCACCTAAGACGTATAGGCAGTTAGTGCAGCGCTACACCAAGCTGCCTCACATATACGGTCTCCCTATGATTCACAAGGGCGGTATTCCGCTCAGGACGATTGTTAGTTGTCAAGCTCTGTGTGCTACCCTCTGAGTCGCTTCCTTGTAGATATAATTGACCCATTGATCGGAAAGTTTCCTCCGAAACTCCGCCCACTTCGTGGAAATAAGCAAAGATGCTCCCATCCTATCCAACCAGATGGGTAGCTTGGACGTGGTGAGTTTGTTCACCAAGGTACCCACGGAGGAGGAACTCTCAGTAGTCAGAGACAGATTGGCCTCTGACTCATCCCTAGAAGAACGGACCAGTATTCTAATAGATAATCTGATGGAGATGTTGACTTTCTGTACATAAACAACACACTTTAGAATGGAGGAATTTAATGTGGGGTATTCGAGCCTGTATAAAACGGGGCCAGGTAGCTGTTTCCCATAGCTTCGACCGGGGATCCTCTCTGCCCGGAAGCAGAAAGTTTGACTAGCACAGCTGGAGACGAATCTCCGACTGCAGGATGATATCTACCAACCGCCCCACGCGGTCAGATGTAGCACGAGGCCGAATTTATTGTAGGGTATCCATCCGTAAGCTCGGTCAAAAATTCCTCGTAGATCCCGTATAAAACGGGGTCAGGTAGACAATACTCTGCCCTACGTCATAGCCTCGTCTGTGGATCCTCTATGCTCAGATGCAGAGAGTTTGACCAGCACAGCTGGAGACGAATCTCCGACTGCAGATCAACATACAGTATTTACTACTGTACTTATGTGAATGTGGACATACCCATTATCATCCGTAGGTATACTTCAACAGTAATAATGTTTTGTTTTTTTACTTGAGATATACAGATTTGTAAGCTGACGGATGAAGATCACAGATTATATTGTTAATTCGTAGTTTTAACAGAGAGTTTTAAAATCTGTTGTGGACCCAGAATAGGTCCGAAAGAAAACTCGAACTCAGCATTTAAGTGAAAACATATTATTAACAAAAAGAACGGATAGAAAAAGTGTTGCACGTCCGACTGACGGCAAAGTAGTCAACTCGTTAACTGGAGACAGCAATATTGAGTTACCCCCACCACAAGGGTTACATGTGGCACAAAGCCGGTTTAACGTGGGTTCTCCGAGCCCGTAGGTTCGGCCCAAAATAATCCCTCTTTGAACCCGCATAAACGGGTTCAGGGGCAGTCAACCTCCCGGAACGAGATTCTGCCCTTCGGTGGAGCCTCATCCGGATTCTTCTCTGCTCAGAGGCAGAGAGTTCGACTGTTTAGCTGGAACAGGTCAACTGTAGACAGCTCTCTTGGGGGGGGCATAATCTTCCCGTTTATATAGTAATAGGACGAGTCCATTTAGTCCATAAAGGTAGGTCGCATAACAAAATCGAAGGGGGTTTCCTGAAAATTCTTCTTATTATTCTTCTACTTCTTCTTGCACGCAGGTGGGCCTTCAGGATATGGGTGATCATTACTCTCCAAAAGTACTTACCCCTTGTGTACCTTAGCAGTTTGCACAGCTTTCTAATCATTCGTGTTAAGACTGATTTGCATTCACTATTATATTGGGTGCAAAATTGTCCAAATCATGTAAAAGCAAAATTGTCCATAGGCTAGATTAAGTTTTGAGCCCTTGTAACTTAGAAATGATTAAAGATATCTTACTGGAATTTTCCGAGATTTATATAACAGTATTGGAATCTAATTTGAGCAATAAGAATGTATAATTACTCTCCAGCTTAACAGAAGAATCGTGATGAAATCGATCATAAACGAAAATGATAGGTTCATCATTAATTAATTATAGCTAAAGACCGGAAAACAATGAAGGACTGAAATAAAGTTCAAATATATATATATATATATATATTTAATTGGATTGATGTGAGTTTGGGAGCGTGAGCTTTACGCTATTTGACATAGAAAATAGCGTGAAACCCACATGAATCCAAAACTCACATCAATCCAACCAAATATATTAGCTCTATCACTGATATTGAGCGCTTTCCAATAAGTACCGCGTATATATAATATATAACTGATATATATATATATAAAATTGCATACATATATATATATATATATATATATATATATATATATATATATATATATATATATTCAGGATTATTTTCCAAATTATTCAAGATGATCTTCGCTCTATCTAACCATTTAACTTTCTGTCCTTGAGTAACAAGTTGCCTCACACGTTTCACGTACGATTACATTTTCAAGTTTATTTCACTGCTTTTCTGGCTGTCATAGGTGAAACTATTCTCACACCTGACAAGTGTCTTATAAATTGGTTCGGGAGATTATGGTGTATGTTAACGTGGTTAGCTAAATGCCTATTGCAGACATCTGCTTAGGCACGTTTAAAATATCGACAGAAACAACCTGTGGTTTATATAGCAAGACGTTAGTTTCTGGGGGAGACCGTATAGTCAGGTTTCATCATCATTTGAACCATTCAGTCGTCTTGAATACTACTTCAAGATTAGTTGTGACTGTTTTGCAAGTACAACTATCGACTCCCTATGGACAGTTTAATCTACCCAATATAACCACTTGGATGAGCTTGTTATGTCTTTTTATAAGTTAAAAAAATATTCATAAGTATATTTGAGTGTCACAAAAAGAGAGAAAAAAAAAGATCGTATCCTTTCCTTATTCCTGATAAGGCCCTGAGATCTTTTCAGTCAAAATGAAAGTTTGCATTCTCAATGAGGCAGGCACCATTCAGTGAACATCCATTCCACCTCAAATGTAGATAATATAAAGCACCACTGTTTAAAGATACTGGAAACATCTTTGGTCCCAAGTAACGTTACAGAAATTATCCGACATCTCCATCCCCAACTCTACACCAGTCATATCAGACCAAAAATATAATTTTTCTGCTATATCTAAACTAGGGTTGCCCAACCTTAACATTCTACCGTTGACAGTAATTCAAACACTTTTTACGCGACCTTGTAGACGATGAATTATTTCCAACCCTAAAACACCATTCTTGCAGACAAAACGTCGCAGGTTCAATGATTATGCCAGTTGCTATTTCCGATTTGTAAAGGATAACGGCTCAGTAGGAGAAATCAGAGAGCCTAGTTCGAATTCCAGTCGGGTTCATTACATTCACCTACCTTAGGAAAGTTAAGAATCCATCTCTCTTCCCTCAGTTATGTGTTGCATACAAAGACATACTGAATTATATAGCTATGGTTGGCAAACAGTTTACCTAAGAAAGAAACGGCAATCTACTGCGGGAACATCTTCTGCCTAGCCAGTTATGTATCGTAAGAGACATGATTACTCAACCGTGTGTCACGTATGGCACTTGACTGATCGCCATTTCAACAGCAAAGGTTCAAGAGCGCTAGATTTCATAAGAGAATACACTTTGAAAATCTTTAATTTTATTTTAATGAATTTAAGTTACATTCTTGATATATTTTATATTTCCATTTTTTTTGCAGAATTACCGTATAAAACTTATAAAAATGCAAAAATCAATTCTTACGAATTACTTTCATTACTCAATATATTTCTGAAGCAATGAGGCTTTACATTGCTGCTTTTAAAACAACCATCAGGACCGTTGAACTTTCTCTTTTGTAGGACGTTTTGATTTAATTTATTTTCATAATTTCATATCGTGTTTTCATCCTTGATTTGTATTAAAACACTATTTACACCGATACAATCTTCGGTCTTCCTCTATTTTATTACAATTCTTAATACTACCAGTTCAAACATTTAAAGCAAAACCATACCATACCACTTAAACAGGGTCGAATAATCATTATTCTCTTTGTATTCCATTAGTCAGGAGGAAGTTCCACTCAGACTGCTTCTTCCTGAGAATTTTGTTGTGGAACATACTCCCGAGGGTATACTTTCTTGATTACTACAAACTTAACCTCTTCATGCCTAGAATCTGTTTTCTATCCTATATATCATCATAATATGCAATCACCTTCTTCTATTTGACCTCATTCAGTAAGACTCTAATTTTAGAAGATTATGAGCGATACGTTGGGTGAAAATTTAGTAAAGAAAAAGGTAATATATCAATATGTCCGCTTGTGTAGTTTTCTCTGTTAAACTAATTATTGTTTATTAGGTAATGTCTGTTATGTTCGCATATCTACGATCATTATTGCTATTTTTATATATTCCCTTGATGAATGTTCACACCGACCGTTTCCACTGGAGATGAAGTAGTTTCCAGTCTCCTTAATATATTCGGTAATTTGAAGAAGATTCCGTGCAGTTCAGATGACAAACTTGGAGGGAGTGGGGGAGGAAGTTGAAGAAATAACATCAGATATGAAGAGAGTTGTTGTTACTCAGTTTTCCTAATCACCAGATTACAAACATTTTTAACACATTCACCATATAATCTTAAGCACTCGGGAATTCATAATGATCTATCTATCTATCTATCTATCTATCTATCTATCTATCGATGTTCGTGTTTTTACTATCTCTGTCCCAACCTGCTCACCTTTATGAATATTTCACCACCACTCCCCCAATTTCTTTCTTTCTTTCTTTCTTTCTTTCTTTCTTTTATTTATGTTACTCTGTCAAAATCTATCTATTTATTCGGCCATATATCTCTGTTCGTATTTTTACTGTTTTTTTGTTTCAACCTGCTCACCTTTATGAATATTTCACCGCCACTCCCAATTTCTATCTATCTATCTATCTATCTATGTTACTCTATGTTACTCTGTCAAAATCTATCTATCTATCTATCTATCTATCTATCTATCTATCTATCTATCTATCTATCTATCTATCTATTCGGCCATATATCTCTGACTGTGTTTTACTACCTCTCTGTCTCAACCTGCTAACATTTATGAATATTTCACCGCTGCTCCCTCAATTTCTATCTATCTATCTATCTATCTATCTATTCGGCCATATATCTCTATTCGTATTTTTCACTGCCTTTCTATCTCAGCCTGCTACACCTCTTTGTATCTTACGCCACTCCTCTCCCAGTTTGTTGGGAATAGATTGTGTTTCTGAAAAACGTTATATATGATAGAATCACATGTCCCGGAACAATAGAAGAATACATTACTTGCTTTTCATTTTACCGTGAATGGGCTAATCAGCAACTAGCGAGAACGCAAGAGCTACAGGCAAAAAAGAGCTTCCCCTTCGAAAATACTTCAGGATCTTCGCCTTGTAGGATATGAGTCTACACTACTAGAAATGGGGCGACGTGTTCTCGTACTCACTACACTCTTTCCGTCATTGGCAATCGTCGGTAAAATTTCCATACTGGAGACAATAATTGTAACCCATATATACTATATGCGCTATATCGTTTATTAATACAAAAAAGATTTTATTCACCGTGAAAAGTCTGCTCATTTGGCTTCAGTAATAATAGAGATTTAGTGTATTGGCTTGAAGGGAGCTGTGAATAATCACGCAGTGACACACACCAATAAGGCCCAGTGCGAAACAGCGACGGCCAAAACGGTTAGGATCACATGACTAACAACATATGAAATCTATGTTCTTTTATTGAAAGATCGTCTTTGAAGAATGTGGCGATCGTTGTATAAACGAGATGTTATCAAAATCTGTCAATACATGTTAACTGGTCGGCACTCGCTCGTATACGAGCATCGGTATCGACATCCTCTCTTCCTATTTCCTTTCAACCCCCACCCCCGGGTGGCGGTGTCGGAGATGGCTGTGAAGAATTTTATTTTTGGCGGCGACGGAAAAGCAGAAACTGCTCGACGGAAAAGCTCACAAACATGGCTTCCCTTTCGGATCAAAGGGGTTTGCGACAGGCGTGATCTGGTGAACCTGGTTGCATCGAGCTCTCGGATGCTCCATCTATCAAGATCCGCCTTTGTTATGCTCCAACCCGACTGGCGCTGGTCCTCTTCCACCGTTTGGACGTTGAGATTGTGTAGATCTCTGCCGATTCCACCGTTCGGATCTTCGGGAGTTGTTCGCGTTCAGTCGGATCCATCCTCTTCGACCCTACTGTATAAGTGGCCCAACAGGTGTTTTACGTAATTATAAATGGAACGATTTTATTCAGGCAATCTTTGTCGGGAGTAACAACGTTTACACTGACTCTCAAACGCATGATTGCTACATAAATGAGGTTTGCAACGAGGCTCTTGACATTTTCGGAATTGTAATGAAAGAGGGAAAATACATTACAAGTTAAAAAAACAATAATAAATTAATCCAATAGATTCTCATCACAATTTTTTACATACTAGAATTCATACCAGGATTCACTATACTGTCAGAATTGAATTCAATGCCAAAAGATAGCATTTGTAATATGAGAAGTTGATATATACTCGACTCAGCCTAAAGAATACCAAAGTTGACCAGGCACAATGTCATATCAAGGCATCAAATGTACCAGGTTATAAAAACAGAATTCATTTTTGTCTATACTGTTTATAATTACAAACACTATGCCCGACACTGAACACTCTTCTACAAATATATGTGACTGTTACCATTCCTCCTTAATGACAGATGTGGGGGACACAACTTATGCTGAAAAATTTACGAAAATCAATCAATCAAGCATTTGAAAATCGACTTTCAAATTTTGATACTGAGTTATGCTAAAGGACTTGTGATGATTAAGAATTTAAGCGTTTTTGAATAGACCTCTTTAAAAGTTTTTAAAGACGATTTAAACATAAAAAGCAATAACGTAATTACTATTTATTTTTGTTTACATTACATATTATATATATATATATATATATATATATATATATATATATATATATACATGTGTGTGAGTGTGCGTACGCCTGTGTGTGCGTATCTGTGTGTATGTATATATATGAAAGTCTGAAGATTGCGTTCACGCATGAAACAAAGCGTGTCCACTTTTTTATTTACACACGCACTGTCTAAGGTATTGAGCACCTTTTACCCATAAATATATCATACATGCACACACACACATATACATATATATATATATATATATATATATATATATATATATATATATATATATATATATTATAATGTCTCTAATTTAATTTTACCAAAATCCGTTCATACTCACGAATAACTTTCCGTGTATTGATGTTAAAGGATGAGAGAAATGTTCTATATCTTTTTAAGTTTTCTTTTATTTTCATTCCCCAAAGTACTTTCGATCTTATCCTAAGATCATCTTCAGGGGTGCAAGTAGTACGAAACTATATGTTGTTCATTATTACAAGTATTTATACAAAGTATTTATCGAACGGATTTTCTTAAAAATTAGCAGACATAATGTCTGTAATTTAGGAAACAGACATGCCTAAAAGAGAATTTTCGGCTTAAATACACACATACATATATATATATATATATATATATATATATATATATATATATATATATATATATATATATATATATATCGATATATATATATAGTCTCTCTGATGTTGTGTACCTTCAAATTGTTTTTGAGTTCGTTAGAAGCTGACCAAATAGAATTTGTTTTGTAAGTCTGCTATCCTGCACATCCTAGTTGGGAGTCGACCCATTTGAAACAGTATCAAAGAAACTTCTTAGATTCTAATAGAATGATTTATATTTGCATCTACCAGTGGAATCCTGCAATTATTTTGCCTTCTCTCGCAACCACACTCGTTTTATATTCCTTTTAATTGAAATTGACATAGGTTTCTGGCTTTTTTATTTCATTGCGCTTTTTAAAATTGTTGTCTGACATCCATTTACGATGACACACGTGATTAGTATCCAAAAGTGGGAGAATACTTGGATCATTTGAGTCAAACCAGTTTCCTCTTATCATATCCAAGTGTTTCCTGGGATGAGTGGTATATAGCACTTTTGAAAAAAACACCATATTGAATCAATGTCTGCACTGTGCATGATATCTGCATGCTTGTTGTCACAAAGTAACTGAAAAGATTTTAAGTTGTCAGTAATATATATATATATATATATATATATATATATATATATATATATATATAGCATTTGTTGCCCAAATACAGAGAATATATATATATATATATATACATATATATATATATATATATAAAAAGTGAACATTTTCAACACTTAGAGGCGACAGTCTGTTTCATGCTAGACGAAATCGTCAGGCCACCCTGACGATTGCATATAACAAGAAACAGCCTGTCGCCTCTAAGTCTTGACTTCAATGTTCACTTTTTATATTACAATCTATCTCTGATATTGATACTTTATCCCATAAATATACCACACTTTAAGAGTATATTTCTTCATATATATATATATATATATATATATATATATATATTATATATATATATATATATATATATATGCACATTCACTTGTATAATTTAAAAGCGTTTACGGCGCAAATGTATGCGATGATTTATTTTCAAACCCTACAACCGATTTCCCACAGTTGAAACGTCGCCACTGTATCTTTACTTTCATGGCAAATCTTCAGATGGGCAACGATCCTTAGTTCCACCAGTTCAAGCCTTTACAGTTAAGATCCGCCAGATTATGTATACAGGGTGGAATCATTTCACTTTCCCTTCGTATTCCAGTGGTAAGGAAGAAGGACCATTCGGACAGCTTCTTCACAAGAACTGCTGCTTTGTGGAACAGAATCCCGAGAGGAAGTACTATAATCATAAACTCTTCAATGCTCGGGTCAACTGTTTACCATGAGCGGCTCGTGCGTTTTTTATTGGCTCAGCAAAATTTTAAAAAAAACTCACGCAGGCAGGTAATTATAATATTGTACCTGGAATTTTCTTTTTGGCAATTATTGACTTTAATCGGACTAAAATTTTCTCCCTATTTAGTGTCACGCATTTTCTATATTAAATGTATTATACAAGGTTTGATTAAAAACTGTAGCGACTGATGCTATAAAAAGGAAACTAGAACATATATCAATTCGGCATTTAATCACATCTGAAGCCATACACTTTATTCAGGGTCCTGTCATTTGATGGAAGCATTCTTGGAGCTCCTCCTTTTGGAATTGCGAGCAGCTGCCTCGTTGCATTCACTTGGGTTGACTTGACGTCTTAAAATCTTGTTCCTTTCAATTAGGATTCGATATTCGAAAAGAAGAAAAAGTCGTACGAGGCGTGATCGGGGGAATATGGTGGTTGTCTGGCCTGGGAAATGTGAAAAAAAAATTGTTGCAGAAACCATGTTTGTTGATAGAACCTCTGAGGTCTGATAAGGAAGCCATTACCCTTCCTGCTATAAACAATGGAATTGAACGAGAATGTTATAACTTAGCTTTTAGTTGTCTGACTTGTGGAATGTTGTCATTGATCAGAAACAGTCAACTGATCATTTTGTGTGTATACGCAACAGATTTCAAGGTCAGTCTATGCCAAGCGGTTTCACTTCGCGTACTTTAGCTCCGATATCATAGCAAATTTTCGATCAGACCTCGTGCATAGAAATAGACACAAGAAACCGCCCACACTTGCATAAGCACATATATATTCACACAAAAGTCATGGAATATAATTGTACGTGGCAGCTATAAAAAGTGTCAAATATATTAAAGATGAAACTGTTTGGGCTTTTTGCTGATAATCTAAATTTTGGTCTCTACAGATGTGAAAGAAAAAAAAAGAAGCTTTTTATCCGATATTGAAAAGATGAATAAAATTATAATTGTTTTATTTACTCTATTTATACTATTGTGATGACTTTTCATTTTTCAATTCTGGTTTCTTTTCTTTTTTTCCCCACACCAAAGTTTTCTTTGCTAATAAAACCAAGAAATTTCTTACTCGGTTCGTTTTCAATAATCAGCCAGCTATTGAGCCGGGAGATTAAACGTTAGAATTTCCTTTTTATTTTATTTTATTTTTCAACCAAAAAAAAAAATTGGGATTTTATCGGTTTTAGGATTTTGCGTTTTCTTTTTCTCCCATGAATGTTTGAATAAAACATAATCGTTTCCTAAAAAGTGTAAAAAAAAACAAAAACAAAACCAAAAACAAACAAAATTCAAAGAAATATTTGTTGGGAGATTTAAATTTACGATAAGACAAAATGTAAAAAAGGAAATGTTCAGTCATTATCAGTCGAACGTGATCATTTTTTAATAGAATAATTCTCTGACTGTAATAACAAGAAAATGTTATGATGAAAAAATATGAAAACACCGTTTGAAAATATGAAGAAAATGTTTAAATAATAAAAAATAACTGACTTTGAAGAATGAATAGGTAACAGAATGGCGTCGAAATTGTGGAAGAGAAACGCTAATACTACGTTAGGACAATGAGCAACACTAATGGCAATTTTCTAAGCGTAAATTATATATGGCACAGGGCCTAAAGTATGGAGCATCCAGTGAGTATAGAACTCACTACTTACACTAAGTCATCTAATGAGACAAGCTTGCTAACCATTATTCCAGGTCGAAGTGCCTCTTCTTTATCGTAAATGTGGCACAAGGCCGAACATATTGCGCAAGAATCGAAGTCACTACTCAGTCTAATTGATATAGCCAGAAAAGCTTGCTAACCATTACTCCAGGTAACTGCCTCTTCTTTATTAAGCATAGCTTAGATGTGGCACAAGGCTAAAAGTATGGAGCACCCAGTGAGAATCAAACTTATTACTCCGTCTAATTGATCTAACAAAGACAAGCTTTTTAAACGTAACACCATATCGAAGTGCTCAAAATGTATCTTCTAAACGTAGCTCAGATGTGGTACAAGGCTGAATATGAGGCGCATCCAGTGTGAATCGAAGTCACTACGCAGTCATAATTGATCTAGCGAGATATGCTTGCTAACCATGTCGAAGTAACCAAAGTGCAATACTAGTGATGTTAGACAACGCTTGTATACGTGTTGCTACATGATCTTTATTAATTACTTTATGCAGGTTCAATTCCTGTGGAAGGCATACATTTTATTTTAGTAGGACATCTCAATTTAGGTCGGTTGCTATTTATTTCAATATTTATTATTTCAATGCTTAAGAAAATTAAGAAAAAACCAAAATCAAGAAAGTCGTGACCGAAACAGGTGACCCTATAAAGATAACATTTATATTAATAAGAAATTATTACTTTATTTAATCCCAAGCGAGGCAATAAAGCTACTGAGACGCAATGGTTTATGTAGTTTAAATTCGAGAGACTCGCCTAAATTCTTTAGTAGGCGCTAATCCTGAGTGACAAAGTGTAGATATTTGTCGTATTGGCTGGTCGTCGTTCGTACACTGCGTAATTATATTCCCTCAAATCTCGTGGTCGCCGTGATTTTGCGTTAATTTGTCAACATAAAAACAATGTGGCTTCCCCACGAGATTCTTTTTACGTACGGACGTCCATGACGTAAGTTATTTTTTTTTACTAAGAGTGAAAGAGACAGAGAGTACAATTAAAGTAAAGAATTTAGAAACATAAGATGACGATTAATATTGCATTTGCACTTTTGAAATCGTAGTTGACATTGAAAATAGAACACCGGAAGAATGTTCCATGGACGAAAAGTGCATAAGAAGAAACTCTTATCATAGAATTTACGGTTACAAAAAGCAATTTTAACAGTTAGATGATGAGGTCTAACTGCCAGTTGAGTATGGCGATTAAATTCATGAAGTCAAAGTAACAAAGAGGAAAATTCATCGAAGAAATCACCATAAAAATATTTATAAAAAAAAGGAACAGTGAAGTTAGGTTACGGCGGTAGGAAAATCACTGAAGCCGAGATGCCAGGTCAGGACCGTTAACTTAACAGATTCTCCTTTGAAACTCGTAAAGAACATATAGTAGAAGCGTCAGAACAGAGATAAAATTATGTATGTGAAAGATTGATTATTTCTAGAAAAAAAACTTTCTTGCTCATCACAGAGAAAACACTTTCTAGCAACTGGCGCAATATAATCGTTCCACTTCATATCAGTTGAAAAGCAATTAAATCCTGTTAGTTCTGAACTTGTACGTTAGGTATAGTCGTGCTGATAGAAAGTAAAAAAAAGTTTCTTCAAGATGATTAAAAGAGATGGATTTCGTTTTTGGTGGTGTACAAATTAACAAACCACTCACTCTCTCACTCTCACTCTCTCTCCCCATATATATATATATATATATATATATATATATATATATATATATATATATATATATATATATATATATGTGTATAATTACAGTATATAAATGAATGATAATTAGAATATATATATATATGAATGAGCTGCTTCGAAGCAACTTGCAAAAACGTGCTGTTTTTTTTATACATGCTTATTTAGTGTTCAGATTTTTTTCGAGATCAAATTCAGGTATCCATTCAATACAAGGCTCAAGAGCCAGCCAAGACAGAATGTTCCACTCAAAATGAAAATGCTTAATGAGGGTGCGATATAAAAGGAATATGGTGTGAATTGAAAATTATGCGAAGGCGTATATAAGGCTACATTTTTCTATTACATATATATATATATATATATATATATATATATATATATATATGTATATTATATGTATATATATATATATATATATATATATATATATATATATATATATATATATATATATATATATATAGTCGTGGAAAGGAATGTAAGACAACGGTTAAACGTAGATTTGAACAGTTTAAGATTTTAGTAATCGGGGAAGACATCATTTTTGGCGGTCGTTTCGCGAGAAGAAGCTGTTCGAGTTGAAACTACTTCTCAAAGAAGACGTACTGAGGGAATGTCGGTATATATATATATATATATATATATATATATATATATATATATATAGTCTAACTAAGTAGACTTGAGTCAACCAACTGAACAACTGAATTTACGAAGAGCTGGCGCTATATCATGTCTAGTATATTACCGCTTCGTCACTGAGATCCGTTGGTCTAGTGGGTATGACCCTTGTGTCATGTAAAGGTCCGGGTTCGATTCTCGATAGTGGATGCTCACTGCTGATGTGTCCCCAAAAATAGAACGAAAAGGCCGTCCAGTGCTTCCTGCATTCTGTTAAGGATTCTTCTATACTCGATGAATTAATTATGATTAGTCAAATCCTCCTAATAAATTCTATACATTTATATCTATTTATATATACTACCCGAGGTACAATTAATCGTCTTGTGTGGTCGTTGCTCGAGTTTCAATTGTTTCAATGTTTTAGAGATTCAGTAAATTTCCTATGGGAGTAATAACTTTCAAATACTATGGCATTTTTCTCAAATCTAATAATCAAACATAAGCACAGATGACGCGTCAGAGCTTGATTCAACTGCAAGTGCAACGGCATGAACGGCCCTCTACACTCCTTCTTCGCGCTTTTACTGTAAAGCTAGAACTTTTTTATGCTTCAATAATCCTTCTCAAAAAATATTTGAATCAAAGGTTGTTCGAATGTCAATTTAGGATCGAATCATATGAAGAAACTATTGGCTAAATGGCAAAAGCCGATTTGGGATCTAATTTGTCGCAACTTTCGTCCATTTAACTGAAATAATCTAAACCAAACATTCACGTGAGACAATTTGTGTGTCACATATAAATTTACATAGCACATTTGGAAAGCAACGGATGTAAAACCAGGGAGTTATGGCTGAAAAACGGGCTTTCTGAACAGTTTTTGTGGTTTTTCTTTAGGGATCTTATTTCTTGCATGATGGATAATTTTTTTCGACATGCTTGAAAAAAAATCGGACAAAAAAATGAGGAAGTTTTTATTTGAAGTAGTCCGAAAAACGCGACTTTTTCACAGCTCTTTGAAACTTTTTGTGTGAAGATAATATTGCAGGAAAATTAACCAGCATACTGCATAACCCTCTTAACGTGTGCCATGTTTTGCATTAAGCGTAAAGGACGTCAAGAACTTTGCCTTGCATTTTGCAAAAAGTCGTAGCCCCCTTCAGTTTTATCGATTTTCTGCCAAACCCGGGGTGCCTGGAGATTGAAAAGTTCTTTTTTGTCCAACTTTAGTAAATTTGCAACATGTATGTACGATTTCATCGAAATCGTTCGAGAAATGCAGACGTGCATAAATAGTACACACACACACACACACACACACACACACATATATATATATATATATATTTTTTTTTTAATAGATGTTCCTCTTCATATGCATGATCAAGGGAAAGTAAAGAACGTAAAAGATTATACGAATAAGATACTTCGGTTTAAAATTAGTATTTAAAATCCTTAGCAGCATTTGAACATTAGCCAATAGTAGCGGCGGTAAATACAAAAATATCTTAGACACAATGTAGGCCAGTTTTCGGGCCTTAAAAAAAAACGCTGAAATATTTTCATCGGCTAAATAATTATCTGTCATTGTGGTAGTGACAGTAGAGGTAATATTTGATTTTTACTTTTGTTTTTTTTCAATTTCCTCCTATGTAATTCTATTATTCAAATCATCGTTATTACGACTGATTTAGCCGTGTTTTCATTTTCTTTTTTATCACACTTTCCAGCACAATTTTTCCTTTCATCTGGTAAAAAAAAAAAGTTACTTGAATAACATCTCCTAAATTATTGAGAAACGCCTTACCACATATATATATATATATACATGCATACATATATATATATATATATATATATATATATATATATATATATATATATATATATATATATATAAACACACGCCTAGAAGTATGTATATCTATTTATATGTGTGTGTGTGTGTGTATGTGTGTGTGAATATATATGCATACACACACGGATGTGCATGCATATCTATATATTTATATATATATATGTGCGTGTGTGTGTGTATATGTATATATAAGTCAGTGCCAGTGATTTTTCTGCCTCGTGAATAAAATTTCTATTTATTTCTTTATCCGAATGAAAGGAAAACTTTTTTTTCAAATTCCTATTTGTGAAATTCTTTGTCTATTTTTTTAACAATTTTGAATGGAAACAAACGTTGGCTTAAAGATAAGTGAATACTTTTTAAAAGTATATATATATATATATATATATATATATATATATATATATATATATATATATAGTATAGTATAGTATAGTATACACACACATACAGACGTACATATATACATGTGCATAAATACATATATATATATATATATATATATATATATATATATATATATATATATATATATATATATATATATATATATATATAAGTGTGTGTGTGTTCTTTTTTCTCACATTAGATTTCGAAAACTATTCTTTTCTCCCCTGCTAAATATTGTTCTTTCTTCACTTTCGGTATTTTTCAAATCAGCTAAGACTTTACGGAAGTCTGAAAACATATGACGAAACTGCCTACTTGTAATTTCACGAAAGAAATAAAAAGGATTTTTGTCTATAACACATAAAACCCTTAACATAAGACTTTACTTGACATCTAAATAATAACGCTAATACATGAAAACAGAAACTTCTGATCGAGAGATTGGAGGTTATAAAGAACGTGGAACCAATTCAAAATTGCTGTAGTTACCAGGTCAAACCCGATCCTGGGTGGGTAGCACTTTTTTTACAGTCCCAGTTCAGTTATGGACAAATAGTGAACCCTTAACACAAAACACAATAAAAGTATAAAAATACGTTTTTTTAATCAAAATACCAGCAATTCATATATATATATATATATATATATATATATATAAAAGCATAAAAAGCAAGAAATTTTATATTGTAGGCCAAACAATTTTAAAACAAAAACACACACCAGTCGACCGATTTCGTCCCCTCTCATCAGAACTGTTAACGGGGAACTAAAATTATGAGGAAAAGAAAAAGAAAACGTCTGTTATGGATGACATGAATGAGTGGACAGGGAGAAAAATAATTATTATAAAAATCATACCAACAAAGATGCTAGAAGCGCAGCACAGCAAGTCCAAGCAAACAATCTCTTTGTTTGCAAAGAGCAGGTTGCCTGGACCTGATGTAAACGTCTCCAACACATAGATGAAAGTACGGACTTAGTTTGAAAGACAGCACGAACGTTCGCTGCAAAATAACACTCACGTGAACTTCATGAAATACGCTTGGCGAAGGATTCACTAATCCTACCCAACCACGGTAAACGAAGATAGACCGGACATTTACCCACTGAAGCAGGTTTGATTTTGTTGAACCTGGCAGTCTTGTCTCGAAAAACCGATTGAACAATGTTCAGCGGATAACTATTGTTCACAAAGATCTCAGTTAAACAACTGATTTCATCCTTCAAGGTGTCGCCCGAACAAATCATTAACGCCCTATGTGTCAGGGTCCTAATCAAATTTATCTTTTGTCGTTTAGGACAAAAAGAGTCCCAACGAGTATATAGACCTGTAAAAGTAGACTTCCTGTAAACAGATAATAAACGAGGAAGGAGTTCTTTGAACAAGAACATCTAAGAAGGACAATTAACAATTGACCTCCTTATCTACTGTAAATTTAAGGGCAGGATGAACACCGTTGAGTAGGGAAAAAATGATCCACTTCCGATTCATGGCTGAACACACAAAAAGTGTCATCCACATACCGAAAGTAAACCTTGGACAGGGCAGAACCTAACAAAAGGCTTTCCTCGTAAAAACCCACAAATATATTTGCAAACACAGGACCCAAAGAGGAACCCATCGCTACACCATCGATCTGACGATACATGATATTGTCGAAACTAAAATCGACAAACATGGTGGCAAATTTCATGAGTTCAACGAACACTTCTTCAGGTATATTCGGAGGAGTCAACTCACTACGATATAACATATCGCTGCAAATATCAATAGTATCCGATACATTTTCGTCTTTTAATTAAAGTGGAATTTAAATAAAATTTATAGTCAAACTCATTACAATGGGCATCTATTGCATTGAGTGTGGTATCTTGTAAAAGATCCCTTTTGTGTTCATATGATATTTTATTTACATTTCTTGAGGTTTCTCCAGTGTATTGCTTGTGGCAATTATTACAGGTGACAGAGTAAATTTCTCCTTCAATTTTAAATTATTTTGTTTTGTATTAAATCTTCTATTGATTTACAAGTAGTTGTAATGCATTTTATGTTAAGCTTAGATAAATTATTTTCAGTTATAATTGATAGATTTGGTTGGTAGATCAATATATTTTGATCAGTTCGATTTCTCAGGAACGTCTGCTTTTATCTTTTGAAATAATTTACGAACCTTTTGTCTCACGTTGAATATGAAATAATTAGGAGCAATATTTTTTCTTCTTCTGAATATTCCGCTACAAATTTCGACTGCTCTTAAATAGAATCTGATGGTTATTCAGGATTTTTATTTTGTTGTTATGTCGAGAATAGAAATTTATGAGGTCATTTGTATTAGTTGATTTGCGATGGTCACTTAGTTTTAGGCTATTGCCATTACGGTGTAATATGATACCTAGGAAAGATGAAGTTTGTTTTCGTTGTTTATTCCGGATTCTATTTTATTTTAACGCTAATATAGAACTGCTTGGTTTTATACAAAGAAGCAATGGGGTTATACAAAAAAAAGTGCAAGGCACAGAGATATGATCTTAAAGAAAATTAAAAAAAATTAGTTTTATCGAGGCATTTTTATAGAAGTGAATTTATCATTATTTTTTTATTTTTTATATGTTTTTAAGCATTTCACCCCAAGCAAGACGGGAAGCCACTAGCACGCCAGGGGTTACCGAAGATTTGGAGCAAGAACAGATAGGAGTGATAGAGGAAAGGATGAAGAGAAGGATAGTGGATAGATCAAGGTATCTGGAGATGTCTATTTACATTACATTTGAATAGTTGGAGATTATAGCTATCAGGCAAACGGGAAAAGGTAAAAGAGAAGGAAGCTCCACAGGCGAGAGGTTCGAGACATGAAGCTATTGGAGTAGAAGAGACGGCTACATTTAACAGTTTAAACAGTAAAAGGGTGAGAGCGAGATGCAAGCCTCGTAGGACGACTGAATTCATGAAGTCTGAGAACCAGCGAAAGCAGCTCATCCGAGCAATTACCATGAAAGTATTTAAAAAAAAAAGACAGAGAGAGGCGACGGCACGTCTGTGAGAGAGCGAATGCAGACGAGATGCCCGACCAGGGATTGAACTGTCGGGTCAGATCAACAATGTTCTTCGATCAGTGAATGTAAAACCAATTTTCTCATTGTTGATTCATCAAGTAATGAATCCGATTTATCGCTCTGTCAACAATCGCGATTAACACAATGTCTCTCCAGAACTAATTTGGCCAACAATTTTCTCAAGCGAATTTCGGCATACTTTTATGTCCTGCTCCATACGAACGCATTATTTTAGAGTCTTCCGTCGTGTCGAACCTACGTCTTCATGAATTATTTGACTACGTCTGCATTTTTGGTCACAAAACAAAAAAAAAAAAAACTCTTCTTCTTGGTAAGGTTTATGCGTGTGAAAAATAATGAGGATTCTTTGCTTATAAGCGCACAACTTTTATGACAATGGTGCAAAATCGATACACATTTACGTGTATTCGCATTTCTTATCTGTATTGTCAGTTATTTTTCACTTAATTATCATCAAATTGAATGCAGACAACGTGGTGTCTTCTGATAATCCCTTTGTTTCCAGAATATAAGAGATAAAAAATTGTTTTATTAATACTGTTAATCCATAAATTATTATAATTTTTATATTCATTTATATCGTTTCAGGCTTACGGCCGTATCACGTACAATCATCGAAATAAAACAACATTGAGCGAGGTCAGTACCTAGTTGGTTAACCGCTTAGGGATATCAGGTGCTGTAAGCTTGGATGTGCTGGTGGAGTAATGTATGACAGCTCAGAAGAGCCGAGTTCCAATTCCAGTCGGGTTCGTTAAATTCACTTACACTTAATTACCCTTGGGAAATTTATGAATCCACCCAGCCGCACAATTACAGCTTAATTAGCAGAACTTGTATCAGTAAATCATTATCATCTAAAAAAAAGAAAAATCTCTTACAATCTAAAAATATTTATGGCATTAAATAGCTTTCAAAAGGTTGATAAACCGTAAAAAAATCGGAAACAAAATTTTAGGGCACATAATGAAGAAAGAATTGATGGGGAATATGACATTCACAGAACATTTTGAAAGAAAAAAGGACCGAGAAATCCATTGCCTAACGAGTGATGGCCGCCCATTTTCTAAAGGAACACAGTATATGGAAGATGAAGGATGCGTAGAAGTAGGAAAAATGGTACTTCATTTACTTGAGCTATAATTGTGTTAATAACATTGTAGATTTATTCGGGTAAAATTGTCGCTATGATACCTAGATTTTATGAATTTAATCTCAGTACAAGATTGGCGACAATGTCTCATCATTTTACAGTAGAAACAGATAGATGTAACCGTAAGTTCTATGTTAACAGTTTCTTCTATCGATAATGGGACCCTCATCCGGGCTCTTGCTTTTCTATCAAGTTTGATCTTTATTGTCGGTTTTCTTAATCCCGCTTCTTTTTTTTGTTCTCTTAATTGTGTTTTTTTCTTTTTTCTCATATTCTCTAATACTCAGTAATGCCTTGCGTCTTAGTGGTTTTATTGCCTTGCGTAGTTTTATTGCCTTACTTAAATAAAAACCTAGTTGTATTTTGATTGTAGATTCTTTGAAATTCTTAAATTGCATTATTAATTTTAGTCTAATTGCTTTTCACATCGTTGCAATATACGCACAATCGTCTGATGTTGCTTGAATAGCTTAGATATAGGCTTTTCATTATTACATGCCACAGAATGTAAAAACGAAACTACTTATGAAATAAAATTATGGATATGTACTTATATAAGTGCATTCTGTTTTCACAATGTTGCCACAATGTTGTTATACTGTGAGGCAAATAGCTGTTTTTAGAATGCAAAGTGAGTTCATTCAGTGTTATTAAAAAAAGTTTCCATTTATAAATATATTTTTGCTTATTAGATCCGTTGTTGAAAATACGGTGTTGAAATTTTTAAAATAATGCATTCCCCAACTGGATTTATAGTGAAATATCTTCAGATCTTTAAGATATTAAAACAAATATTTCTTTTATTAAAAGATTATAAATGGGGAATAGTTAGACAGAATTTATCCTGTGTAGTTTATTTGTGCCTGCGAAATTGAAAATGGAAAAGAAAAGATAAATATATTAAATATCCCCGAAGAATGAAAATAAAACAAAAACAAATGAGAGAGTGAAACAAAAACGAAAATGAATTAGAGAGAGAGGGGGAGAGCGAGAGAGCGAGGATGTGAGACGAGAGAGAGATGGGGGCGATGGAGAGAGAGAGAGAGAGAGAGAGAGAGAGAGAGAAATGGTGTGTGAGTGTGAGTGGGTTGAAACGATTTTCCATCCTGCTTGCTTTGATGTTTGGTGGAGATTTCTTAGACAAGAAGCCATTCCATTTTCGAAGACTTTAAAAATCACTTTCTATTTTCTAAAAAGGTAAAACAAAGAGGAGAGAAAAAGAAAAAAAGACAAATCGAAAAGGAAATTGTCTGACCAGTAATGTGATTATTTTTGTCGGGATATAGGTATATTTTGGTAAACAAACAAATTCAAGAGAAGTAGAGAAATTCAAAAGAAAAAGAGTAATACATACATACATAATATATATATATATATATATATATATATATATATATATATATATATATATATATATATATATTAAACTTTATTTTAGTAGATACCCATATTTGAGTAGACGCCTCGTTTATTTATTAAATAGTATTTTTATTTCGTGTCTCCGTGTGTTTTCGATATATGGTATAATGAAATACTGTAAATGTAGGGATCTTAGGGAAATCTATTAAAAAGTGGAAACATTTATTTTGTGTACCATCACTGGAAAGCATGACACTGTATAATTTGTCTTTTCCGATTATAAATATATATATATTAATATATCTGCATATATATGTGTAGGGGGATGTTTGTATGTGTGTGTGTGTGTGTGTGTATGTGTGTGTGTGTGTGTTGCATTAACACGTACATATATATATATTTTTTTATTTCCTTATACAAATAGAGAAAACCCCCACACCCTAAAAGACATAGAAGTCTGTTCATAAATTATGTGGTAATGGGGGCTGAAGCATGCAGAGTGAAGTTGCTGGACACAGATTGACTTTGTCACGCATGCACATTATGTTATAACGTTCTGAATCACCTCCGTTGCTTATCGCACTGCCTGGAAGGAAAGTGTGCAGAGTGTGGGTGTCGCTCCACACCGCAGAGGTTGCATCAGTGATCACGGCTTCTGCAGTAGGTTTTTGCCAAAATGAACATGCTCTAGGTCTGACAACTACCATATTCTCCAAATATCGCTCTAGTGGATTTTCCTTTCCAAAAATTAAATCCCACTTGAAAATAGCAAGACATCGAGTAAATATTAAATGAATACGACAAGTCAGATATTGACTATCCCCAAAAATGAGTTCCAGGAATGTTTTCATCAATAGAAACGACACTTGATAATGTGTTTAGCTTTAGACGGGCACTAGTTCGAAAGAGATTAAATGCCAAATTAATGTGTTGTACTTTTCCTTTTATATCAACAGACCCGATGCTTTTTGATCAGAACCCATCAAAAAGAAAAAGCGGCAAATTTATTATCACTGGTTTATATTTCAGGAATAATTGACCTTGAATAACCTTGAATGAATTTCTTCAATATCCATGCCATGACCTTGAATTGCACTATCGCCTCCTGTTTACCACGTTTAAAACTTTGTGTTAGATAAACAGGCAAACATTTTGAAAATCTACGATGATTGTTCAGTTTGTACATGGATCACGCGAGCTAAATACTTTTCTTTCTGAATCTACCGTTTTCAACTGGGCAGCCTATACACATACACACGCGCGCACACACACACACACACACACACATATATATATATATATATATATATATATATATATATATGCATATTATGAAATGGACAATTATTTAAGATTTTTTTTATTTAAGACAATTATTTTAAGACATTTTTTATGTTTATACGTTTTTTTTTATAGATACAAATATTTAAGTAAATGCTCTTCTCATAATAAACAGTATAAACGACTTTTGCCGCCCTGAATGTCCGAGACATTTTCATAGAAAATATATGTCCTCTGACAGGAATCGGACCTGTATCCTATACGGAACCGACATAAACCCCGAAGTGCTTTTACCAACTGAGCCACAGTAAAATCGACCTTGCTAACTGAAAAGCCCCTCTTTGGTGCCCATAGGATACAAGTTCGATTCCCGTCGGAGGACGCAAATTTTCTATGAAAATGTCTCGGACATTCAGGCCGGTAAATGTCGTTAATACTGTTTATTATAAACAGAGCATTTACTTAAATATTTGTATCTATAAATAGAACGTATAAACATAAAAGAAATGTTTTTATATATATATATATATATATATATATATATATATACATGAATTATTCACACAAAAACTAATGCAAAGGTTAATGATTTAAATGGCGAGACATCCATCATCGCAAACAATTCAAATAATATACAAAAACCTCCGAATCCGTTATGAATGAAATGACCCTTGTTTATATAAATTTCTGCCGTATTAGTTCTTATTTTTTTTACTACAAGTTTTCGTCTGTTCCTACAGACATCTTCAGGTATAGAATAGATGTTGTTCTTGTTTTTCTCTTAGTAATAAGAGGACAACGAAAATATATGTATTGTTGTATCCGAAAATTCTATTGAAAATGAGTTATTGGTTTTGGAACGCGCAGAAGCAACGCTGAGTTTGATTTTGAATTTTTAAAGGTTGTGCGTTCATATAAAATATGGTGATGAACAAATTTTTTACTGGTAAATTTTTCTGTCAAAGTGGCATGAACTATATTGTTCAATAATTACAGTAATGTCGCACTTATTATCCAAAAGTCGCACTTGGATCAGTTATTTAAATTACGATAAACGTGCAATCAATTTACAAATACATGAATTATTCACACAAAAATATATATATCGCTCGCTCGACTCTTCCGACGATCAGTTCCTAGGAAACCGACAGCCCGACAACAGCACATTAGATTTGATTATAGTGGAGTAATGGATAACGGCTTGGGAGGAGGAATCGGAGAGCCGTGTTGGAATTCCAGTCGAATCCATAACATTCACTTACATCCTAATACCCTTGGGAAAGGTATGAATCCTCTTCTTTTTTATTTATATTAATTTTTTATTTTTTTTTATTTTTATTTTATTTATTTATTTATTTATTCATTTATTATATATATATATATATATATATATATATATATATATATATATATATATATGAAAACTTTTCTGAGCCGACGCGATTCGTCTAATAATGTATTTTTCAAAGCAAATGTAAGGTTTTTATTTTGCAACACGAAAACAAAACAAAAATGAAAATGTGTGTTTTTCAAAATAAAACTTTTAAATTTAACAAAGGCTCATAAATATTTATTAGGGTAACCGAAAAGTTTAGGTAAGTTATGGAAGATTCTAAACGACAAAACTTAATAAAAATGAGGAAATAATGTTGAATTGTTTGTAAAGTTTACACACACACACACACACACATACACACACATACATATATATATATATATATATATATATATATATATATATATATATATATATATATATATATATAGGGTACGATGGATAAATTGTCTACTAAATTACGCAAAAATGAAAATAGAACTGACATCTCATTTTAACATATATTTACCAAAATTACACAGAAATATCTAAATATGAAATTATAAAGAGTAAATTTATTTAATAAATTCCTCATTGGCTTTAACCACAGCCTCCAGACGATTTCGTAATGTCCTGCAACTCTTTTGGAAGTTGAGCATTAGCCATGCTGATAGGAGGCAGGAAGGTTTCTCGATGATGGATAAAAGATAAATTTTATATGTGTTGTTTGTGTTTATATGTGTTTATTAGTGTTTAAATATGTTTGTAATGGCGTTTATATGTATTTCTAATGGCGTTTATACATGTTTATTAATATTTATGTGTCAATTGGGATTTATATGTTTCTACTGAGTTTATATTTACCTTTTGGGTTGATATGTGTCTACTGGGGTTTATATATGCATGTTGCTGTTTATATGGGCTTATTGGGTTTATATGTAACTTCGGGGGTATATATGTATCTATTGACTTTATGTGTCTATTGGCCTTATATGCTTCTGTTGGTGTTTCTATGTGCTCATTAATGTTTATATGCATCTATTGGAGTTGATATGTATTTATTGAGGTTTATATGTATCTATTGCTGCTTGACTATCAAATAACGCTGTATATATATATGACTTTTCTATATTTATGGGATAAAGTCTAATATAAAAGTAAACTTTCATTATATGTCAGGCCGCGAGTGCTGTTTTTTTTTCTGATATTTATATATACGGGTCAGTGGTGCATTAATGTGTTTATTTTTTTATTTATTTAGTTGTGTTTAATGATTTTGCTTTTTTTATTTATTTTGTTATTTTTATTTTTTATTTTTTATTTCTTATCTTATATATTTATTTTTTTAACCGGCATTTTTATTAACGTAGTTAAAAATTTTTATATCGCATATTTAATCTTTTGCTTTGATTTGGAAGATAATTGAGGTTTATATGATTTCTATTGATTGACTATTTATTCAAATTTTAATTATTTTTTTTTCATCTATTATTTATTTGGATTGATTATCATATATATATATAACATATATATATATATATATACACACACATTCTAGAAAGAAATTCGGATTACCAAGACACAAACAGAGAATGTCTCATATCACATATTTCATAAGAAAAATATATATTTTACCTGAAGAAATATATCTTATGTAAAAACAAAGTTTTTTCTATATTTTATGGGAACGTTAAAGTGCTTCAATATACATATTTTCTCTCGGGAACCACTACAACATGTTATATATATATAATATATAAATATATAATATATATATATATATAGAGAGAGAGAGAGAGAGAGAGAGAGAGAGAAAAAAGAGTCAAGCCGATGACATGTTGGATTTCAGTTCTGTTTGTAGTCTGTACTGATCATTTTTTACATGGCGGTAAAAGTTCTGAACTGTTCTCTCTAACGTTTAACCCTTAACGTTAACATTGTAGCAAAGCATAACCTGTTCAGCATGGAAAAGGAATTTCCGGTTCAACATCCGCAGAAACAACCTTCTATCCCCTGAGTGGGCATTTCGATCTATTATCAGCAATTTTGAAATAGTGAAACATTCAAAGCCGATTCCCTTATCAAATTCGAACTAATCTTGATCTGCTCGTTTTAATAATAATTGACGAAAATGATCCAACGATGACGATGGCTATTACCGTATTAGTATCTTGATTATAGTGATTTTCCAAGCGTAGCTAGGGATGTGGCGCAAAGCCGAAAGTAAGGGGCACCCAGTGAGAATCGAACTCACTATTCAGTTGTTCTTGCTAGACAAGCTCGCTAACCATTCCATCACCTCGAGTTGCCCTAATAGTAATTTTTAAAGCGTAGCTCAGATGTGGCACAAGGCCGAAAGTATGTGGCACCTAGTGAGAATCGAACTCACTACTTAGTCGTAATTGTTCTACCAAGACAAGCTTGCTAACCATTACACCACCACGAGATGCCCAAATGATTGTCTAAGCACAGCTTAGATGAGGCACAATGCCGAAAGCCTGAGGCAACCACTGAGGGTTGAACACACTCTTAGTTGTAACATTTCTCGCGAGACAAGCTTGCTAAACATTACACCACGTCGAGGTGCCCAAGTATCTTGATTATAACCCTTTTTTTTAAAGCCAGAAAGCCGTTTGAAGATATGGAGTGTAAGCGATAAACATTATCATAAAGTCTGTTAAATAAAGAGTGCGATGGATAAATCGTCGTCTAAATTACGCAAAACTGAAAATAATGATAACATCGCATTTTAACAGATATATTTACCAAAATTACTGAAAAATATCTTGTAATATTAAAGAGTTCATTTGTTCAATAAAATCGCCATTGGCTTCAATCACCGTCTCCAGACGACTTCGGAACCTCCTGCAACTGTTCTGGACGGTCTCCTTGTTTAACTTGCTGGATGCTGCCATAATTCTTGTCTTCAGTTCATCTTTGCTGTTACAAGGAGTTTTGTTGGTCTCTCGTTCAACTACGCCCCACCCATAATAATCAAGGTGGTTACAATGTAAGGAATTATGTAGCCAGATATAAGGAGTAATATAGTTGAAGAAATCTTATGACAGGCATGACTGGATTCTCCTACATGTTTGGCATGGTGCAGAGTCCTGTTGCCATACATAGGGTTTTCTAGCAGCGACTCTCTTGACCCAGGGCAACACTACCTACTCAAGGCAGTTGATGTAGGCTTCCCTATTGATTCTGAGGACTCGAGAAAAGCATTGGAGGCATAACGTCGCCATCACTAGCAATGGCGACACTGATTTAAAGAAATGTTGTTGACTGCATACATCATCCTACTCTTTCCGAATCCTCTGCACTGTCATCTAAACCCTCTGAAATCCAAACACTCTGAAAGGTTCGTATCGGAGCTTCCGGCGCGAATTCCAAGAAGTACAGCATACCTTTTCCAAATTTCTGGCGGAGTGACCTGCGTCACGGCGCTCTTTTTCGCAAAGACGATGCTCAACTGACTCTACAATTCTGTGCAGTCCACAAAATAAAATAAAAAATTACACAACGCGGATACACGAAATTAAAAATATAAATGGCGACAATTTACCCATCGCACTCTGTATATATTCAAATCTTCTCAGACAGACAATTTAAAACGTAAGAAACAAAGCAAAACATTCAAAAATATTGTAGATAATCAATACTGGATGATCATACTCACGGGAGAATCAATATTGTATTAGCAAACACAAATTGATATCGATCTTGTTATCATAATATTCGCCAAATTAAGTGCAGTTCTCGTTTTTTGATAAAATAATGATTACCTAAAAACAAGAAATGATTTAGTTATATTCGCCCGTTATATGGAGATAGAACTGACCGTATATAAAGGCGTATTCGTGTAAATACGTGTTTCTATATATACATATATATTTTAAGACATTTTTATATTTACACATTCTTTTTATAGATACTAATATTTAAGTAAATGCTCTGTTTTATAATAAACAGTATTCAAAAACATTTACCAGCCTGAATGTCCGAGAAATTTTCCGAGAAATTTTCACAGAAATAATTCGTCCTCTGATATTTCTCGGACATTCAGGTCAAAATATTTTTATCTATAAAAAGAATAAACATAAAAATGTCTACATATGAATATATGCATTGCGTCTCACATTACGGATCACTTGATTTTTTTTTTCTAATGTTTAAAAGACTGAGGAAAAGGTTCACGGAAATATTATTAATGGGATATGGGAAACGATTTATAAACTACAGTAGATTATTAGACATGTGACGGAGCGGTTAGAACGTTATCCTTCCTGGTGTCATCAGCCTTGGAAAGCTTGGGCAGACAGAACTGTTTGGAAGCCTTCGAGGCTTCCTATAGCACGAATTCACACGTGGACCTGGCCGCGTGTTTGAGCGCAGTGACAATGTTCAAATTGCTGATCATAAAGGCAAAATTGTCCAAATCGCGTTCAAAATGCCTGATACCTAAATAAACCCTAAACTAATTGAGTTTCTTTTATTTTCAGGATTCAGATAAGACGTTTAACCATCTTGACTGAATCACTGAAAAAACCTTTGAGTTATTCAGCTAGAAAGAGAATAGGTTAAATTTTTTTGTGTCAGCCCCACCGTCTTCCCAAATGAGAAATGGTGAGAGGAAAAAGATCATTCAGGCATTAAGTATTGGTACCGACATTCATACTCTGGCTTCCATCTTCAAAGACTATTCAAGAACCCTCAAGAGAATTAAAAAAGAGGGAACAGTAGAGAGGAAAACTGAATCAGGAGGTCACAACAGAAAGAGAGATGATCATTTAAATTTAGAGCTAAATAGATCAATTCGAAAAGATCCAACTCAATCGATAAAACGTTTGGGACATGAGAGTTTTAGCTATGACTGTCCAAAGAACAGTGAAAAAAGACTTGAAAATAAAAACGTACGTGCACCTCTAGGACAGAAGATCATTTTGAATTAGTTGGAAATCGATCCTGCAAATATATATAATCACTAGCCCAACATTTTCTGCTTAGATACACCTAATATATATATATATATATATATATATATATATATATATAATGAGGTAATGAAAAGGTGTGGAGGCAATCCTAAAAATGAATGCTATTTGTCCGAAAACTGGCTTCAATATAAGCGCTAAATAGAATCTAAAATTCCAAGCAACGACAAATTCGTGCATACGAGACGCTGGAAATCTTCCTTGTAAACAAAAACAGACTATCATTATCGTTTTGTCCGTGTATTGTTTAATGTATTGTAATGTAATTGTCAGGTTTGATAATGGGTTATGTAAGCAGATAGTTGATTTTCTTTCGTCTTTTAATGATAATGTTATTAAGCTTATCAGATGATATGAAAAGAATTTACATAAAATAAATAGACACAACTTGTCTATATTATTTAATAAAACATGCATCAATATATATATATATATATATATATATGTGTGTGTGTGTGTGTTATATATATATATATATATATATATATATATATATATGGTTGGAAAACGATCCTGGAAATGTAAGCTTTCCTCTTCAGGGTGGGCCACAATTTTTCAGTCAGTTCAGGTGCACGAGTTAGTTACTTTGAACGAGTGCTTTTAAACACAATGTGTTCCAATAAACATCAGTTTTCTTCGCTGAATGTGATGGAACACTGTAGTGTATAAAATAATCTTCTTTCTGAAAAGTGTTTGGCTTCCTCTTGAATCACGGCACCATATATGTCTTCAAAAAATCAATTTAGCGTCGAGCTAACATGTGAAATGCGGAATCGACTGACCACTTCATCAACCATAATCTCACATGAAACATCACACCAGCCTGCCTTTCTATCGGCACCGATAGTTGTTGCCATTATTTAGCAAAACAACCGATTTCAAATTGTGTTATAGAGCACACCCACCAAAACGCGAAAACACAGACACAGCAGAAATAGCAATATATGTATTTATTCTTGATAAAATTCAAAGAGAAATCTGGAATGTTATTAATCCCGACTTAGAATCTCGGATTCAGTCACATTCCCACCTAAGTAATCTTGCTAACCTTTGTTTTTTTCCATAAATATTTTATTTTGAGCTTTCCTCTTTGGTAGCGAAACTTTATGAATTTAAGCGCAGTACCTGACTGGCATCAGATTCTAATCATTTTACAGTTGAAATGGCGACATATCACCGTAAGTTCTATGCTAACATTATCTTTTACCGCCCAGCTCTTGAGACTCACTTCCGGCTTATCTCTTTCTAGTCAACGTTGATCTACAAAAATTTAAATGCGGTTATCTCCTGTCTTCTTAATTACTGTACTTTTATCGTTTTATCTCATTAATAATTTTCTTTTGTCTCATATTTTCTCACACCCATTAAACTCTTGCGTCTTAGTGTCGTTACTGTTTTGCTTACCGCCACACATTTTCACAGCTACTTAACTCAGAAACAGACGGACGAAAGATATCTTGTATGGGTATCATTGTCGGTGGTACATCAGTGCGTCTTCATCTAGGGACAGAACTACGCAGAACTTTATGTGCTTCTCACAAAGGGTTTGTTGTTGGTACCATGTAGTCTTGCACTATCTATCATACGGGGGAGTAGCTGGTCAATAAATTGACTCCTCCTCGGACCCTTATCAGAAGAGGAAGGTCGAATACATATATAACATATATATATATATATATATATATATATATATATATATATATATATTAATGCATAAATAAATAATATAGACAATTTAGTCTATTTATTTTAATTAAGTTCCTTTCATATTGTCTGATAAGCTTAATAACATTATCATTGAAGGACAAAAGAAAATCGCCATATTGATACATGTTTAAATCCAATCTAAGCTTTCGTCTTTCAATGATAATGTTATTAAGCTTATCAGACAATATGAAAGGAACTTACTTAAAATAAATAGACAAAACTTATCTATATTATTTAATGAAGCATGCATTAATATATATATATATATATATATATATAATGTGTGTGTGCGTGTATGAATAAAGACAAAAAGAAACTATCGTTTACCGACGCATTTCGTCTTCTAATGGACTTTCTCAAGAAAAAAAAGAAACGCAGCAAAGATCCGTATGAACCAGGGGAGAACGTCGCGTCCTACGCTGAATCTTTTTACCTGGTACTACCACCTTGGCCAGGTACTCCGCCTGTGCTGATGACGTTTCCGTTCTTGACAGACGGGCCGGTCAAGATACTCGGCGTCCAGTTCGGTTCCATCCTCATGCTGGAGATGAATTGGTCGGAGGTACGCGAGAAAGACGAGGGTTCAGTTCGTCTCTGGTCTCGAAGAATCTTCCTTTAAAGGGGGAAGGCGGAGGTGTGTATTTCTTATATCTACCCAATACTCCTTTACCGATTCTCCGTGCTTCTATTTCCGTATGCCATACCAAATGCAATTAGATAGGACCTTGTTCTCCTTTTTGTGGGGAGGCAAAACTACCAAAGTATGTCGGGAGATCTGTTATCGCCACTCATCTGGAGGTATGGTCTGAAGATGCCTAGCGTTGAGATTCGTCAATATACACTTCGTTTCACGTTCCTAGATCGAATGTGTTCGCAAGCGGATGAGAATGGCGAATTCTGGAAGGAAGACACCAGTAAGAATTTCTTGTTCTTTAGAAGTGTGCACTCGTTCGAGGAGGAGGCCTACAGTTTGTCACGTGTTAAATGCTCCTTCTACCGCGAATTCTGGTTACCCCACAAGCTCCTCTTACGGGCGAAGAATGACCTCTCCGACGTCCAGGTGTTGTAACGAAAGGCATTATATCAGGTATTAGTGTGGGGGGTTCGTTCAAGCTGGTCTGATTGAATATCTCGGTTTAACGAAGCAGGAAGCTCGCTCCTTATATCGTTGGACGTCTGGGTTGAAATGCCCTCACTAACAATGAGGCATCCCCCACGTCTCTGGTGATGCGAAAGGACCTCTTGATCAAATTTCTTCAACAGGCTTGGGAAATTCTCCTAACTGCGTCCGTTTAGCACGGACGTGTATGCACATTGGTCCCATTTATTTTTGTCTCCACTTTCTTTTGTTCAATTTCCCATTCTCTCCCGGTTATATTTGTATCTATAAAAAGAATGTATAAACATAAAAAATGCCCTAAAATAATTGTCGGACTTTGTCTATTTATATATATATATATATATATATATATATATATATATAGAGAGAGAGAGAGAGAGAAAGAGAGAGAGAGAGAGACAGATAGATAGATATGCAATTTATATATATATTATTTATGTGAGACTATTTAGGGTTGCGTGAAAAAAGAAAAAAGGCGAGAATTAAATTAGGTGATAAGAATCTATCACGAGAAGACACTGAGCGGTGTTATTTTTTTTCTAACAAGGAAAATTGGTAAAGATTTTATTCTCATTAGCGAAGAAAGTAAGATACCGGATTTATGTTACGGGGCGGCGAATAAGATATAGCCATCTGCCCATGGCAATAAGGAAAGTTTCAAATTGGTCCGGTGGCCTACAGGACAGAATGCTAAGAGATAAAATTAATTAGGTCATGCACTGACCGAAAAACAAAATGTCCGTTGGACCACCCAAGTTACAAAGAAAGAAAGACTGAGCCATTAGCTATCTGCGGAGATGTCGTTTGGAAAAGGCACCTGTTTTATGTCAAGAGCTGGCCATTAAAAAAAATGTATCGGAACAGTTAGTGATAGAATGCAAATACGTCCAGTTAAACCATCCACTTGACGCTGGCGAAAAGTCTCGATTGACGAACTCCAGATGGTATTCGGTTAAGATAGAGATTAAGTATCGTGTGAGGTCTGCTTGGGGAAGAGAGAGAAAGAAAAGAAAAAAAAAGATAATTATTTTTTTTCTTTGAGTGATAATTAGCAAACACCTACGCCACTGGGCGTTCATTGGCTGAAGGGTGGCGTGAGTGGTAGGCGAAGGTAATCATGTGAAGAAGGAGGGGAGGCCTGTTGACGCCCCCTGAAGGGATTGGTGTTAGATGCCACTGTGAGAAAGAGGGGAAACCTGTTGACACCTCTGAAGGGATTGCGTGAGAAAGGAAGAATTTCGGAGGACGATTCCCTTAAACAAAGAATATTCTTAATGCGGATTTAGAATTATCAAGGATCCTCAAACCCCGATTGGCCCACCTCGGTTTTGGTCGGCGTCCATATAAGCAGAGTCGCAACGAGTAATTGCAGTTGAGTTGAGTTGAGTGAATTAGTTGAGCTGTGAGCACTGAGACCGCCTCGCAGGAAGCTGACTTAAGATCCACGCATTCTCGACCTCAACTTCTAACCAAGAACAATTTATTTTTGAAGAACGACTTAGACTCACATCACCAAAACAAGTTTTACGAATATCGCCTGAAGATACACCAAGAACCATTTTCGTAAAGAACAAACAACTTAAGATGTTAAGACTCGCTTAACAAACATAGAGTGTCACGAAACCATATAGCGGGTTGGGAAGAAGATGCTGTCCTGTATTCAGCAACCAGATATAAAATATTGTTATTCCTTTTTAACACATTTGAACTTTTCGAGTTATTACTTTATTTTTTTTTTTACATATACTTGTGCGGTATTACCCTTGTTCGACTCGACTTGCATTACGGCCTGGCGATGATTGATTTTGTCTACCTAAGATCAAATCACAACGGGTAGGTTAGACTAGAAATCAAAACAGTTACTTCGGTAACCAGACGTTGAGGCGAGCTGGGAACGACAAAGCTGATACCGAATCTAATTCCAGATTCCCCATCCGAACGTCACAAAAGGTTAGAACATTGTCACATTTGGTGCCGGGACGGCGACGGCGTGGAGACAAGTCACATTGGCGTCGCGACAGGACAGGATAGGACGGCGACGGCGTGGGAGACAGCCGGGTGACGTCGCAATTGGCGCCGCTGTGGATTTATTGAAAAATATCAGCGATAGCGTCACGATTGGCGCAGTTGAGGTGAGTTTAGATTGGGTTTCACGTTTGCAATCATCAAATAAACAGATTAATTTAAAATGGCTGTATTTATTTATCATAAAAAATCAAATTTTAAACTTAATCAGTTTTTCGACGATCGTCATTGAGGGTTTGGCAAACTCAAATCAACGGATTTACGCCACGCGAAGACACACACACAAATACACAGATTAATATATATATATATATATATATATATATATATATAATGAATTATTCACAAAAACTAATGCAAAGGTTAATGATTTTAATGGCGAGACATCCATCTATAAACAATTCAAATATTAATAAATCAACAGATCCGTTATGAATGAATTGATCCTTGTTCATATAAAATTCGCCATATTAGTTGTTATTTTAAATCCAATCTATTTCATATGATCATATATAATAGATGTTGTTCTTGTTTTTTTTCTCTTAGTAATAAGAGGATATTGAAAATATATGTATTGTATCCGAAATGCTATTGAAAATGAGATATTGGTTTTTGAACGCGCCATTACTAAGAGAAAAAAAACAAGAACAACATCTATTATATACCTGAAGATGTCTGTATGAAAGCTTGTGTAAAAATAACAACTAATACGGCAGAAATTTATATGAACAAGGATCAATTCATTCATAACGGATCTAAGGTTTTGTGTAATATTTGAATTGTTTGCGAGATGGATGTCTCCATTTAAAATCATTAACCTTTGCATTAGTTTTGTGTGAATAATTCATGTATTTGTAAATTGATTGCACGTTTATTGTAATATATATATATATATATATATATATATATATATATATATATATATATTCTGTTCATACGTGTTTTTATGGATACTTTTATTCGAGTAAAATCTGCTTTTTAATTAAACAGTGTGAATTACATTTACCGGCCTAAATGTTCTAGAAATTTGGTGTAAAATATGAGTCATCCGACAGCAATAACGTTTAATTAAAAACAGCATTTTCTCAAATATGTGTATCCATAAAAAACGTATAAACAGAAAATATATTAAAATATTTGTCGGATTTAATCCATTTTATATAATATAATATAATATAATATATATATATATATATATATATATATATATATATATGTGTGTGTGTGTGTGTGTGTGTGTGTGAGGATGTTTTGATTTCTGTGCGGCTCGACCCACTTTCTGATATTTCCTCTGCCCTTAAATTACTGATATTTGGAAGTGGTTCAGGCCGATAATTTCTCAGCCGCTCTTTTGTTCCCAAATAACCGTTATATGCAGAAAAAGTGACACACACACACACACACACATATATATATGCATGTATATATATATATATATATATATATATATATATATATATATATATATATATATATATATATATATATATATATATATATGGATATATGTCTGTGACAAGATATACATCCATTTATAAACAAAAACGTTTTCATTCTTAATACATACATACATACATATATATATATATATATATATATATATATATATATATATATATATATATAAATATAGGTAAGTGAAAATATACACGTCATGTGAAGTTGCTTACATTGTTTTGCTTGCCAAATTGAGTTACCTGAACAGACATTTTTTAATCATTTCCTGGACAAACAAGGAAACATGTATATATGTATATATATTTTTGTGACATTAGACTAAAAAAATAAAAAAACAAATATTAAATAAACAAAAAAGCATAGAATCTTTTCTAGAATTTAAGATTAAAAAAAGTTATTTGTGTATTACCTTGTAGCCATATTTTATGGCTGAAGTAGTTGCATAATTCCTACCGTTAGTTAGGGTGGATATTCGTAACCAGGTAAAAGATATTGTTACTAAAGCTGATTGTCTTTTTCCGCGGGATATTAATACAACGGTATCTTCCTTCAGCTAAGCTGTAGCCACCATTTTGCCTTGTTTCAGACTCATCCATAGAGGATTCAACTGTAAGAACCATATTGTTTTGCTATCTTGCAATTCTTTACAATGCAATAAATCATTGCCTGAAAATATTTTACGATAAAATCGGAATGAACATATTTAAGGCTATTTCAATAAGATCTGGGACACAGTGAGGAAAGAGGGCTCGGAGAAATTGTCGCTCAAGGGACATATTGAGAACAAGAGCAACAGTAGGTAAGATATTTAAAGATATTGAGTGAATGGAGGGATATGGAAAAAGGGTGTGGTAATGGATCAAAAGTTGGCCCCAAAGGATAGGAAGTAATGGGGAGCCATGATCCACTATATCGGGTATGTAAAGGGGGCCGACACATAAATATAGTGAATAGATTGCCGAGTAAGGACAGAAAGGGATGGTAAAGGATAAAATATTAGTTAGAGCAGTTAGAGGCAGGAACTTATGGAGAGCCATAATCGTACATGTCAGGAAGTGTATCGTTTTTTTACGTGCCATGTCTTTTCAGGACGTAGGCGATCATGGCTCTCCACCTCCCTCTATCCTTTGCAGCCTACAACAAGTTCCTTTTCTCTGATTCCTCACCCAGACCACTCTTAGTCATCCATTGGCTTAAGCCCGCCAGGTATGTCACCCTCCATTCGACCCTTGAGTATCAGATTCTTCAGGTCCTCCTTCTTCAATATGTGTACCAGAAAGTTCAGCTGCCTCTTTCTGATGTTAAGTATAAGCCTTCTCCTTGTTTGCAACATCTATAAGGCCTCATCATTGCTCACACGCTCGGTATATGATATCCTTCTGTAGAACCACATCTCTGTCGCCTCGAGTCTCTTCTTCATCTTTAAGGAAATCATCCAACATTCGCTGCCGTAAAGAAGAACAGATCTCAAGTAATAGCTAAGTATTCTTTTCTTTGTTACCAAGAAATTCTACTGTCTCGCATTGCTCTATTATACAGAGATAAGACAACGATGTATGGCAGTAAAGTATCGTAAGTTAGGTCGATTTATAAAAGACAAGTCATTTTGGAGAGTAATGATTTCCTACGTCTGGAAAGAACCCGGCTCATAAAAAAGTTAACTTTGTTCTCTTCTGAGAGAACTTATATCTGTAGATATTTTCTGATTCTTGCCAGGTATTTTTCACGGTTTTGAAAATTGTGTTCAGAATGTTTATTAAACATTCTGAGCACAATTTTCGATGATTTCATACAAATTGTATTGTTTTGCCTGGGCTAATTTTATTGTCTTTTATTGCTTTCGTTTGTTTTACACATTGTGTACGGAAGCTGGTTACAGTTTTGTTCACGTCATCCTGTGGCAAACATGGCGGAGGAAATTATCATACTGATGACATAGGAAGCTTTTTTTCACTCGTAATGTGTTTCCCAGACCCGTTACCGTCGAGTATGTCTTATAGATAGGTAACCCCTGGGGGATGCCAGCTGCTGTAAACTTGGATGTGTAAGTGGTGTAATGGACAACGGCTTAGAATTGGAAATTATGAATTCCCCACTTCTCTCCCCAGCTATGGGTTAATTAGTAAAACTTGTATCAGTAAAAATCATTATTATCTCCCAAAAATTCTTACAATTTAAAAATAATTTCTGGTTTTTTGAAAGATAAACCGAAAAAATGTAACAAATCCGTCGATCAGTTAATCAATCTAAACACGTTACCTTCAAACTATTCACTCTGTCCAATATCACTTGTCAGGTCAACGGTTCGTCTTCTTCTTCATAAGTGGCTCTTCACAACCTCCTGTCCTTTGTAGCGCTTAGCAGCATGTGTCCATCTGCCAAGACTTCCATCACTAGTTCCTCCATGAATTCACAGAAGCTCGGCAAGTAGATGAACCGCTGTAGTCCGCTCTCTGTTTTTTATTCGATATGTCCTCTGTGTTTGTGTCAAATTCTCCAAGCCATTCTTCCTTGTTAGGTATACAAGAAATTTCAGCTGTCTCTTTCTCATTATGAGTACAGGGGGTCCTCGGCTTACGTCGGGGATCTGCTCCTAGAAGTAACCTGATTTTCGACGTAGCTCGGAACTCACCTACATAAGCACCCACGAGTCTAACTTACGCTTGGGAACCATAAAGAAGGGCAAAAAGTTCACCCTAGAAACGACACAAACGAGAATTAGCGAATGTATCACAATCTAATATGGCGTACAGCCGATGAAAAAACAACGCCGTCTTCCTCATATAGCGCCGCGTGACGACGTATTGTATTATGGGAAGTGGCGACGTAACCACGAATCCTGAGGACCTTTTGTTTATCAATATTCATCGTGACGTCACGAGTCCCTTAACTTTTAGTAGATATGTGTGTATCTAGGGCAAAATACAATAATAGATCCCTTTCCTCTTCAGGCTGGTCGTGAATTCTAAGTTAGCCTTATGTTTTGTTTTGTTTAGTTTTTAACTCATTATACTCCAAGCAAGGTAATATAGCTACTAAGACGCAAATGATTATTGAGTATGAATAAATAAAGGAAAAAGAAAATCATTAATGAGGAGAGCTAAAATAAAAAACGGGAATTAAGAAGAAAAAAATGTATCGATTTGCATTGTATTTAAACTTTTGAAGATCTAATTTGACTAGAAATCAAGAAACCGGAAGAGAGTTCCACAAGCAAGAAGTACGAGAGAAGGAAGTATGTTAAAAAACAAAAACAAAAACAAAAAAACACACAAATGAGAGATAGCGAATGTATTACAATCTAATATGGCGTACAGCAGGTGAAGAAACAACGCCGTCTTCCTCATATAGCACCGCGTGACGACGTATTATATTATAGGAGATGGCGCTGTGACAAGGAAACACCGTACGTCTGGTCTGACGTAACCCGAGGACTTCCCATATCGTATTTTTACTACTTCAAAATAACCCATAGAGGTCGATACACCGCCAAAGAAATTCAAGCAACCAAACAAACAACATGAAAGAACACTTTCATGATATTAGTTCATATAATATCCTAAAATATTTTTAAAGAAATCAAACTGTATTCCAAAATATAACTTCAACAAAACTACAACACACACACACACACACACACACACACACACACACACACACATATATATATATATCACCGCCTCTACTAATCTTGTCCCCAGAAACATATATATGAAAAAATCTGAGTATCATCTACCATATATTCTATTGTGAAAGCAGAATAACGTAGCAGGGGGTCCTCGACATATATCGGAGATCCGTTCCAACAGAGCGATGTAACCTGATTTTGGACGTAGTTACTGAACTCACCTATCTGCGCTTGGGATCAATAATGAAGAGCAACAACTTCCCAAAAATACGACACAAGCGAGAGAGAGAGAGAGCAAATGTTTCATAATCCAATATGGCGTCCAGTCGCTGAAGAAACAACGCCGTCTTCCTCATATAGCGCTGCGTGACAACGTATTGTATTGTGGGAGATGGCGCTGTGACCAGGAAACACCGTACGTCGGTTCCCACATAACCCGAGGACCTTCAATGTATCTATCCCTTTATTTCCATTTCCTTAAGGCATCTTTGTTGCCTACACGCTCTGTCTATGGTATACTCACTCCTATAGAATGATAATTCTGGTGCATCATATTTTCTCTTTATCCGTGAGAAGATTATTCAACATTCTCCTGCCATATATGAGTACCGATATTACATGACATTTCAGCAATCTTTTCTTTGCTTTTAACGAAATTTTCCTGTTTCACAAAAAGAATTAATTAATTCAAACCTGGAACTCATTAATTTACAATTAAACCCAAACATGGAGTAATATCATAGACCTCTTACAAAGAATCTTTAAATAATGAAAATTGATTCTACGAATTTATATAGTTATTTTTTTTTAATTAAAATATGCTTGAAAATTTTCTATGAAATATGGCGGAAGATCACAAAAACCTCGGGAGATTTTAAGAGTTTTCGAAATTCTGAAAGTTGTTACATCAACAGGTCAGTTAGTCCTAAGAGAATAGATTCATAGCCAAAAGCTTAAAGTGTAATTCATTTTAGAAATAATTGCTTCTTAACCCCAACGAATTATTTTGAGAAAAACGTTTCATTTTCATACGAATTTTTTATTTGTTTTAATATAGTAACTAAGAAACTGAAGCACTTTCAGTGGCTAACAACTCTATCAGACGTATGTGTTGACAATTGAACTCGTTTCAAGCTAAGAAGGGCTTAAAAAGAATCAAGATTGACGTATAAAACGTCTGTAGTTGGGTTTTGAACGTGATATGTTGGACGAGTTCATTCGTCCGTGTTTGGTCTATTTTATATACATTAACACAGGCTCTAATTTGGGACCAGAGAAAATCTCTCTTATATCCGGGTTTCTCTTATATCCGGGTTTCTCTTATATCCGGGTCTCTTATATCTGGGTTACACTGTATATTGAAATTTTAAATATAACTTAAGAATATGAATTTAAGCTCAGTTGAATTGGTTTGATATAACAGTTTCTTTCCTCGCACATTTCGCTTGTGGAACTCTCTTCTTGCTCGATGCTTTCCAGCCAACTTTGATCTTCAAAAATTTAAATACGATGTAAATCTACTACCTTCTTGATTAATCTTCTATTGTTCTCGTTCCCGAATAATGTTTTCATTTTTTTTCTTATTCTTTCATACTCAGTAACCTCTTGTGACTTAGTGGCTTTACTGCCCTACCTGCGGTAAAACAATTAAAAAAAACAAACAATTAAATGCCACTTTACCATTTTTAAACAGGTGGTATTTTATACTATTGTTCACCCAATGCAAGGCCCAAAAGCCACTCAAGGTAAAGGGTGTCGCAAGTTCGTAAAGGGAGGAAGAGGAGCAGGAAGACGTGCATATTATGAAGATATGTAGGATAGATAACGATTGATCATAGACTTGATAATGTTAAGATTGTTGTGTTCCGGGAATCATAAGTTTGGGAGTCAAATGAATATTCTGGGATGAAGATGTTGAACTTCCCCATACTAATGAAATACGAAGTAATTTAGGATGAGTTGACCTATAGTGGGTCTTAGCTGTAAAGGTCGGAAATATTAGAACTAATGAATATAGTTCGTTTGAATATTTTCCATGGAAATAGTGCTAGAATTTGCTAGAATGTGTAGGAAAGGGGTAGATGGAAAGTAATTCATCAAATACTAGGCAGCGTGATCGTATTTGAACTCTTCCAAGGCTGGGGAGTGGGGCTGGACAGCATCAGACAAAAATTTGGCAGCAATATTCTTGTTTTTTTTGTTTTTTTTCCAGTGAAAGTCGCCCTTTACAAGGAGTCACTCGAGGTAGAGAGCTACGTTAAGAGGTTATTTGTTCGTAAAGGTGATGGAGATAACGATTAACTCTAGCTTCAAATAGGTTAAGATTATAGTTATTGGGGAAACATCTTGCTGTGAGTCGATTCCACAGAACAGTGGTTTCCGGATAAAAGCTGCTCGAGTGGAACTTACTTCTCACTGATGGAATATGGAGTTAAACTGTGTGGTTTGCTACTAGGTAAATATCATGGCGTGTTCTTGCCATGAAGGTTTGCCAGGGAATGAAATCTGTCCGAGCACTTTCAGTCAAAGAATCAGTAGAGCAGAGAGAGGCTTGTCTCATCTCGCATGTGAGGGACGGGGTGAACGGTGATGAATAATTCGTCACACGGAAGGAATCGGGGGCGCTTTTGAACTGAAGGCTGGAGAGTGAGATCTTGGCAGATCCCGTACAGATATGACAACAGTACTCCATTTTGGCCTGATTTGGCACTTGTAAAGCTAGAGGATAGCTAGAAAAGTCAGGTACTTACTACAAGTACAGGGAGCCGACCATTTTATCTGCATCCTTAGCAACGGTTCATATATACGAGTTGCACTTGAAGTCGGGTGTGAGTTTGAGGCCCAAAAATCTTTCAATGCACGGTACTTCCCCGAGAGAAACTCCGTCTATCTTGATTGGCGGTAGTTCGTGGTCAGATCAGTGATGATGGAATGTGACTAGCCTGCTTTCGAGGCATTGAAAGAGCATGTCAGTAGGAGTTAGTTCTTTATTTCTGGGGCGGTACAACGAACTGATCAATATTCCAGCCTTTTTAGCGATGGTACGAATGCTTGGGTTTACAATACCATTACACCCACGCTTATTTAAAGCGAAAATATTCAACACAACCATTTTTCTTTTAATCTCCGGATTTTTTGTTTTGTCAAGAGAGCGTCTTAACACAGATTTCCAACAAACAACAACCCATGCGCCCATGAGGTTTAGGGAGATTTGTTTTCCACTCTGTAAACTCTTTTAGGCAAGACTCAACTTCGGAAACCTGACGGGTCTATCGCTATTCCCATGGTAAATTGTCAGAAGAGCCTCATTCTTTAATTCCGCCAATTCAGGCATTTGCACCTAGAAACATCTATACTACTTCCATCGCATCACGCCTATCCATATTCCAAATGTTAGAAGGGAGTTGCAAACAGAACTGCCATTTTGTTCAAAAGACTTCTGCGTGGGATCTTCTCTGAAAGCTACAATCATATCCCCATCTGGTCAAAGGCCAATAGTTATCTTTTCGCGGTATCCTTATTTAAGTTTAATTTATTCTTATCTTCTCTCTCATTCATATCACACATATTCATTCACCATAACCATTTTGATTGTATCACTCTCGCTTGACTGGCACACGGGCCTTGTATTGTGTAAAAATTGGTATATAAACAAAAAAACTATAAAATCTCACTGGCTTAAAAGCATCCCTTACGGTGGTATTTTAAACGAACCTTCGATTGAATGCAATTTAGTATTATCAACCACCAAATCGAGAATTTGAATTCGAGTCGCGGTTTTGTTTTTGGAACTGTTGACAGTTAAGTTAGCAACTAAACAGACACATACAAATTAATAACAAATAAAATAAAAGAAAAAGAGAAAATCGGCAGGCCTGATTACAGTGAACGAGAGTTATCTCCCATTAGAATGTACCTCTTCAAGAAAAAAAAAAGAGTAAAATGTACTATGCAACTGGGTTCATGGCGGCATCGCTGAATAAATAAATAAAAGCTAAATAATAGAAAACAAAACCGACATGCCTGATTGCAGTGAACGAAAGCTATCTCCGATTAGAGTGTACCTCTTCAATAAAATAAAAATAATAAAATATACGATACAGCTGAGTTCATGGTTGTGTAGCTGAAGCAGCCGACATTTACTTATTTCTGAATGGAACACGGTTTACTGATTTGTCTAAATGATTGATGATGCGCTAGTGCTGGTTTCCAGTATCAGCTTTAATAAATAAAACGATACGAAATGTTTCGGTCAGGAAACTGATATCACTAATGAATACTTCAGACATGATATTGTTAGCGGATAGCAAACAATCTATGACATTACAACTTTCAGATCTGAGGAGAATGTGCTTTGTACAAAGAATCAGCGTAGGTTCATGAAAAGAAGAATTCTGAAAACGTTTTTTTTAATGTGAGACGATTAATGATATTGAAAATATTTCAGCACTGTATTAAGTTATTAGAATGGTATCATTTCGACGAAAAGCTTCCAGTATTTATTAAGTGAAATGTAGTTGTCGCTATGACGTTGGAACGATCTGGAAACGTTTGAACATTAGTTGGTTAATGGATTTAATGATATATCAACTTCTAGTGGGTTATTCAACGTCGAAATAAATTTTATCTTATATCCGAGACAAAAAGTAGGTCGTGCCGATATTTGAGTTTATATGTAGGTTATTTTACACTATGTACATTGATCGGACTGTTGTCTTCTTCTTTATTGCCATATTCACGAACTTTCGGCCGTCGTACGCTCCAGCCTTCTTCAGCTTATATTAGTTCGAATTTCGAACAGAACCCTTTATTTCATCCAACGGAGTAGATTGTTCTTGTTCCATGGACGGGATCTAAGCAAAGCCTTTATCCACTGGGCCATGTGTCTTCGAGGACAACTGTGTATGAATTTGGGGAACTAAAGTCTAAAAGATCTAATTTCTATTCGCACTACATTCAATAAATAAAATCAGGACGAGTAACATAATTCAAAACCCTTATAATATGTAGCCCAGAATACCGAAGTGAAGGAGAGAAATGCATTGAAAAAACATTTAGATATATGGGCAGGAGCTGCTCAGTCTTGACTAATTTCAAAGGCACCTCTGCGTCCTTGTGGATGAAGAATTATTTTCCAGCCTGCAATCCCTTTCTCACAGACGAAATGTCGCATGCTTCTCACTACTTTATCATTTCCCATGGAATGCGCCCAGGCAAACCACATGCCTTATTTCCTCCAGTTCTAACCTCCACGTCTAAGACCCGCAATGCCACGCACATTGAAGTGAATCTCCCTCATTCACTTCGTCATATATTGGTGAGATGTAAGTTCCACCCGAGCAGTTTCTTCTCATGAACCGCTTCTTTGTGGAATCAACTCACAAGAGAATTCTTCTCCAATTACCTCAATTTCATTCTCAGATCAATGATTAAAAATGGTTTCAAGAGAATTTTTCATTAAAAAAAGAAGACAATCCTAACATTTAGCATGAAAAGAAGAAGACGTTATATATATATATATATATATATATATATATATATATATATATATATATATATATATATATATATATATATAAAGCAATACTGACTTAGGTGTAATTTGGTTTATGAAGTGCATATCATGATTTTTGGTCATTATTAATAAAATCATTAAAAATACCAATTCCAATAAGTTGTAGAGTAAGAGGTTTCTGGACATTAATTTTTCAAAAATCAGTGATTTTTATGATCCATAATTTAATTCACAGTAAACATCGATAAAACGAACTAATTAGTTAATGAAAAAGTAAGCCCGAGTGAAAAAGAAAAAAAAAGCCCAATCATTATTAAAATTTTCTATAATGTAAAACAAGATTTTTACGAATTGGTTAAATGGCGTGATCATTTTTAGAAGTGACCTTTTCAGATTGGCTTCGCGTAACACTAATTATGAGTAGAACTTAAAAAGAAGTCAATAGGAGAAGAAAAATAGGAAAACATTGAAAAAAATGTTAACATTTAGCATAAAAGAAGAGCTCGTTATATATATATATATATATATATATATATATATATATATATATATATATATATATATATATATATATATATATATATATATATGTGTGTGTGTGTGTGTGTGTAAAGCAGTATTGGCTCAGGTGTAATTTGGTTTACAAAGTGCATATCAGGATTAAAGATCATTCAAATATAAGAAGGAAATCTATCGTGTTACCTGTACTAGAATTCAGAACAGAAAAAAGCCAAGAAAAAAAAATTATAATGCCACATTCATTTTCAGTATGATATGACTTATTTGAACGATAACCTTCATGCCAACGAGCCAGGTCAGTACAGAGATGGGTGATCGCAAGGCAATACTAACCGCAGATGGGTGACCACAGCTGGGGTGAAGGCTGTTGGATGACCGCAAGGGAAGAATAGCCTAGGATGGGTGACCGCAGAAGTGGGAACACGAAAAAATAATAGCCAAATTAAGCTTGGATGTAAGCGGTTGATGTAATGGATAATGGCTCGGAATTGTTAATCGGAGAGCCGAGTTCCATTTCCAGTTGGGTTAGTGATAATCACTTACGCGCAAATAACCTTAAGAAAGGCATGAACCCACCTCGTCTCTCTCATCTATGGATTAATTAATAGGAGTTTTATCACTAAATCGTTATTATATCCAAAAAATAAAACAATTCTTAAAATCTAAAAATATATTCTGGCTTTAAATAATCTGAACAGGGTTGATAAACCGTAAAATAACAAATCAGTATAGATAATAGAGCTTAATTTAAAACTATAGATAACCACCACTTACATTTTGCTATGATACCGGCAACATTTAGGACAACATTTAGGACAACATTTAGGACATGATAATGACTGCCCACCCATCCACAGTATTAAGCTTTCATACACACTAGTGCATAGGAAAAACAGATTTACGTACGATCATAGAAGTTAAGCGATGTTGAGCCTGGCTACTACCTAAATGGTTGACCAATTGAGAATACCAGGTCCTGTAAACTTACGGGTGGTGTAATAGATAATTGCACGGGATTGTTAATCGGAGAGTTACAAAAAAAAAAAAAAAAGGAAAATATAACTCCGGGTATAAAAAATAAAATTTTAGTGAGAGTGTATGTGTGGGAGTGGGAAACAAGTGCGAGGGGGAAATGTATGAAAACTCTAGAGAGAGAGGTAACAGAAGAAAGAAGAACAGGAAGGCCTAAAGGTGGGGATTAAAATTTAACAGAGAGAAGATTTAAAGAGATGAGTTAAATAACTGTTTAAATGAGTGAGATACAGGTAAATATAAATTCCGATCTCAGCTATGATGAACATATCATTCATGATGAACATATCATTATCGTTTATGACCTAATTCATCATGATCCTTCTGTTAAGTTTGAAGAGTATTTATGTATTCTTATTGCTCAAAGCAGAGCCCAATAGTGTTATAAAAACATCGGAAAATTCCAATAAGTTATCTTTTCTAAGATACACCGGTTCATGATCACTGTTAGATTGGCTGACCTTTTAGATCTTGCTCTCGCTTCTTAAATTTGATTCAGACAAACAGATTGAAATATATATATATATATATATATATATATATATATATATATATATATAATTATTTGGTAATCCGTATAGGTAATTCCAAAGAGGATATAGCTCCAGAAAGAACTGAATGTAAGAACAGAGCAAATGATAAATAATAATTAAGGAAGCGGAGACTTTAGAAACCCATGGTAATATTTTATTTCGTGAAATCGATATTTCGGTTTTGCTTCCTCAGACCAAGTGGTTTCAACAATCAATGGATTTAAAATTCTAGCAGGCACAAAACGAAATGTTTAAAAATAAATTATTTATTTGAAATATACATTCAAAAAGATGGGAAGGGAAACAGTAAGAAAGTAAAAGTGTGAAGAAAGGAAATATGTCTCTCTAATGTAATATAGGAGTGGGGGGGGGTAATACAGAAGATGAAACAGCAGAGATTGATAGTAGATAGGTTGACCTCTTTTTCACCGGATGTGAGAAGTGAAGTAGAGATATTATCTTCAAAGGAGAACAGAGGAAATAGACATAATCCGAGGTAAAAGATTGAAAGAAAAAAAGAAAGGAAAAAGGAAGAAAACAAGAGAAAGAAAGGGAAAACTTGTGAAATGATTCTGAGCTGGTAATCTTTGGTGTTTAAAACTGAATACATTTGAAAATGTTCTTTTCAAGTAGTTATTTATACCCATGCAATTTTAAAAAAATAGGTGATTTATAAAAAGTAAAAATAACGAATAATTTTCCAAGAGTAAAAAATAATAATATGTAAAAAGATTATTTAATTTTGTTTTAAATAATAGTATTTATAAGAAAAGGATCATTTTAAGTGAACAAAAACAAAAATAAAATAACAATTTTTTTTAATACTTTGCTTAACTTTTCGAAGACAACTTTGGATTTCAGTGTATCGTCCGTTTGACGATTTTTTTTTTTGCAGACGAACTTACAGTTTGTTTTCTTTGGGTGGATAGTCTTTTCTTATTGGTTTCTTTTACAATCTATATTTTTTGTGTATGCTATCCACATTGTCTCATCTGCATAATTTCAACACAACATTTTGGTTGTGTCTATCTATCTATCTATCTATCTATCTGTCTGAGTCACTTCATATCTATCTATCTATCTATCTATCTATCTATCTATCTATCTACCTATCTGTCTGAGTCACTTCATATCTATCTATCTATCTATCTATCTATCTATCTATCTATGTCACTTCATATCTATCTATCTATCTATCTATCTATCTATCTATCTATCTGCCAAGCAATTTGATTTATTTTTTCTTTTCTCTACGGCCTGCAACGTCCTGTATAATCATGTCAATTGAATAATTTGTGTTGTTTTGTGCCTGCCGGACACAAGAGCAGCTTAAAATCATTTGCAAATATTCAGTCTGAAAATTAGCTTAACGAGTAGAGTTTTTTTTCTATTGCGTTGCACTTGCGAACATCATTCGTTTATTGTTGTTGTTGTTATCATTATTATTATTATTACCTGAGGAAACTTTACAAAATAACTGTTTTACTTGCATATATATTGCGTATGTACACAAAGACCCTCACATACACACAAACACACACACAAACACACACAAACCCACAATGTTATTGGTATTTTTAACCCACTTCCGCTTAAATGTCAGAATCTTGCAACGTTATATTTGGTCTACTAAATTACATGCTGTTGATTGGAAGTTAATGTCGGTTCAGCAACATCCACATTTCTGTGTTTAATGATTTATACTATCTATCTATCTATCTATCTATCTATCTATCTATCTGAGTCAGTTCATTATCTATCTATCTATCTATCTATCTAGGTCACTTCATATCTATCTATCTATCTATCTATCTATCTATCTAGGTCACTTCATATCTATCTGTCTATCTATCTATTTTGTCATCTTCTTATGTCGCTCACTGTAGGTTTCATATCTACTCATCTCAGCTCTTTTCTATCTATCTATCTATCTATCTATCTATCTATGCAGTACATTGGAAAATAGACACAGGCACAGCTATAGAATATTATATTATATGATAAAGACTACCTGATCCTTCCCAAGTATACCCGTGCTAAGGAGACTAACAAATTCCTCTTGCTCAGATACATTTGTGTTTCTTCAACGCCAACAGAGGCTAACTTTGGTTTATGCTACAACTATTCTCTACGGTGATTAGTTACTGTTTGAGGGAGAAAGCACTTAATCAGACCTGATCGCACAATTGGATGAATGAAAAAGGCCAGTTCAAAGTGACTTATAACTTCCTGCTAGCCTGGGTTTCGAACAGTTTAATCTACCTAATTTTGCTCACGCGATTTGCGTCATGTAAAGCTTTCAGGCACTTTCAATCTCTGGAGAACCGATTAAAAATATCTTACTGGAATTCGCCCAGGTTTTATAAGCCTATTGAATTCTACTTTGATCAATAAGTATGTATAATTACTCTATAAACTTAATAGAAGTATTGTGATGAAATCGATCATAAACCAAAATGACATTTCATCATTAATTAATCATAGCTAAGGATCGGTAGTTCATGAAGTATTGAATAAAGTTCAAATATATATATAATTCCAATTTATCTAAGATGATCTTTGTCCTATCTAACCTTCTAACTTTCTGTCCTGGAGTAACAAGTTGCCTTACACGTTTAAGGTACGATTTCATTTTAAGTCTTTTTCACTGATCTTTCTACTGTCAACGTCTTCTGAAGTGAGCTTTCCTAATTGATCTCCTTAGCTATAAGGTGAAAGGATGATCCCTCTTTCTTTTGTGAGCTCCTGATCCAGTTTTTCTCTCTACTGTCCCCTCTTTTAAAAACCTATTCACCGTTCTCTTGACGGTTCTTGAATTGACTCTGAAGATAGAAGCCAGATTGTGAATGTTAGTACAATTACTGAAGGCCTGAATAATCTTTCTCGTTTCACCATTGCTCAGTTGGGAAGACACTTTGAGTCTGACACCAAAACCTTCTTTTTTTTCAGCTGTATAACTCAAAGCTTTTTTCAGTGATTCTTACGACAAACTGTGTCAAGATGAATAAACGTCTTAACTGAAAACCTGGGAAAAAAAAGCTGAATTAGTTTAGTGATTTTGTTTTTTTCATAGATATTAATGTTTTTGTGGGAGGGATAATTATACTGTTACACCCGGTATATATATATGTGTGTGTGTGTCGGGGCTGGCCAATATATACATATATTTAATCGGTCGGGTTTCGATCCCGGCTTGAAGCGATCGGATGTCTACCCACACTGTTCAGCTGTGAAACACTGAAAGAGTCTGTCTGGGAATGACGATATATATATATATATATATATATATATATATATATATATATATATATATATATATATATATATATATATATATCACCGGTCTAACGGTTTTGTTACATACACATTTCACTTTTTACAGAATGTTCATATAAATATTCGGAAACACATGTATATAATAAATATTTACATATGTACGCAGTTTTTAAAATTTATATATATATATATATATATATATATATATATATATATATATATAAGATATTTTTATGTTTATACATTCTTTTTATAGATACAATAGTATTAAACAACATTTACTGGCCTGAATATTTCTCGGACATTCAGGTCGGTAAATGTTGTTTAATACTGTTTATTATAAGCAGAGCATTTACGTAAATATTTGTAGCTATAAAAAGAATTTATAAACATAAAATGTCTTAAATAATTGTCGGACTTTGTCCATTTCATAATATATATATATATATATATATATATATATATATTAAAATATTATATATATCTGATGAGTATCTTAACTATATTGACCATATTTAATAGAGTCATGAACTACAGGGAATTATCTTTTTTCTTAACTGTGATGAAAAAAGGTTCTCAAGCAATATATTTCCACGAGCCGCATATGAAAGGTCAAAGACACGCATGTGTCCGGGGAGCAGCCTTTTGGCCACTCGTGATATATATCATGAATTTAGACTGCAAGATGTGTCTAGTTTTATATGTTTCTAGTTTCCGAATGATGTGCTGTACACCGGGATTGAAGTTTTGAATAAATTATCCAGAATAAATTTAAATTTTTCGTGCAACAAACACATACTATCATTATTGTTCCGTGTATTGGTTGATATATTGAAAAGTAACTGTCATCTTTGATAATGGCTTATGTAAGCCGAAAGATTAGATTGGATTTAAACATGTATCAATATGGTGATTTCCTTTCGTCCTTCAATAATAATGTTATTAAGCTTATCAGACAATATGAAAGAAACTTACTTAAAATAAGTAGGCAAAACTTATCTATATTATTTAATGAAACAGGCATCAATATATATATATATATATATATATATATATATATATAAAGGTTATTTACATTATTCGGAATGTTGTCCTTGTCTTTATTGCCGTATTCACGACGTCTCGCCCGTTGTACGCTCTAGCCTTCTTTAGGTGATTGGAAATTCGAACGGAATCCTTTATTTCAGCAGGTGTAGATTATTCTAGTTCCACGGGCTATGCCTCTTCCGGATGTCCCAGTTATCTCTCTTTAACTCAATTCTCTAATGTAAGACTGCAAGAATATCGTAAAGCCGTAACACAATGGAAATAGAAAAATCGGGCGTAGCTAACCGCATATGGAAGGAAATGGGGAGATCACCCCCCCACCTGTGGGATGAGGTTTAAATAATAGACAGAGTACATCGTTGGATAATACGTAAACTTAATGAATCAGCACATATGCCTGGCCATAAATTCTCCTAAGCCGGCTTAGCATGGAAATGAATATAATATGGGAAACAGTAATACCAAACGCCAGAGAAAAGTAATAATAACAACAAAATTGCAATATGAGCTCTGGTAGAAATAAGTAAACTGAGATATTAAGTTTACAAGTCCCAACAATTCATACACTGATGTATGCAAGGACACATGGCCCATTGGATAAAAACGTTGGTTGGATCCAGTGGATCCAGTTCAATACCTGGCTACTGCAGCGGTGGACAAAAACTTGGATAGTTGAATTAAAGGGTGATAATTGAGACAACCGGAAGAGGCATGCCACGTGGAACTAGAATAATCTACTCCAGTGGACTAAATAAAGGGTTCAGATCGAAATTTCAATCAATTTAAGAACACCAGATCGTACAACGGTGGAAACGCCGTGAATATGGCAATAAAGATGAGGACAACAGTCCAAACAATGCAAATAATATAAATAATTAAAATACCTCATCTAAGCAATATAGACAAAAATATAAAAACGTATAATAGACAGTCGTACGTACATATATAAAATAATTAAAAAAAAATGTACTATTTACGAACTTCCATGTCCCTTAAGGAGCTGAGTTCCTGACCAATCCAAATTTGTAACTAATTATATTGAATATACTACAAAATGTTTAACCAAAAGACTCATGTTACATCTCTCTGACCATAGCTCAATTCAGTCTCATTTAAATACACATGGAAAACTCCCAAGCTCTATCCGTAACATACTTGTTGATAATACAAATATAATAGCATCATCCATATGTAGAAAAAAGCAAACAATAATGAAAGCATTATTTTTTTTTTTAAATAGAAAAAGAAAGAAAGTGTCAACACTCAATAATATCAACTAGGAACACGGCCACAATGTGCTGACCGTATTTGGAAAATAGAACATTCGTATAACTCTAGATACATATATAAAACACTGCATATATTCAGTTAAAAGTCAAATAATATTCATCCTTGACAAGGGTAAAACTATTGCCGAAGGAGCTTGGAAAACATTTGCATAATTTTTACCCCACCTTGTCAGACGTTTTCAATGAAACTTGCATATATATATATATATATATATATATATATATATATATATATATATATATATATATGTGTGGGTGTTTTTGGGTGTGCGCGCTTATTATTTTTGGCCCTGTTTATTAAAAATATTGTCAATCCTGTTTGTTGGACATTTCTGCCAATTACATTTAACCAATGGCCAATTGCACCACATGAATAAAAATGATCGAGTGTAAGTAATGTAAATAACTTTTCTAAAAATCTGGTATTAATGATAGGTCTTTACGTAGACCCCATTATTTCCCATCGCTCAGTATTTGATTAAAAGAAGTTTAAATCTATGAACTTGCAAATAAACGGGTATTTCTGAAGGACTGACTGATACAAGCTCAAAATATTTTAAATGTGAACTAAATATTTTGATCTCATATTGGTTGGCAAAAATATTCAAACTAGTAGAATAATATGAAGGACATACTGACTAATAGAAAGTTATCTTTCATAGAATTTCCTTCAGAGTTTTGTCATTAACCAGAATCCTTTTACTTATTTTTTTGTAACCATCTTTTGACGCATCTTGCTACTTTCGATACGCCTCTGTTTGATTCTAAGAGAGTTCATGTTATGAACTGGTGCGGAAAGTAAGGCATTTAATTTTTTTGTTCTTTCCTCGTTACTCCTCATATCTCTTCTGCAAAACGGAACAGCAAAAACAATTGTCACTTTGCATTTAGATTAATCAAATATGGCCACATTTGGCAATAACTCAACCGTCTGAATATTCTTTCGTCTCATTGGACAGACGCAGACTGCCAACCACATTTTCACCGTTCTAATAGAATTTGCTGAAAAGTTATGAGTTAGGTCAATTACTTAGCATGAGCATGTGGCACTCGGATGATTCTAACATAAAAAAAAATACAGATAGATCTATATATAAGAAAAAAGAAAGAAAAGCAAAACAAAATAACTATTCTCTTAAAAATGTCTGTTAGAAAAAAGAAGCGAGACACCAAGTTTCTCCAAACCAATAAAATTTGTTCTATGGTCTAACAATGAGTTGGAGATAAAATTTCTAGATTTCGAAGAATTATCGCAATGGTCAGAACTTTCGTGATAAAATATGGCGAAAGAACAACAGTCTGGCTGACTCAATGAGGTAATGAAAATGTGGGGAAGCAATCTTAAAAGAAATCCTAGAAGTTGTCCTTTGTCCGAAAATTGGCTTCAACATATACGCTAAATAGAATCTACACTTAGCCAAATGAGCCACTTAAGAAATGTCTATACGTAGAAAATTAACGGGATATATAAATTAGAATTTTGATACACTTACATACATAAAGGAATATTTACGTTTTTTTTTTCAGTTAGGTTTGGAATCAGTTTATTGTAGCTTCGAAAGGCCCCATCTTCTCTCCTTGAATTCAGAAGACCATAAATTATATTAATGTCGCTTGACAAGTGAATTTAAGAAAACAATAAATTAAACAAAAACTAAAAATATCAGAATTTCTTTCTTCATCTTTCTCTATATATCATTCTCTGATGAAGCTTTCAGAAAAGACAAATATGTTAGATTAATAAATGTTCCCTAGTTATTCTTTATCCTATCACTATTTTTTTTATTAATCTATAGGGAGATTATCTTAATATTTTATTCCATATGTAGATTGTTGCTTATATTTAGGTTCCGTTTAGAGATACATTAATTTTAAAATTGAGGTGTTAACTGTTGACGATATAAAATAAACCTTTAGTTATTTTTCTTTTTGAGTGAACGTGTCGTCTTCCACAATTCAAAGACTTTTAGAATGTCTGTTCTGAAATCTTGAGTTATTTTTAGAAGTTCTTTTGATATTATTTGCGATAGCTAATACAATTTGTAATCTTTGTTTGTAACTTGTTTTGTTGAGTATTTTTCTTATTCACGAGGAGTTGTAATATTGTAATATTTATACTTCCCCTTCATGTGTAGTTGTAGAGACACGTGTGTCAACGCAAGTGTGTTGTAGTCGTATATCCTATAAAGATTATTATTTTAATTGATACAATCACTAGCCCAACATTTTCTGCTTAGATACACCTAATATATATATTGAGGTAATGAAAAGGTGTGGAGGCAATCCTAAAAATGAATGCTATTTGTCCGAAAACTGGCTTCAATATAAGCGCTAAATAGAATCTAAAGTTCCAAGCAACGACAAATTCGTGCATACGAGACGCTGGAAATCTTCCTTGTAAACAAAAACAGACTATCATTATCGTTTTGTCCGTGTATTGTTTAATGTATTGTAATGTAATTGTCAGGTTTGATAATGGGTTATGTAAGCAGATAGTTGATTTTCTTTCGTCTTTTAATGATAATGTTATTAAACTTATCAGATGATATGAAAAGAATTTACATAAAATAAATAGACACAGCTTGTCTATATTATTTAATTTCAATATATATATATATATATATATATATATATATATATATATATATATATATATATATATATATATATATATATATATATATATATATATATATATATATATATATATATATATATATATTATTTGGTTAAGAATCATCTTTTATATAAGTTTGATTGTAAACGACTGACAAGGTGCAGTGGTTGAGTTTTTTTTTTATAATTTCTCATTTTTTTTCTTATCCAAAACTTTTAAAAGGTTTATGAAAAAAATTTTATAACCTTTCTTTTTTTGTAGCTATGCATTATTGATTTTTTCTTTTCTTTTTCATTATTTTCAGTAATGGCAACCTACGCATAGTTGCCTTACCAGTTGAAACACTGATGATGATCTCAGAAAGAGATGGAAAGTATTTGGGAAATACAAGTGACTCTTCCTGTTACTGTGCGTTTCTTGTCTTATTTAATTGTGATATACGGGAAAATATTCGTGAATATGAAAGGATTATGATAAAAATAAGTAGACATAATGTTTGTAATTTATTCAGTCAGTCATGTCTAAAAGAGAATTTGCTGCCTAAATACACACACACATCTACACGCACAAACACACACACACACATACACACACAAACAACACACACACACACACACACATATATATATATATATATATATATATATATATATATATATTGTCCATAAAGTCTCTTTAAAAATTAAAAAATATATTACAAAGACGACGAGATATCTTAATATTACAATTGATTAGATATCTGATGTAGACCCAAAGTTGGGACCACGGAAGTAAAACACGGAACAAGTTTTATACGCAAATCATCGAGATATTTATTATTTCATATGCAAATCATCTGATTGTTTTTGATGGATTAAAATGTAAAAAAAAATGCATAGATAGATGTAAAGAAGTTCCAGTCCGCTTCGTCGTTGTAATGGTTAAGGAGCTACTCAGATTAACCATCTCTAAAGAATATTGAGTTCGATTTTGACAGGATACGCTATAATTAAAACCGTGTGTCGAACCAAGCTGAATTTATCTAAACATCATACTTATTATAAAACCCAGGTTGTGTTTGTGTGTGTCTGTTCGTTTATATATTGGATCGGATTTCCTACATTTTTCAACCAATTTCAACAAAACTTCACAGGACTACGTAAAATTACCTTGCGATGAAATACTTGGAAAAACACAATTGTTTTTGCACGAAATCAATTAGAAAACACGATTAAGAGGCATCGCTGTCGCGAGAATGAAAGGGGTACAACACATATCGACTTATACTTATTATAAAACCCAGGTTGTTTGTGTGTGTGTTTGTTTATATATGGGATCGGATTTCCTACATTTTTCAACCGATTTCAACAAAACTTCACTTTTTTTTTTGCAGGTAGTGTTTCTTATTGTCTTGCACACTTTTTTCTTTAGTTTTATATTCAGAATGCTTTAAAAATTCCATTTACAAGACAATTCTTTATAATAAAATTCTCTTCAATCGGTAGAATCATAACGATTGAAAACAATGTTTTTGTTTGAGTTTGACCAAAAAAAAAAAAACTAATTAAGACATGCGTGTCCGTCAACCTTAAACAATAATCTTTGTCAATTTTATTTTTCAGCCTTTATGATGGACGATACTTGATCTATCTCTTAACTGTTACATCCCCGAGCAACGCCGGGCTCTACTTCTAGTAGTAAATAAAAATTTGTGATTCGAGTATGGGTAATGCTCAACTAGCGATTCTGATTGACCCCAACTATTAAGTATTAATGTAAGCCTTTTGTCAAAACTAAAGTAAGCTTAAATAACAGGTAGGCGAATTTATCTGGTTCACAACCATTACTCTGTAGTGATTTCTCATTTCTTTGCCCAATACTGGTGGCCTTGTGCCTAGCTTAGGTGATGAGGGATTGTTATTTTTATAAGATTAGCTAGCTTAGCAAGGTATCACTTTGGATTTAAAGTAATTGTTTTCGTTCGACATTTTAGAAAGATTATCGAATGCCTGAAGAAGGCTGGCGTGTACAGAGGCCGAAACGTTGTGATAAGTACATCAACACTGAAGAAACTGGTACGAATTAATTAATGCTTAATAACGGTATTATTTGCCTTTTAACCAGTTAGCAAATGGCTAAGATTCTTTCAGTAAACGCGCCTTAGCATTTGGCAAATGGCGACTGTCAGTTCTTCACTTGTCGACATAATAATTAATGTTACATGGAGGACAATGAAAGCAAATATTATAAAATAATAATATGAAATTTAAAATTCAATAGAAAGAATCTTTCAAAGCATTCAGAGAGAAATGTGTCTATGTATTTCACAATCTAGGATATTTATTAACAAAGATGACGGAAACGAAAAGGAAAAGAAAAATAATCTAAATTGGCTAGATTATATGCTCAAAACACATAATGCATCCACGTAAAAAAAATCTAATCCGATGATGTCCTGAAGGACAAAAATGTTTCCACTTTGTCATACAATTCCCCCCCAAACTGTACTTCACATACGAAAAATTTGTATATCGTTATCCTATATTTATACATACAAAGTTCATATCTATCTATTTATCTATCTCACCCTGTTCAGATCTATCTATCTATCTATCTATCTATCTATCTATCTATCTATCTATCAGTGTGTATTGTTGTTGTTATTATTATTATTATTCCAGTCTGTTCACATCTATCTATCTATCTATCTATCTATCTATCTATCTATCACAGTCTATTCATATCTATCTATCTATCTATCTATCTATCTATCCTCTTATTAATTATACAGATGAATTTGTTCCTAAAACTTTCCAATAGCATCTCCATCTATCTATTGGATCCATTCTTCACTATTCTGCATACTTTACGATTCAAATGATGAGAATATCTATCTATCTATCCAAACATAAAATACGAAACATAAAATATTCCTATCAAATTTAATGAGTCTCTTATATCTTTTTCGTCATTAAAAAATGAGTTAAGATTTGCCGAAAAAATCTTTCCTCCTTAAATTTCTTTCTAAGTTGCATGTTTAATCAACTCATGTACATATTCGTTTCCACTCTCAACATATCTATGAAGTCAGCAAAGCTCCCCGTGGCCACACCTGTAAACCTCAGAAGCTAACAACCCTATCTATCACAGAAACTTCATCTAAATCTATCTATCCTTTCTGATATCATTCCAAGATTCATATCTATCTATCTAGGCTGTCATCTATCTAAATATATATGAGCCAAAAAGGATCGTGATATTTAAGAAGCAAAACACGAAAAAAAGTCTAAATCTGTCTATCTATCTATCTATCTATCTGTATCTATCTATCTATCTAAATAAATAAAAATAAAATAGAAATAAATAAAATGACACAAATTCAACATTAAGCCGAAAAAATCTTTCCTCCTTAAATTTCTTTCTAAGTTGAAATAGGGTTTCAAAGCTAACAACCCAGAATATAAAACCTTTTGATATGTTTATCTATCGGGAGCCACTGTCTGTTGCCGGGACTCTTCTGTGTGCATCTGGTCATAATAAAGGAGTACTTTAGATTATTGAAAAGGTGAATTGATTAAAAGTTTCAAGTAGGCGTCGACCTCTTCAGACATCTCTGTTTCAAAAGTAACACAAATAAATGATGTGAAGTAAACTATTTCTTCCATAAGGTAGACTTCTCTGATCCAGGTTTTTTTGAGGAGCGAAACGGCAGACGCCCTACAATGGCTCCAAATTCATATCCGCGTTGGTTTATGAAGATTTCCTTAAATAACAAAGAGTCGTTTTTTCTTTCTTTATCTTTTTGTTCCTCGATCGAACACGTACATTCGCTGCACTTGAGTTACCAGAGACAAGCGTCTATGGCTCATTATTAAAAAAAACGAGGTATTAATTAGTCGAGTGTTCATTGTAGATGTCGGTCTATCAGAGTTATTAAAAAAAGATAATAGCTTAAAATCAAAACAGAATACCAAATATTATATCCTTAAATAAATCCTTTTCGGCGTGTATTATTATTATTATTATTATTATTATTATTTCTGTGTTTCTGTTACGAGCGTTACGTCCTGTCAATACCTAATGAACAATGGATTGTTCCGTTTTTATCGCGTTGAATGACACATCAGAGACGTTACTTGGTTTCAGTAAAAAAAAGAAAAGAAAGAAGGAATGGAAGATAGAAGTGTTTAACGTCTCTTGCCGATAACTCATAAAAAATGGACTTTTTCATTTTTAATACAGAGAAAAACAAAATGTAATATCAGAAACACTACTTGGTTTCAGTGATAAAATGAAAGAAATAATGAAAGAAAGAAAGAAATAATAAAAGAAAAATGAATATAGAAGTTTTAACGGTCCCGGTCATAAATACACGACAATTTCGCTTGGATTGCGTGAAAAGACAGAAAAGCATATAAAAACGCTACCTGGTTTCAGTGAAAGAAAGAAAGAATGGCAAAAAAAAAGATAGAAGAAAAAAGAAAGAAAAAAGAAAGAAAGAAAGAAAAGAAGAAAGAAATTAAGGAAGATAGAAATGTTTAACTTCTCATGCCAATACCTCATAAATAATGGACTATTCCCTTTTGATGAGAGACACTACATGGTTTCAGTGAGAGGAGAAAGAAAGAATGAAAGAAAAACACAATTGTTTAACGTGACATGCCAATACCTCATAAATAATGGACTATTCCGTTTTGATGAGAGACGCTACATGGTTTCAGTGAGAGAAGAAAGAAAGTAAGAAATAAATAAAGAAAGAAAGAATGAAAGAAAAAACAGAATTGTTTAACGCGACAGGCCAATACCTCATAAATGAAGGACTATTCGTTTTGATTACATGGAAAGAGGGGAAAATGCATTTCTTGGTTTCATTGAGAAAATAAAAGAAAGAAAGCAAGAAGGGAAGACAGAAGTGTTTAACGGCTGTTTCAATGAAATGGAAAAAAGTTGTCAGTTTTAAATCTTTTCATATGTAGCCACTTTTTCGAATAACAACCGGCATTCATATTTGTTTTATTGTTATTAGAATATTTTGTGAAAGATGTTAAGCTTAAATATTTAACGATGCAATAGGGAAATTTCTACGGCTATTTTATTATCTTAGAACTCACCATGAGCTTATTCAATCATTAATTAAAGATGGAAAAATAAGGATATAAAGGTAAATTATATAATTTCAAAATATAAAAATCAATAAACTTATTTTGATAAAGTTATAAGAATAAATATACAACATTCGAAAAGAAATAGATGATCAAAAACATCAGAACGATTAAATAAATCGATAGAATTTAAAAATTATTTTGCATTATTGAAAATCTTTTTGGGTAAGAATATAAAATATGGTATTTTACTAAATTACAACGGCTCTTTACTGGCTCTTGCGAAACACGGCGAAAAAAATCTGTGACGTTATTGGAACTTTGAAAACTGATAGTCAAGTTATGTAATGAAGATGAACTCTCAATTTGGGGATATTTCAAAGACTGTGGGGAAATCTAAAAGTGTTATTTATAGTATTTTAAAAAAACTTGAGGAAACTGGGTCATGTGAAGCCAAGAAACCACCTGGCAGGCCTCGGAAAACTACTACAAGGGAAGACAGATGGAGTGGTAATGAATCAAAAAAGGATCGATTCGCGATAGCAACCGCTATCTCTAAAAGAGTTAATGCTAACCTTGGCATTAAAATATCAAAGCACACTATTTTCCGAAGACTTAATGAAATAAATTTGAACAGTCGAGTAGCTTCTACAAAACCTTACATTTCTAAAAAGAACCAAATAAGCCGATTGAAATTTGCCACTGAACACGTCATATGGACAGAAGAACAGTGGGATTGTGTTCATTTCAGCGATGAGTCAAAGTTTAACATGTTCGGTTGTGAAGGGAGAAGGTTCGTGTGATGCAGTCCTAACGAATGATATTCGCTTCAGTGCATTAAAGCAGCTTTAAATTTGGAAGAAGTGTGATGGTGTTTGGCATGATTTCATCTGCGGGTACAGGACCTCTTGTTAGGCTACACGGTAAAATTAAAGCAACTGTACACAAAGAGATATTGAAGAAACATATTGTACCTAGTTTGAGAACTGCAATTAATCAACCAGCTGTATTTATGCATGATAACACAGCGTGTCAAACAGAGAAGTCTGTTAAGACATTTCTTTCTGAAGAAGATGTTACTGTTATGGAGTGGCCTGCTCAAAGCCCAGGCATGAATCCTATTGAGAATGTTTGGAAGTTACTAAATGAAAGAACTAAGGAAAAGAATCCAACAAATATTGAAGAACTATGGACTAATTTGAAAGAAGAATGGGAGAAAATATCCGTTTATGAATGAAAGACATTAATTCGCTCATGTAGCAAAAGATGTCAAGCTGTTATTGAAAGTAAAGGTTTACTCATCAAGTACTAATGAATTATGAATGCTATTTTCATTTGGATATGATGTATCCATTACAATAATTTTGTTAATCGTGTGACACTGTTTAGCGTTTGGCTAACTAATTAAGCGTGAAAATTAAAAGCGAGAAATACTTAAGGCGAGAAGAAGCTATCACGAAAGACATACTGAGCGATGTTATTTTTTAACAAAAAAAAAAAAAAAGGGAGTAGAGATTTTATTTTCATTTGCGAAGAAAAGTATTATTTTCGAAAGAAGATAGGAAATTCGTAAGTTCTCGGATCTGTCAGAATTAATTTATGCCATGACGTGGCGAATAAAAGATAGCAATCTGCCCATGGCAATAATGAAAATTTCAAATTGGTCATGTGGCTTACAAAGCGGAATGCTAGAAGATAATCGGAATTGGGTCAAGCATGCGGCCGAGAAAGGGATCATGCTAGAGACCACCCCAAAAAGGAAAAAGGAAAAAAAGAAGAGAAAAAGGAAAAGAATAAACCATTAACTATCTTTCGGAGATATCATTTGCTTTTGGAATAGAACCACCTGTTTTATGTGCAGACCTTGCCATGATAAAAGTTTGTTACCTGGACAGACTGTTGGCGACAGAAGTACGAAGACATTGAAGGAGATTCACTTGACCACCCAGATAATAACTTGGCGAAAATCTCGTTGATGAATTCCAGATGACATTCAGTTAAGATAGGGATTTAATGAACACATTACGAGTCGTGGAGGTTCTAGTCGGGGAAAAGAAGGAAAAGAAAAAAGATAATTTTTTTTCTTTGAGTGATAATTGTGAACTGAGGCCAGTCTAGCCACACCCACACTGCCGAGCGTTCATTGGCTGAATGGTGGCGTGAGCGATAGCCGACGGCAAAAATATGAGAAAGAAGGGAAACCTGTTGACGCCCTCTGAGGGGATTGGTGTGAGATACCAATATGAGAAAGGAAGACTTTTGGAAGGACAATTCCCTTAAGAACCCCTCTAAAACAGAAAGTAATTGACTTCCAAAAATGGGAAGTGATAAATTTTCCTGTCCGAAAACAAAGAAAATCCTTATTGTATATTTGGAATTATCGAGGAACCCAAACCACGACAGACACCCACCCGGTTTTGGTCGGCGTCCATATAAACGAACGTCCTCAGGGCAGTTGGGCAGACAGTGGCAGTTGGGCAGACGCAGACAGAATGACAGAGCAGACAGAGTTGAGCTGTGATCTCGGAGACCAGATTCGCAGGAGTTGACTGAAAGATTCCACGCATTCCGACTTCTAACCAAAAAACAATTTTTTTTTTTAAGAACGGCTTAGACTCACACCACCAAAACAAGTTTTACGAATATTGCCTGAAAATACCAAAAACCAGTTATTGAAAAACAACTTAAGATATTAAGACTCGCCTAACAATCGCAAAGTGTCATGCATCCATAGAAGCGGTTTGAGAGAAAGATGCAGTCCTCTATTCAGCAACCAGATATAAAGATACTTGTTATTCTTTTTTTAACACATTTGAATCTTTCGAGTTGTTACTTTATTTTCTTTTACATATACTTGTGTGGTGTCACCTTTGCTCGAATTCGGCTTGCACTACGGCCCGACGACTGATTGATTTCGTCTACCTAAGATCAAATCACAACGTGGGTAGGTTAGACTAGAAATCGAAGCAGTTACATGAAGACGTTGGAGGCGAGCTAGGAACGACAAAGCTGATGCCGAATCTAACCAGATTCCCATCCGAATCAGCCAAGAGTTAGATCGTCACAGGATAGCACGGGAGAGGCACAGGGTGACGTCCCAATTGTTCTGATGTTTCTGATCATCTATTTTTTTCGAATGTTATATAATTATTCTTATAACTTCTTTATCATTATCGTAGAATATGAATATTAATATTCGTCGTAGTTGTAGTTGTGGCATTTTACACTGCTATCATTACTTCAATACACTCTTCCCTAGACCATTTATCTATTGTACTTTTTGTGGGATTTTGCAAAAAATGAATATAGGGACCTCTGTGAGGACTGTCCTCTAGTTTTCTCTTGTTCTCGTCGGGTAGAGTTTATTCCAGTTAAAGATTTATCGATCCGAGTCTGGTTCCTCACTGGGGGTCCTTGTTGCCCCGCGGGACGAGCGATGCGATTTACCAATATTTTTCGTTGTATCCGTATTATAGTTAGTTCGTATTTATCCAGACGTGGGGGTTGGTTCGTGGGTGCCAGTGTATATAGTCTACCATCACGTTCAAGGAGGCCGGCTTCCTCCCGTTATTTTTAATATTGTTATTGTGAACGACAACGGTAAAATCTTCGTTTATAAGCGTTTAGATCCCAAGGAAACACGACGTACTTCAACAGACTCCGACATAACTTCAATTTTCAACGGAATTTTCTTTGACTTTTTCTCTCTTATGTTCAATAATATGAAACTTAATCTTCCTAGTTCTGTTATTATACGAATGTATTTACCCATAAATACAATTAGAGGAGGCACGGTGAAGTAATGGATAGCGGCTTGGATTGAGGAATTGGAGAGCCGAGTTCAAATTCCAGTCGAATCCATTTTATTCACTTACGTGCTAATACCCTTTGGAAAGGTGTGAATCCTCTTCTTCTCTCTCCAGCTATGGGCAAATAACAGGACAGACTGGGTTCTATAGCCTTGGATGGCAACTGGTCTAGGAGAAGGACAACTCTGAATTCAAACCCAGTGTGGAGCCCTAAGGCGGATGGACGGCGCTGGTACCAAACTGTATTGGTTTATCCTCTCCTTTGGACTCTGCTAGCAAGGCCGAGAGGGAGGAACTAGACGTCCGGGCAGCCCTAGTTCTCCATATATCCCGCCGAGAGACGGACGGTTGCCGACGACGACGAAATACAATTAATATATAGTTACTAATAATATTTAAAGAAAAGTTTACTATAAGTGTTTGTCTTATGATTATTATCATTATTATTATTATTATATTTGGTAGGGGGAGAATGGGAAAAATATGGAGAAATCGTGGCTGAAATAATTGTTAGCTTCCTGCCTGTCAGAGGTCGTAGTTCAAAACCAGATAAAGCTCAATGTTTCGCATATTGATTTTACACATCTCCAAATTATCACACACAAAAGGGCAAAAGAAATATGATTCTCTATTTTTCACTTAATTTACTTAATGGACTCTTTTTCTTCTCCAAGAAATCTATTAGAAATCATTTTAGTAATGTAAATTTCATTGGCAATTGTACAACATCTTTCGATAACCTCAGTAATGACCTCAAACACAAAGTTATGTATCTTTGATTAGCTTCTTACGAAATTTTGGCAACCAATCAAAGTGTACTTTTCCAAAAGGCTACGTCGGTGAGATAATTCTGATTTCATTGTGTTAAGACTGATTGATGTCACACTCTTTCACACGTTCACTGTGACACGATGCACACATGACATGTGTAGTGTTTCGTCAACAGAATGAAAATATGACGAAGTTTCCAATAAATGATTTGAAAAAAAATATAAACAAACACATATTCAATTTGATATGTTTCACTGATGATCCGGCGTCATCACAGAAATAAGTTTATTTCCCAAGTGAATAAGAAATTTATTTCACAAATGAAATAATGTTATTTTACTGATGAAGTCATTTTATTTGAGAAATGTTTTAAATCGTAGTTGTTTTTTCCAAATTGTTTTATTTTAATTCAAGCGTAAAATAAAATTATTTTTCTAACGACGCCGGTTCTTTTTGAGAAATATATCTAATGGAATTTTTCTAAAAATTGTCTCGTTTTATTTCGCAAATGGAATAAAATTAGTTTTCTGATGAAGACGCCTTATTTAATTTCAATCGGCAATTGTTTTACTTATGAATTTGGTTTATTGGAGAATAAATATTTCAATTTTTTATTTTATTTTAATAGTGAAATCTGTTTTTTAGAGAAATATGTTAAATATAACATTTTCCAAATTATTTTATTTTCATAGTGAAATAAAATTATTTTTTCTCATGAAGTCTGTTTTTTGAAGAAATATGTTAAATATAATCTTTTCGAAATTATTTTATTTTAATAGTGAAATAAAATTCTTCCTTTTCTGATGAAGCCTGTTGGAGAAATATATCTAGTAAAAAAAATTTCAAATTATTTTATTTAATATCAATAGTCAAATATTTTTATGAAGTCTGGTTATTGGAGAAAATGTCAGATACGAGCTTTCCCAAATAATCTAATTTTATTTTATTAGCAAATTAAATTCTTTTTTATGAATTCTGTTTATTGTCAAAATATGTCAAATATATATTTTTTCAAAATTGTCTTATTTTATTTTAATAGTGAAATAAAAAAAAAATCTGGTGATGTCTCTTTATTGGTGGAATATCTTAAATACAAGCTTTACCAAATTATTTTATTTTATTAGCCAAATAAAAATCTTTTTTTAAAATAAATTTCCTGTTTCGGAAAAATTATTTTTTTTAATTATTTTTAAAGCAATTAACTCCAAGCAAGACGGGAGTCCCACTACCACGTAAGGGGTTGCAGAGAATTGAGAACAAGAATAAAGAGACATGTTTGAGGAAAGGATACAGAGAAGGACTGGGAACAAGCTCAAGGTATCAGAGGTCGACTTGAATATTTGAAGATTATATTCATCGAGGAAGCAAGCAAGGGGTAGAGAATTTCACAGACGGATGGTGCGAGAAAAGAAGTTGTTTGAGTATATGAGACGGTTACATTTAACCACTTCGAGAGTGAAAGGGTGGGACCGAGATGCCAGCCTAGTCGTTCGCTGAAATTCATGCAGTTTGGGAAACAGCGAAAGTAGCTCATCGTTACACTTGCCTTGAAAATACTTGTTGAAAAGACAGAGGGAAGCCATAGCACGTCTGTCAATTATAAGCTTTTCCAAAGTGGATTATTTTATTTTAGTAGTGAAATACAATCATTCATTTTCTGATGAAGGTATTTTATTGGAGAAATATATCAAATACAAGTTTTTCCAAATTATCTTTGTTTAATTATTAGTCCAATACGAATTTGTTTTTTCTGAATTCAGTTTATTGGAAAATATACCAAATATAAGCTTTTCCAAAATGTCTTATTTTATTTCAATAGTGAAATAAAACTCTTTTTTTAAGAATTTCCCAAAAAGGAATGTTAACCAAAATACCATTATCCGAAAAGTCTGGCGATGCCAATGTAAACAGAACTAAAATGTGCAGAATATGAAGAATATTGAGTAAAGATGTGACACCGACCAATCTTCCACTGTTACACACACACATCTGAAAATGGAATCGGTAAATTAAACGAAGTGGTACATGGAAATGAATTCTTCAACATAAATACACGCTTTAAAAGGGCTATAAATAGCATAGTCGACATAGATGTTATTCGTTGGAGATTTTTTAATAGAAGTCCTGAAAATAATTTCTGCCCGGGGCGTCCAAATGAGTAATTGCCTATATGTCAAACGCATATATATATATATATGTGTGTGTGTGTGTGTGTGTGTGTGTGTGTGTGTGATAAAAAAAATAAAGTCAGTTTAGAGGAAATATATAGTCATACTTTATAGTTGAATAAATATTCATTTTGTTCATCGAATAACACATAAAACGCCATATATCCATATGTAATGGTATTTCTTACAAAAACAATGATGACTTCAGGTCGTTGGAATGTCGAACTGAACCTTTTATTTCGCTCACTGGTGTAGATTGGCCACAAAAATCTCCTGAGCCGACCAAGCATAGAAATGAATACAATATGGGAACCAGTAATAAAGAATGCCAGAGAAAAGCGATAATAACAACAAAAAATTGCAATATGAACTCTGGTAAAAACATGAGATAACTGCAAAAATATATGAGCACTGTTAAAAATGACTGCTTATGACATTAGGTTTATAATACCCAGAAATTCATACACAGGTGTCCTCAAGGACACATGCACAGTGGATAAAGGCGTTGGTTAGATCCAGTGACAGGACCCAAACAGTCTGATTTCAATACCCAGTTAAGAGAACTTGGAGAGGGGAATTAACTGGATAACTGATAACTGACATCCATTAAAAACATGGCACGTAGAACTAGAACGGTCTAGACAGATACTCATTTGTATACCTAAGATATTTGAATCCTGACATTTCATCTTTGTTTTTGTAACAAGTTCACCTATTCATTAATTCCAAGATTCACACTGTTGCAGGTTAATGAACAAAGCTGGTAATATAGACAATTGCATTACCTATCGTGGCAAGTGAGAATTAATTAGGAGAATATATAGAAATTTTAGGTAAAATTTCATTGTTTGTCGTTTAATTAACTGCACACATATAATTAATTAAACAAGTAATGAATTATTTATTTCTTCATTAGACATATTTTAACACTTTAAACGTTATTTTAGTGGATATCCATACTTGAATAGACGCTTCGTTTATTTATCAAATAGTATATTTATTCATTTTCGTCTACCGGCTTCAATGTACGATAAAGTTTATTAAAGAAAGTATGCGCTCTCCAAAATGAATCGAACCTACGCCCCCCTTTGCAGGAGAAACCATCATTAGGTCAGACGTACTGTAGACTGACTCAGCTATGGAGTGCGTCGCCGATCAGGCAAAGCCGAATAGTGTCTGAGAAAGGCAAATTTTCCCAGTTACTCAGAATTTATATCTGCACAAACGTAAACAAATCAATTTCTAAAGAAGTTTTGTGATGTCAACGAATACTCTTTGTCACTTTCGTAATGCTCGTTGTAGTAGAGACTTTGTAATCTCAGACACAACTATAGTAACACTGTTGAACAATACTGGTGTCAAACGCCTTCGAATATCACTCGCACTAATAGTATTTGCTTGATAATATTCGCTCGACAAATAACCTCTATACTGATCTGTATAGGAGAATAGTATAGTGAATAGAGTAGAGAATAGCGGTTCGTATAGTAATAGAGGATAGCGAAATATATAAGTTGGACAGGATATCAGATATTAATAATCTCATGGATTCTTTGCTTCATTGATTCGACCATTTCCTGATATTAACAAACTGAATATGTCTCTTTAGGGGCCGACGAACTGTGCGTCATTAGCTGAAGCACCGGGGAACTTCATGGTGTCGCTAGGATTGATTTTGTAAGTTTGAAGGTGTTATACCGGAACGTACCTATTTCCATTGTAAATAGACTCTCCCACAGATAATAAGTAGTAGTTGTAGCAGTCGCCAGTGGGGATCAGTGGAGTTGTGTGAGTCAGTCGATGTCGGACATTAAAGTATGAGCCCCACAACTAGATTGGTGCGTCATTAACAATTATTTCAAGTTCCTAACGTTTTGTACGTCGGAACCTAATTTAGGACCGACTCAGTAAAATACAAGCCTCCACTGTGAAAACTACTCTACAACAGGAAGGATAAGGCAATAGGGGCAAGTTGGAACAGCCTCAATCGTAGTCGTCTGAAATGACTGGGTGAAGCAACTTAAGCGTATTTCTAACTGGGTCCCACATGCAGAGTTATCTGCTGTTTCCATAAGAAATAAAATTCTGTTACGATATCAGACATATTTTGATGTGATGCAAGTGACTGGTATACACTCATCAGGCGGGATGTCATGTTTGATGCATATGAATAAAGAATTTCATCAAAAATACTGATAATCTCATATACTTGTACGCTGTTTTAACCAGAGACAGGGGGCGGGCGTAATGGTTAGCGGCTCGAATCGGAGAGATGAGTTCATTGCATTCACTTACAGTCAACGACGAAATTATTCGTACACATCAATTTTGAATATTTTTATCCATTTCCCAGAATCAAATGCCCGTATGATGCCATGTTTTGATATGTTAATAAGCACACACACAAACACACGCAAAAAAGAGTATAAAACTCTATTTTCAAAACAATAGGTCAAATACAACAAATTTGACAGGCGAATTATGCAAAATAGGAAATTATTCGTACTGTTGAAAATATCGTTTTAAATTGATTATTTGTCGAAAGTATAAGTAATTTGCATAATTATTTTATTGGTGAGGCCTTCTAGACTATTTATTCTGTAGAATATTTTTCATAATTCCAGCAAAGAACATTACGTGGTGCGTAGAGTGTCACCATATTGTTATTCTTATGTTAAAAGCTCGATGGGGAAGACAAAGGAGTTTAGTGTTGACTTGAGACAGAATTATTAACTTCCACAAGACGGGAAATAGTTACATCACTATTTCAAACCGGTTAGCTATCTAATCTATTTGTATCTACGGTATAAAGAAAGTTAAACAGTTTGGCACGACGGAGAATTTGTCTGCGCGTGGAAGAAAACTCAAATTCTCACTGAGAACTGCATAAAAACTGTCACGAGAGTATACCAAGAATTGTTTTGAAAGCCATCGCCAAAAGTTGGGATACAATGGTAAGTACTGGCACAATAAATAGAAATGGGTTATATGAAAACCGATCACGACGAACCCTCTTCACAATACATGCCATGTTGTTGCTCGGTTTAATTTGGCCAAAACTAAGGAGCGATAAAAGAAAAATTGAGCATTTTGGTCATAATAATGTACAGAAGATTTAACGGTTTTGCGGTTGTTTTAGCTCAAGGCGGGGCTGAACAATTAGTTGCAATAAGAGGAATAATGAAATCTGCAGACTATATCAGAAATTCAGGATGAAAATCTACAACTATCGGCGCAAAATCTTTATCTAAGTCGGCGATTTACTTTCCAGAAAGATAATGATCCCAAATATACGTATGGATCAGTGACTGCCTGGATTCAGAAAAAGAAGACGACAGTTCACTCGTAGCCTTCAATGAGTCCTGACTTGAATCCTATTCAATATCTATGGTAAGAATTGAATGTCTGAATAATTCTTCGGTCGACAAAAAAAAACAAAAAACCTTCAGGAATTAGAACGAGTAACCATGAAAAATGAAAGGAAATCCAAGAAAATACTTATTCAAATCTCATCAAAAACTTTAGAATACGATTGCAGCAAGTTATAAAGATGAGAGGCCATGCTATTGGCTATTAATATTGTAAAAAATTGTAAAACTTTTCTTTTTTTCATACTGTACGAATAATTTTGTCTTTTCCTATGTTGCATAATTGGCCTCTCAAATTTGTTGTATGTAATGTATTGTTCTGAAAAGTGAGTTTTATATTTCGTTTTTGTGCTTATCAATATATATATATATATATATATATATATATATATATATATATATATAATAAAAAAAAAGGCTTAGACACTAATATTCCATGGTCATAATTTATTCCATTGGAATCGTAAATACGATCCAATTTATCAGACCTACAAATTCAATATATATATATATATATATATATATAAAATATATATTTTATATAAACAAAAAAAAAAATTATTTTTTCTAAAAAAAAATAACATAAATATGTTATAAAATCACTACAAAATAGCCATTTTGTTTCAACACCCTCGGTGTCTTATCAAGTGATGATGTTGAAGATAAAATAAATGCTTTTAAATGTTTCAAATCAATTAATGATCCTTCGCTTAGGGGAAACACTGTTACAAAAGCTAGAATGACCAATCAAAACCCAAGTATAGGAAGATTCAAAAGCTTGTCAACAAAATAATGTTATAATAGCTATTCAGATCTTTAAAATACGGGTAATATTAAAAAGAATTTATTCTAACAAATAATTGTTAAATTATATGATAAAATTTGATATTAAAATTAAAAACTGCCAATTTTAAAATCCAAATTTAATCACTATTAAGTTTAAAAACTATAAAATTACTGAGGAGAAAAAAAAATACATATGTTATTCAATTTATTTCTTCGTTGAAATTACGTTAAAACAGACGCTACAATATCCGGTCATTTGAAAATACATGTATATATATTTTAATCCAAAGTGTGTGAATGGGGTCTTAAATTCACGCGCAAAACAACAAAAACACAATCAGATTATAATACAGAAGCACCCAGGCATATTTAGATATATATACACACAAAAAAGCGACGAGACAGGATCGTCTCCACAGCCCTTTATGAAAAAAGGAAACGGGGAAACCAACACCTACATACAGACACACAATTAAAAGTGAATGCACTCGCCATACACATAGACACCGATAAATACATGTAGACACATCCACAGACCTTGACCTTGACAATCAGATACCACAACCAATACATATATACACGCAGCAGCAAACACAAACTAACACACATATACATACATACATACATAGACATATATATACATATATATACACACACAGAAACACATACATATAAATATATAAACATAAACATGAACGCACATATACATATCTATGATAACAAGTACACATACACATACATACATATAAACATATTGACGTTCAACTAAATACATATATAAACGCACATACATATACATACATAAACATACATCCGAATACATGCACACGCCAATATACATATACCCTAACATACATATATAAACACATTCATACAAATAGAAATATACGTAAATATAAATTTATATACACAAAAATAAGACACATATACACACATATATATATATATATATATATATATATATATATATATATATATATATATATATATATATATATATATATATATATATATATATATATATATATATATATATATATATATATATATATATATATATACACATATATAAGCGGTGTAATGGTTGGCAAGCTTGGCTCAACTAGATCAATTGCGACTGAGTAGTGAGTTCGTTCCTCATTAATGTGCCCCCCAATTTTATTATATATATGCCATATATATATATATATATATATATATATATTTATATATATATAAAATGTGTGTTTATGTGTGTATTTGTATTTGTATGTTTATATATATATATATATATATATGTGTGTGTGTATGTATATGTATGTATATATATATATATATATATATATATTTATATATTGTATATATATGTATGTGTCCTATATTGGTACTTGTGTATATAAATATTTATATTTATGTTTATTTATGTTTTTATATGTAGATGTATTTATATGTATATTATGTATATGTATATTGTGTGTGCATGTATTTGGATGTATGTTTATGTATGTATGTATGTGCGTTTATATATGTATTTGTTTGAACGTCATTGTATTTATATGTATGTACGTATATATTGGTACTCGTTATTCTAGATAGGTATATTTATGTTTATGTTTATGTTTATATGTAGATATGTATGTATGTGTATATATATGTATGTTTGTGGATGTATATGTGTGTTTATGTTTAAATATTTATATGTATGTTTTCGTGTTTGTGTATATATGTATGGAAATTTTGGTATGTCATTATCTGCCACAGTATGTATATGTGTGTCTATGTGTGTTTATATGTTCTATATGTGTATTGGTACGTGTATATATGTGTTTAGGTTTTTATCCTGTTTGTGTGCATAAATGTGTGTATATATGTGTGTATATATGTTTTTATGTATGTTTGTGTATGCGTACTTGTTTAATATATTATGTATATGTTTAACCATTTTTATGTTTATATTTAAATATTTATATTTATGTATTTCTGTGTTTAATATATATATGTATATATATTTATATATGGTATATGTATCTATGTGTCAAGTATATGCGTGTGTTAGTTTTATCGTGTTTGTGTATGCTGCTTTCTATATATTGTGTACGTCTGTATGTACACTTTGGTTTCTGTTAGGTTTTTTTTATCCTGTTTTCCTTCGCTCGCCTATATAATCTAAATATGTCTGCTTATATATTAAAATATTGTTTTTTTGTTGTTTTTGTGGTTTTTAAATTTTCGTTTTAATATATTAAATATATATTATTTTTAACAATTTTTATATTTGTATATTTGTTCTAACTTAATTTATATTTTAATAAATTGAATAACATTTGTTTAATTTCTTTCAGTCTTAAATATTTATTAGTTTTTAAATCTGATTTTGATTAAATTTGGATTTTAAAATTGTATTTTTGTCTTTAATATCAAATTTTATCATATAATTTAATAATTATTTGTTAGAATAAATTCTTTTTAATATTACCCGTATTTTAAAAGATCTGAATAGCTATTATAACATTATTTCGTTGACAAGCTTTTGAATCTTCCTATACTTGGGTTTTGATTGGTCATTCTAGTTTTGTAACAGTGTTTCCCCCTATCGAAGGATCGTTAATTAATTTGAAACTTTTCAAACCATTTATTTTATCTTCAACATCATCACTTGATAAGACACCGAGGGTGTTGAAACAAAATGGGTATTTTTGTAGTGATTTTATAACATATTTATGTTATAATTTTTTTTTTTTATAAAAAATAATTATATCTGGTCTACTTTGTAATGAGCACTCTTTGTGAAGAATAGTAATTGTTGGTTATTGGAATTCATTCCGTATACACCAATTATATACTTGGATATATATATATATAAACTAAAAATATATATATATATATATATATATATATATATATATATATATATATATATATATATATATATATATATATTTTTAGGTACAAAATTTAATGATCGAAATAAAAGTGTAAAATTTAATATTACAAGACATATTAAAACAATATTAAATAATAAAAAAACTCAACAACAAGGGGGAGAGCAACCGGTTTCGCTCCCGCTCGTCAGGCTTCCACGGCAGATTGAAAATTAAAACAGAGAAATGTACAATCAGAATAGGTGGAAAAAAAAATTACACACACACATATATATATATATATATATATATATATATATATATATATATATATATATATATATATATATATATATATATATATGTTCGTATATATGCAAGAAGGAACTAGAGGCAGATGACAGCGAGTCCCAGCAAACACTCACGTTGTTTGCACAAAGAAGGCTTGCGGGACCCGATGTAAAGTGCCTCCAGAACCTTCCGATGAAATACAGAGTGTGACCGGGCCAACACGGTGAACCAGTCGACACTAAATTTGGCGGCACAGTCTCTGCTATTTAAAAGATGTTCGCATATGGCGGAACTGTAGGTGTTCGGGACGAGTCCACTCGAAGGCAAGGTTTGGTTTCTAATTTTAGTAGGAACGTGTTGCTTTATTCTAGTGTCTAAGCGCTGAGTCGTTCTCCCTATGTAGTTGGCTCCGCAACTACAAACGTATTTGTAAACAATTGAATTAATATGGTGGGGAGGGAGAACGTCTTTACACGCAGATCGAAACATAGGCCGAGTTTGAAAAATAATCCGAACTTCAGCAGAGAAAAAGGAGCAGCGAACCTTTGATGAAATTTGTTTGGCCATTTTTTCACACTTTGTACCAATCCATGGTAATCTAAGGTAAACAGGGCATTTTTTGACAGTGTAGAGATCGGCACTTCTGAACTCTTCAACTTTACTGCGGATAACTGAATTAACAGTATCAAGAGGATAACCCAAATTACATAGGGTATCCTTAATAAAGTTAATTTCATCGTTCAGGAAAGGCTCAGAGCAAATCTTTAATGCTCTTTTGCACGGTTATACACGCGTTGGGACTCTTTTTGTACCACTAAGCGCAAGATCAACATTATCGAAACCCTCCTCCACAGAGCATTAAATTTTATACTTTTATTTCGATCATATATATATATATATATATATATATATATATATATATATATATATATATATATATATATATATATATATACCAAAGTATATAATTGGTATACACGGAATGAATTATATTCTTATATATATATATATATATATATAAAAAATATAAAATAAGTAAATAAAATCAAATAAATATTTTGTTTCAACACAATCTGTACGGGCATTAGATTCTGAGAATTGAAAAAAAATATTTAAAATTGATCCTACATAGGGTTGTTACAAAAGCTACGAATAATTTTGTAAAACTTTCGTCGTAAAGATCTAAATAGCTATAATAGCAGGATTTTTGTTGTCGCTTTTGAATAAATTCTATCTCTTCTCAACCCAAAACTATGAGAATTGATAAACATATTTAAAATTGATGGGTAAAATTGTCGTAGGACGTATAAATCTATCTCGGTCACCCCAAAATTATGACTCGGTCCTAGAGCCTTTAGTGGAAAGTGGGAGAAAGAAACTGAATTCAAACAACCTCTTCGAGCAGGGACTGGGTAACCTCATTATCTCCGTCAAGATCTTGCACTATTTTGTCTTGAATTTCACCATGAACCACGCTTGCGAGATAGATAAGTGTGGTGACCACAGCGGTGCAAAAAGAATAAAATATATTGCTTTAACATTTTCTTCTTCAGTATTGATTCGTTTAAGGTTTCAGGACCGTGTTATCCTTAACCTGGGGTTATTGCAGATAACTTGCCTTATTCAGTGAGTTTAGCCTCGTTGCTTAAAGTCTAATGATCTATCTTTCATGCGTATCACTAATAACCAATGTAATATCCTTATGGAATTAATTCACTGCACGAAGCCAGACATATCGCTTCAAAGAATGGCAGAGGACATAATTAGATGCCGATGTTGTCACGTGTATTGTTAATGTGAAACTAGACAAATTTTCTGCATACCTTCAGTGATTCGGTCATATGATCCAATTATGATTCTTGACTAAGATAACAGCCAAGTTTTCGACGTCACAATGGTCTAAGCCAGGATTTCCACCAATGAAATGAGAGAACGTTTCAAAATCTTCTGCGAGCTTTCTTGACAGAAGATGGAAGATCTTTTGCAGAAAATTTTCCAGGATTTAATATAATATGAAGTTATTATCAAAACTATTAGGACAAGAAAGGAATGAATGTAAAATTCAATGGATTACAACGCCGTCACAACGTCGATTCGTTAGTGTTTTTACTTTAACACAGAATAAAGTCAACCTCAACAAAATAATACTGATTGTTTGCTATAAAACTATCAATTTTTTCTAAACAGGAACAGAGTAACATCTGCCTGATATTGAACCGCTCTGAAATGGAATCAGTTGGTCCTATCAGACCGAGAAGCCGACATAACAATCCGAAGTGAGAAGGGATATGGAAGAATATGGTTGCATAACATTTAAATCTATAATTCCTAATCTTTTCGTCTCCGGCAACGTTTCGGGCGCCGTGTAACTGGAACAGAAATAATGCAGCAGAGTTAATATCATGTGATTACATTCAAGAAGATACTTACCATCAGCGGACCGATTCGGAGCATGGACTACGAGTAAATAGCAGGAAAGACTGGGTTCTATCTCCTTGGGTGGCAGCCAGTCTAGGAGAAAGAATTCAAAACATGAAGAGATCCGTTTGGATTTATTGTGGCATGCTGTGCATCAGTTTCCTGTATTCAGTTCTTCCATAAAATCAGGTCGATTCTGATACGGTTTACAATGAACAATCAAAGATATGTCTAACCATAAAAAACTTCATGCTTGCCGGTGTGGAAAATGGAATTGACAAGGCGAGATCAAATCCCTGTCTAGTCTGTTGATTTGACTTTACACAATTTCTCCGGAGAAAGGCATGAAACCGCTTCCCTTCCCCTGTTTACTGGTGAAATAGCCTGGACTCGGTTTACCTTAGGTGGCAACCAGCCTAAGAAAAGAAAACCATCGGATTCATAGCAATCAAAATATATTAAAATAAAAGAAAGACTGGAAATCCTATGATTATGGGAGCCCTGAAGGGACATAGCATTAAAAAAATATAGGAAAAACAAGGTTAGAAATAAGAAAGGCTGATCGGGCTAAGTTTGATAGTTTTTTTTTTAAAGAAAAACAAAGTGAATATCTAAGGTAAAAATCTGACAACCACTTCTGACTCTTCCTGGCGGGAACTATATCTTGCTATCACATACATGGTCTTCCAGCAGGCTCCTTCTCTGACTAAGGCTTGATACGGTGTTCAGGTGGCATAACATTACTCTCACTGGAGACACCCCCTCCCAAACCATTACAGCTTCGGAAAACCTGGTCTTCATGCCACGGGGGACGTCATATAGTTTATAAGTAAGCAATTTTTTGTTCTGGGTTTGGTGCAGATGGACCTGACAAAATTCTTTTTATCAGAGAAAAATCAGATTGTCGCTGATTCAACAGGATGTTTCACTATGTCTAGAAATTTCTTTGCCTTTGCCAGATGGTTTTCTCGAGCCTAATCTGCAAGAAGTTGACCTTTACACCTCTTCATCTCTGACTGGTAGCGAGGGTCCTCATTCAAGACCAGTTTCATGGTGGAAATTGCAACAGCGTTTTCCTGCAGTGAAAGCCACATTATCTTGCCTGGGTCTTCTATTACTTTCTCCCACAGTTGTTGGCTGAATTCCGATGTACGGTGGCAATCGAACGTATGCCGAGCTCTTTCCGACGAGCCACGGTCTGAGTTGCAACACTCCATTTTACGTCTTATTGTTTCCACGGTGTTCAAGAAGTATTGAGCGGTTGACATGATGGAAATTATCCTACATATTTACATTGTTAGGACTATCATCCTCATCTTTGTTATCATATTTATCACAACGTTTCGGCCGTTGTACGCTTCGGCCTTCTTCAGGTGCTTGGAATGTCGAACTGAAGCCTTTATTTCGCTCACTCGGTTAGACTGTTCTAGTTCCACGTGCCACGTCTAATGGATGTCAGTTATCAGTTATCTGCTGTTACTTCCCCTCTTCAAGCTCTCCTCCACCTTAGGCAGGTATTGGGTCCTGTCACGGGATCTAATTAAAGCTTTTAACCACTGTGCAATGTGTCATTGGGACATGACACGTGGAACTAGAATAGTCTACCACTGAGTGAAATAAAGCGTTCAGTTCGACATTCGAAATATAGAGTACCAAACCATAAGCAACATAGTCATCCTACCACTCATTGTAGCCTCTCGGTCACTGGCTAATGATTAGCAGCATTTCTGCTGAAGACAATAAAATTTGGCCGACACAAACTCTACGCATTGAGTCATTTTTTTATTACTATAAAACATTTCGCCTAATAAAATGATGACTTTTGACTTTCAGTGAGAAATCGAGATGGTTGGTCTTGGGGGTAGTTATTGACCTGAAGACTATGCACTTTCTCTATATTTCTGAGATGAGGTATTATGTATACTATTTACATTGTTCGGACTATCATCCTCATCTTCGTCGCCATAATTATCACAACGTTTCGGCCGTTGTACGCTACAGACTTCTTCAAGTGGTTGGAATGTCTAACTAAACCCTTTATTTCGCCCGCTGGAGTAAACTGTGCTGAAGGATACGTGGCACAGTGGATAAAGGTGTTAGTTAAATCTATTGACAGGACCCAAAGAATGTGAGTTCAATTTCTGGTTAAGGCGGTGGAGAATTTTCAGAGGGAAATTAACAGGAGATAACTGATAACTGACATCCATTAGATGTGGCACGTGGAACTAGAACAGTCTAACCGAGTGAGCGAAATAAAGGCTTCAGTTCGACATTCCAAGCACCTGAAGAAGGCCGAAGCGTACAACGGCCGAAACGTTGTTTACCGTTTACAGATATTCCAAACCAATTTGACAAAATAAAGATATTAAACTCTGTATAATGTGAATGTAACTGTGTGTCTGGAAAATTGGTTAGTTTCCTATAGCGTTCTACCTGCCATGCCTCGATCTGTACTAGAGCCAAATTAGACCAAATACAGAGTATTACAAGAGATATCATCACTTGTCTGTTTTGAGTCTAAAAGCGTCCTCAGGGTGATGAATAACTTTTCCACCTTACAACCTCTTTCCCACAGGCGAAACATTGAAAGCCTCTCGCAACTATATCACTCTCTGCGCTATGGGTTCTGAGCAGCTACATTTCTTGGTTCGAACAGCACTGACCTTTGCATCTGAGACCCATCATGACACGTAGATGAGGGTAAATCATCCCCATCCCCTTCATATTCCATTAATAAGGAAGAAGTTCCACTCGGTCTGCTTCTTCCCTTTTAACTGCTACTTTGTGGAATAGACTCCCGACAGGCAGTTTCCACAATCACTACAATCTTGACGTCTTCAAGCCTAGGGTTAACCGTTATCTTTCTTGAATAACGTCATGATCTTCGCTTCTTGCCTATTCTTACGCTCATACAGAAACCCTCTACGTTTAGAGGCTCTTGGACCTTGCAATTGGTGATTATATGTATTAGAATACGGAGAAAAAACATTTCCTATATTTGATGGCAGAGAGTGTCTTTGATCTGTCGGTAGCAGAAGCAACACTAGGAATATCCGAACAATACTTGATTAACTCATTTGACATCTGGTATTTCTATCGTTAGGCACACCGATGAATAAACAGCAGAAGTCACTTCAACTGCGAATGATTTGAAGGTGACATGAACGATAATAGAAGATGAAACTGTGAAACAGGTTTCTGTCTGAATTTCTACGGTAAGGAGTTAACATTATTAAAATTATTTACATTCGGAACTAATGTATTCATCTTATCCCAAGACAACATACGACGTCTGATCAAAAAGTATCTGGAATTATGGTAAAAGAGCTAAAGTACTTGAAGACGCTTCGCACGGATTGACCTTGAACACACGTAGACGCTGCAAGGTACAACGTTCTCGCTTATTTCCCTTGTTTATTGCAGTTCTGTTATACCGGAACGTACCTATTTCTATTGTAGATAATAAGTAGTAGTAGTAGTAGTAGCAGTCGCGAGTGAAGCTCAGTGGAGTTGTGTGAGTCAGTCGATGTCGGACATTAAAGTATGAGCCCCACAACTAGATTGCTGCGTCATTAACTATAATTCAAGTTCCAAACGTTTGTACGTCGAACCTAATTTAGGACCGACTGAGTGAAATACAAGCCTCCACTGTGAAAACTACTCTATAACAAGTTCTTGGAAGGCAAGTGTGTAGAGTGTGGTCATCTCACCACACTGCAGAGGTTCCACCAGTGACCGTGGATCAACATACCTCCAGTTCCGACAACCACTATATTTCCCAGATAACCCTCCTTGCGATTTTTTCCTCTTCAGAAATAAAATAGCTCAAGATTTCAAGACGTCGAGGAAATCCAAGAGAATACAATGAGGTAGCTGCTGGCTGCCCCCCCCCAATAAAAAAAAAGAAAGAAAAGGTGTTACAGGAATACTTCAATCAATGGAAATGACTCTGGATAAAGTGCGTGGCTTCAGAGCGGCCTACTTCGAAGGAGATTAAACGTTTAATTGAATGTGTTTCTTTTTATAACATCAGTCCTGATACTTTTTGATCAGTTCTCGTGAATGACTATAAATATTTTTTTAATAAAATCAGTTAAATTTAAAACTTTGTATTATTTAAAATATATAATACATAAATTAATTTCTCAAACTGAAATAATATAAATAATTATTATATCATAAAGAATTGACATCATCAATATATTTGTTTGCAACCACAATATATTTGTTTACAGCAACATATTTGCTGCCATATTCAAGACGTTTCCGACTTTTGTATGGTCTGGCTTTCTTCAAATGATTGGAATTTCAAACCGAACCCTTTATTTCGTCCACCGGGGTAGATTTTTCTCGTTCCACGTGCCATGCCGCTTGCGGATATCAGTTATTTTCCTTTAACTCAGCTCTCATATAGTTATGTATTAAATTCACAACTCTTTCGGTCAAGTCACTGGATTACATCAACCGACGCTTTTATCGGCAGGGTTCGGTTCGAAATTCTAGTCATCTGAAGAAGGCCGGAGTATACAACGGCCGAAACGTCGTGAATATGGCAGCAAAGATGAAGATAACAGTCCGAAAATTGTAAATAGTGTAAATATTTACAATGCCTCATCTCAGAATTATAGATAGAAACAATAACAACATTTATTCACTTTCGTTTATTAGACATTAAATTAAATCATTTGGCAGCTTCCATAGTTTGTCTTGATTTTCTGTTAACCTGAAATATATTCATGAGTATTTTTTTCCTTCTGTGTATAAATATTTGTGGCAAAATAAAATGCTTAAATTTGCCTTGATAAATTTCATCAGAGAACGAAGCGCGTCGGTTGAAATAAATTTTCATTTTATCTTTATTCATATACAGGCTGTCTCAAATACTTGTTCTCATTCTTTAAATGACAATAAATGGAGGATTTATTGATTTGCAGACAAGGTGTTATTAGTGTGTATTGACTTACAAAGAAAATTAACGGTTTAAATTAAATATTAAAGAAATGAAATTCACTGTATTTGCAAAGAAAAGATTCCCGGAGCTATCCTCATCAGTATGATTGTTTCAATCATTGCGGTGAGAACTCAAAGCAGAAGAAACAGAGATTGATTCTTCTTCCTCTGTAGACTTTCAGATAGATTGGCAGCGCCCATCTCCTTTCCAAGCTCTGGACCGACACCCCTTGGTCAGTAAACAAGGCCCTCGGTATTGAATTCTGAGTTTTATTTCTTTTGACCGGCTGCCAAGCAAGACTATATTACCCAATCTTGCTATTTACCCACATCTGTAGCGAGACAAGATGGATCCATAGCTTCCCCATCGGTATTCACACGTAACTGAATGTAATGAACTCGACTGGAATAAGATCGTGGTTTTTCGATTCCTCAATTGGCTATCTATCTATCTATCTATCTATAATTAATTGATACCGTGCATAAGAAGTTAAAACGTGACAGCATTTTTTAGGAGACTTTGTGTGTCTGTCTATCCATCTATCATTCTATCTATATATTTGTATATATATATATATATATATATATATATATATATATATATATATGACAATAGGAAAACTGTAGTTATTGCTGACGCGTTTCGTCTAATGTTGACTTTCTCAAAGGAAAAAACGAAAATACTTTGATAAAATCCACACTGGACGAAACGCGTCAGCAATAACTGCAGTTTTCCTATTGTCATTTATATTTATAAATATTGTCTTTTCTACATGTTAACTCCGAGAAATTTTCATAATATATATATATATATATATATATATATATAAAAGTGAACATAGAAATCAACACTAAGAGGCGACAGTCTGTTTTCACGCTAGATGCAATCCTCAGGCCACTTGAGGATTGCATCTAGCATGAAACAGACTGACGCCTCTAATCCTTGACTTCTATGTTCACTTTTTATATTTGCAAATGCATTGACTCGTATATATAAAATAGCCGAGAAAATTAACGGCACTCGTGGCCTGACGATTGCGTCTAGCATGAAACAGACTGTCACCTCTAAGTGTTGACTTCTATGTTCACTTTTATATATAGATATATATATATATATATATATATATATATATATATATATATATGTGTGTGTGTGTGTGTGTGTGTGTGTGTGTGTGTGTTGTGTGTGTGTAAGTACATACGACTTGGGTGTGCATAACGGGAAGATGTGAAGCTCGGAATAAAAAAGCGAAATGAATGCTTAGAGACACAGCCTTATGAAGACAAAAATAAAACTTTTTGATAATGTCTTATGAAAGCCGAAAGCGCTCAGAAGACACTGAACGATTTATATTCAAACCTTAGAAAATCAAATAAAATATGTTAAACAAAGAATTCCGTTGGTCTCAACCTAATCAATATATATATATATATATATATATATATATATATATATATATATATATATATATATATATATATATATAAATGTTATATAACCAATGTTTCCTATCCCCAGGAAAAAAAAAAGAAACACAAATTCTCACACGTTTATGCCGACATCAATTCCGTCTAAATTCATTGCTTGCTTTACGCTTACAACCAAAATGGCGGCTATCAAAAGACAGATTTATTTTCCTCATTAGTTCCCTATTACACTTCTCACCCTTGAATGATTTTCCTGTCCCACATTGGGAGGCCCATTTCATTAATAAACCTTCAAAACGGGTCGTGTTTTTCTCGGTTTAATTTATGTAATCAGATACTTTCTAATTTTCTGTCTGTACACAAAGTTTCATTACCGCTGGCCACGACTGTTATTAGCGATGTCCATATTTGGAAGGAACAGAGCGAATGAGAAGTACTAATGGCTGCAGTCATGCAGTTTTATGTCTACAAAAATATGTTTTTCACACACAGAACAACACACACACAGGCAAGCAGGCAGACAAACACACACATGTATGACGAAGCATATATATGCCTTTGCTTATTTTCTTTTTCCCCCATTAGGGGCTTAGATATTATACACGCGTTTAAAATTCTTATGATGCATTACTTTAGGTGTGTTACGGTCATGGATACATAAAGCTAGAATCTCCTTCGTTCAGTTGTAATCTACTCGTCTGAAGATCACGTGAGCATGCAACTCGAGTAACCATTCGGACTGTTCTTTGTTAGGATTTATCGTTGAGAAGCGTTTTTTTGTCTGTCTAGGTAATCTGAGCGATGGTCACTTTCGTTCTTTAGGACATCATCGTCTAAGTTTATGTTTACGCTGAAGCGACCACGAATGGCATTAATATGTGTATTTATATATTTTTTAAAATTACAACAAAGTATACCTTGGAGTAACCTCAACGGAAATGAAATAGAAGATTAAATGAACACAAAAGGGATCTTTTACAAAATAACACGTTAAATGAAAAATGAATTAATTGCTCAGCGTAACGCGATCGAGCATAATTTTGACATAAAAAATGCTACTCTAATCAAAAGAGAAAACAACTCACTAAGTCGAAAATGTTTAGAAAGTAGTTTGAGCGCTACATCTTACGCAGTAAATTTGCGCCCAATTCCTTACAAATTTTCGGCAGTTTTGACAGATCTACTATTATCACCATGTGGGATATTTAATAACGAAATTGATGCAAAGACATGCAAAAAGAAGCATAAATTGAATTAAATTTCAAATTTCCGGTTTCTCGTTCGTGCGCATGTGCAGTTGCATTAATGTAAGCAACGATTTAATCTGATGAAGTCCTCAAGAACGAAACTCGTCACACGAAAAATTTGTCCACACTGTCATACTTCTTTAGTCCATAATTTGTTCATAAAAGATGACAGATAAGGTACTATGATGAATTTTTTAATTATTTTTTCTTGTGTTCAAACAAGTGCTTTCTTTTCTGGGCAGAGTGTGTAGAAACTGTCCAAATGTTTTGTAATTCCGAGCGCTTTCTTCAATACTTTTAGTCATTATCAAGGATTATTTTATTTTTATATTTTTAACTGGCCATGTGGGTTGTGTGTATGTATGTAGAATTATAGACATGTTTTATTTTCCGTACAAAGTACATTGTGGCCTTGTTTGTAGTTAATATTATTAAGTGGTAGTTTTTTCTTTATTAATAAAACTTCCTCTAGTATTAATCATTTTTTACATGTGGCTGAGGTTATTAAATATCCATGATGGTAGTCTCCGATGAATTTTTGAATTTTCAGGGAAGCGACGTCATTATAGTAATGACTATAACCGAAAGGGTCCGGAATCACAAGAAAAATTAAGTAAAATGCATAATCTTAGTACCTTGTTTGTCGTCTTTCACGAAACATGTATGAATGAGGATTGCTACCCAAATACATAATATATATATATATATATATATATATATATATATATATATATATATATATATAAAGTGATGTTTACGTTGATTTGGCTACACATGCGGACGAAGAAGTGGAGACGCTTACAAGTTTGAATATATATATATATATATATATATATATATATATATATATATATATATATTTGGTCAGCTTCATGTAGTTTTTTTTTTTTTGTTTATGCTTTTATCACTTTTGTTATTAAATATCCCTCATTATGATAATAGAGGATTTGCAAACAAAGGTGAAATGCTGTAAGTGCGTGGACGTAAATTGACTGTGAATGATATAGAGATTAAAGAACTTTATATACATTTTCTCTTTGGTAAATTACTTTCTCTATTAATTAAAGTGGCATTTATTTAGATGAACATTATGACCAGACTCATTATGGTATGCATCTAATGCATTTAATGTGTTGCTTTGTAAAATATCCCTTTTCTGTTCGTATTATCGTTTATTTAAATTTCTCGAGGTTTCTCCTATGTATTGCTTGTGCCAATTATTACAGGTGATAAAGTAAGTTCCTCCTTCGTATTTTAGATTATTATTTTGTTTTGTATTAAATCTCTTATTCATTTGGAAATAGTTGTAATAAATGCTAAGTTAAGCATAGATAAATTGTTTTCAATTGTAATTGTGATATTGTTGGCGGGTTGAACAATACATTTTGATTAATTCGCGTTGCCAGAATGGCCCACTAAACTATTTTGAAATATTTTACAAGCCTTTTGTTTCGCGTTGAATATAAAATAATTAGTGTAATAGTGGAGCTCAAAAATGTTTCAAATGTATTTCTTTTTCATGTAAATACTGTAGGGTACAAATACAGAGTGCTCTTAAATAGAATCTAAATGATTTTTTTTTACTGTAAAAAAAAGTTTGAACAAAGTAACTGTAAACAATTTTTTTTCTATCCTCTGCCAGCCGCAATGATAGAGAAAGCATTACTACGAACCATCGCCAGTGAGACACGCGGGGCTCGTCCCTAAATTGAGACACCATCGCGCCAATCCTCTGAAGGAACACCATCGAACGAGGGCCAATAACCCCTGAAGTCTCCACTGCCACAGGAATAAAAAAAAATATATCAGCAAGAGAAGAATATTTAACTATTTTTTATCTCTGCGTCCCGGGCGACGGACCCCTCCCCAACCGCGGACCTGATCAAATACCGACCGAAAATGTATCCATACAGGTCGCATCCCAAATCAACGATTCCCCATTTTAAAAGGGAAAATGGTAATGCCATACGGCCGCTTTCCATCACCATGGTCAAGGCCTATGGGTTCGATTTGATAAGGGAACCCAGCTGCATCCAAACCTCTTCTGATGATGTCGTTTATTGCTGCATGCCGTGGAAATCGGCCGGCACTACGACGACAGGAGAGAGGATGCAAACCAAACTCATCAATGGAAGCTCCATATTTGCATCTGTGACGCTCACATAATTTGAGTCCAAGACGGATCGCGACCCGAGTGCACCCATCATCTAGAAGAGTACCGGTAGATGAAGATGGCACTGCGTTGAGCCAGGCGCCACTACTCGGTTGTGAAGCGGATAGTAGACAGGCGGGGCGATGCTGAACCAGATGATTAGATTAGACGCTAACATAAATGATTATTCCAGATTTTACTTTGAGATTATGGTGAGAATAGAAATTTATGAGATTATTTTTATTAATTGATTTGCATCGGACACTTACTTTTAGGTTATTTACATTACAATGCAATATGATATCGACGAAAGTATTTTTGTTTCCGTTTCATAACAGAAAATTTGACTTTACTTCATATACAAGATCTTATTTGCACTGAGGAGAGTTGTTTCAGCTTTTCTCGCCAGAATCTATCTTGCATACATAGTGCGTTGGATAAATTGTCATTTAATTACGTAAAAAATAAAATAAAACTGACATCTCTTTTTAATAGACATATTTACCAAAATTACACAAAAATATATATTGTAATACTAAAGAGTAAATTTATTCAATGAAATCGCCATTGGCTTCAAGCACAACCTCCAACCGACTTCGGAATCTTCTGCATCCCTTCTGGACGGTCTCCTTGTTTAAGTTGGTAAATGCTGTCCTAATCTATGCTTTCAGTTCATCTTTGGTGTTACAAGGAGTTTTGATAGCCTCTCGCTCAACTATGTCCCACACAATAATCATGGGGGTGGCACTCTGTGTATTTAGGTGGCCAGATGTAAGGGGTGGTGTGGTCGCAGAAATTACCTGAGAGCTATGACTGGGTTCTCCTGCTTGCGTGGCATGGTGCAGAGCCCAATTGACAAACATAGGGTCTTCCAGCAGAGACCTTCTTGACCTACGGGCAGTACTACCTCCTCGAGACACTTCATGTAGGCCTCTGTGTTGAATCTGAGTCGCTGTGGGAAAATGAATAGAGGCAAAACGTCGCCATCAATAGTGATCGCACGAAACACCATAGTGTTGACTGGATATATCATCCAACTGTTTCCGAATCCTCTGCATTGTCCGCAGATTGGCACCCAAACACTCTGAAACGTGGGTATTGCAGCTTCTGTTTCGAATGCCAAGCAGTACAGCATGCCGTTTCCATATTTCTGGCAGAGTGAATTGCGTCATAGTGCTCTTTTTCTCACAGACGGTGCCCAATAGACCCCACTATACTGTTCAGTCGACAAAATCAAAACTAAACAACGCGCATGCTCAGAATTAATAATATAAAATGGCGACAATTTAGCCAACGCACCCTGTATTTATAAGTCTACCATTCATCATTGCTTTGAATATTTTGATGCCACATTTTATCTAGTGCTTCCGCTATATATTTAGAGATTCTGGTTAAATTCCAACGAAGCATATGCAATGATATTGGTCCTGACCTGGCATCTCAGCTTCATTCACTTTCCCATCGCTGAAAAATTGCTTTCCTTGTGCCTTTTCGAAAAATACTTTCATAGCAACTGTTCTGATGAACTTTCCGCTATGGTACCGAGACTTTACGAATTTAAGTGCATTACTAGATTGCCAGTTAGGTCTCATCACATTAATGTTGAAATATCTAGTCCTAAACTTATGTTCTATGCTAACAGTGTCTTCTACCGCACTTCTTGCATGTGGAAATCTCTTCGGACTTCTTGCTTCAGAATCAACTTTGATTTTAAAAAATTTAAATGTAATATAATCGTTATCTTCTGTCGTCTTAATACTTTTTCTTTTATTGTACTTTCTCCTTAATTGTATATTTTCTCATATTCTCGGTAACCTCTTGTGTATTACTGGTTTTACTGCCTTGCTTTGTGGTGAAATGATTGAAAAATCTCAGATAAAATAGTATTGGTATATAAAAGATTTTCCCCATACATATATAGAAATATTTGAGTCGCAACGTTTTTTTTTTTTTTTTTTTAATTCTTTATATGGAAAGGATTTGGAAGAGACTGAGCTATAGCAAAGATTGCAAAGTAAACGGAACAGACGACGTTGGAATTTGAACACTGGTCGCTGATTTCATTCTCTGCTCCGGCAACCGTTACATTACCCTCACATCCTGGAAAACTAATAAAAGAAAATCGTTTTTTTTCTTCTTTTTAATAAAATAAAACAATCGCTGTAAACATTTGCGCACAATTAATACCTTTTATATATTTAAGCTGCAGATGAAAAATTACAGCGTTTTCAGAATGCTGTTTTTGTAATGTGATACTTGGCTTTATTTTCACAAGTTGCCAATATTTACGTTGTCTTATCTAACACTGGCATTATTGCTTTATCTTTTTTTGTTGACTTTCTTTTGGCACCGGATACAATCAGAGAAACACGGACAAACACACATGTGTTTTATGTTATGGGGGGATGTGTGTATGTGTGTGCATAATATTTTTTATTACGTATACATACAAACACACACACATATACATTACATATACATTATATATATATATATTACATATATAGTATATCTATATGTATATAATATATATATATATATATATGTATATATATACACCACATATATTTATGTGTGTTTCTCTCTCTCTCTATCTCTCTCTCTCTCTCTCTCTCTCTCTCTCTCTTATCTTTCCATAGTCCGAAGCTGAAACGATAGGCGTATCAACAACGCTGACGATTCAGGTGACAAAATTGGACGCGATAGTGCGAAAAGTATCGCCAGGTAACTTTTTTTCCTATAAATGATTTGTTTACATACACACAAAAACACACACACACACACACACACACAAACTACAAGACGCAAACTACAGAGGGAGAAAAAGAAAACAAAATATTGGAAAACAAAACAAAAACACACACACACACACACACACACACATATATATATATATATATATATATATATATATATATATATATATATATATATATATATATTTTAATTCCCTCACACCAAACTTTTATTTCTCCTGTTTTTTCCCTCACACTGTCTCCTTCGCACACACACACACACACACACGCACACACGCACGCACACACACACACACACACACACAGAGGATTGCAATCAACTCTTTCCGTTAATCTATTTCCTTGTAAAAAAAAAGATAACGATTCTTCTGTCTAATAATATCAACCAACTATGGCATCCTTTGTGGCAACAAAAAAAAAACATCGAACCGTATCAACTTTTGTTGGCTATGAGAATGTCGATATTACAGCCAACAAGTGCAAGTTTTGATCAATGATGCCGAATTGATGGAGTTCATTAACCTGAAAGCTGTTCTTTTTGAATTTTTATTTCTCTGCCACATACAATTTTCTAAAATTTAGCAGAACAGGGTTTAGGAGAGATAGCAAAATCTACAAAGGAGAGAAAATTGCGGAGTGTCATGATCACCAATGTCCTGAACGGACGTAACACATACAAGCAGAGGAAGATATTTAAATTTGACTACTTGCTTGAATTTTGTGTTTCCAATTCGGTGATGGCATCTTCGACTGTCTTCTTACAATTGATGCTTCGCCCTTCTCGTTTTCTTTGATGAATTTAAGCGTAAATATAGACTGGCAATCAGGTCTCTATGCTTTACTATTGAACTGGCTAGATGCAACCGGAAGTTCTATTCTAATAGTTTCTATTTAATTGCTTATTTTTTCCCGTCTGTGAAACTAACTTCCGGTTTCTTGCTATCCTGCAACTTATTAACAAACATTTGAATACAACATCACATGACTGAAGTACAGGCTTGATGGAATGTACCTCCAATTGCTTGGTGAAAAAAAACAGCATAGCATGATTTAAAAAGGGCGCAAACTTAATAAAAACAAAGTTTAATCGTTGAAATGTTTACGATGTTATGAAGACCAAAATATTTGTTTATAATTTTATTAATCCTTTCTAGCACATTCGAAATTTTTGTTAAAAATCTTGTTTTTTTTTTTGTTAGCGGTTGACATTGATTTGGAAATTCTTGCAAAAATCCAATAATTGTCGGGTTTTAATAAAACTTTCAAAACTTATTCACGAATAAATGAAATTATTTTTGAAGTTTTTTGTTAGAACATATTGTTAAAAATACTTCTTTTACAAATGTTAACTCCCACTTATTTAATTTCATGAAATTTCGAGAAATTAAATTGCAATCTCAAAATTTGTTTCTTTAGTTAAAAGCGGAGCTCCTTGGAGAATCTAAATCAGCAGGTTTTTTGTAAAACAGGGGTGAATATCTGCTCAGAATCGTAAAATAAAACAACGCAATAAAACTGTGAAATTATTTAATATGAAAAGCTTTTAATTGCTTTTTATAAACAAGATTTATTAAGGATACCATTGTCTTTGGAAAACAATTATTTTCCCACGCAAAATGAAATTTTATAAAAAATGTGTTCCTTTTTAAAAAAAATAATTATAATAATTTAAATCGTTTGAAATTCTTCATTTCTTCAATATGGTAAGGTGATATTGTTATTAAGTGAAAATTATATTTACGAACCAAAAATTGCAAAGTTTAATAAAAGCCGTTAAATCAATATTTTAAAAATAATTTTCAATTTTTTTAAATGTACAAATATATTCCCATTTTCGTAAGGATGGTGGTCCGTCACGTGTTTTAAAAATTTTGGCCTTCTGCAAATCTTTCATTATTCCTTTCTGTGTTTCATCGTGTTAACGTCTCATCAGGCTTTGCAAATCATTCTTTCAAAATATTAAAATTTAAAATTTAAATTATTTTTCTTATTTTTAATTCATTTTTCACTAAATAATTTTATTTTATGTATTTATTTTAGTGTGGGTCATACTTCAATTAATTATGTTTTTTAGTTTAAAGAAAGAACCTGGAGACGAAAGCCAATATAATTCTACTAAAAAATAATTTTTACTTTAAATTAAATTAAATATTTCTTATTCAATTTCTATTTGAAGTTTTTATTTTTTTTAATATGCGTGTCACTTGGAATTTTCCTTTCGAATTATTTTTGCTTTAACTCCTAAAATCAAATTTGTCTTAGTAGTTTTTTACTTTTTAAAGTTTATCCTTTTTGTGGGAGTTATTTTGATAGAAATGGAAGGCTAAAAATAAATATATAAGTAACTAAAATTCAGTAACATATTAGATATTTGCTGAAAATATTTTAATTTTAAAAATTATTAGGCAGTTAAAAAAATAAAAATATATGTTTTGATGTTGTAAATTTTTGTCAATTTCTGGTGAACCATAGGTAGCTTTTCAACACGTTAGGCTGCCAATCAATCGATTAACACGAAAAATAAGACACCGTGGTTAAGAAATGTTTGTATACTATGTTTTATGCTATGAGTAAGTCATATTTGTTTCAAATCAGATGAATTTAACATTAAATTTGCTAATTTTCCTCAAATAACGTTTCAAAAATACATATTTTGTTATGGGACGATTTTTAAAAACAAGAATTAACTTTCGTTTACAAATCTATTAAGATGGCCGATATTTATCGATTTTATCGTTTTTCTGAAAGCGAACAAAAAGTTGAGATTCCAATCAATATAATTTCCATTTGAAATACACCAGGGTATTTTGCATACTGGAAACAGTAAATTTAATCATTTAGCTTTCAATTAAACCTAAAAAAAACTTCAAAAACGTTTTTTCATTTTAAAAAATTAATTTTAAAAGGTATTTACTTTACAGTTATTGAATCAACAGTGGAAATCATTCTGAATGGAAATAAAATAACCGCACAAACACACGCGTTCATCCTCAAATACAAACACACATGCAGGTTATTTTATAGATACATGTTACACACACACACGCGCACACACATGCACGCACACACACACACACATATATATATATATATATTACATACATATATATATATATATATATATATATATATTACATTACACCTATCTGATCACAGCTCCATTAGAACCCATTTAAACACACACACAAACTTACCAGACTCCATTAGAAACATACTAGTAAAAAACACAAATATATTAACTGCATCCACCTGTAAAAAAGACTAAAAATAATGGAAGCTTTAATAATAAAAAATAAATGGCCAACTCTTACCAATATTAACTACGAACAAGGCCACAATGTGCTATCCGTATTCGGAAATTAAAACATCCGTACTGCACACTAAGACATACACATAATGTACCCACTCAATTAAGCTGAAAAATCGAATCATCCTTGATAATAGCTAAAAGTATAGCCGAAAGCGCTCGGAAATATAAAACATTTGTAGAGTTCTTACACACTCTTTGTCCAGAAAAGAAAGCTCTTGTTAGAACACAAGAAAGATTAAATAAAAAGCCCCTCCTAATAATTTCTATTACTTGAACCGATTTTAAATGCTCTGAATGGATCAGCTTAGTTATAGTAGTCGTGGCTCCTGGGGGCACAGTCCTATGGTTAGAGAAAAACTCAGTTGAGTTCCACCCCGGAATATGTGAGCGAGGGGCGCTATATTGAGTCTGATTTGCCACCTCTTCGTCACAGAGGCCAGTTCGAACAGTTAGTATGACGTTTGCATGATAACGTAACTGTTCGGGTTTCAATTCTCTGTAGTGGATGCGCATTGCTGATGAGTCCCAAATATAGGACAAAACGGCCGTCCAGTGTTTTCTGCATTCTGTTGAGGTTTCTTTCAAATTCGATGAATTACTTAATTATAATCATCAAATCCCCCTAATAATTTCTATTACTTGTGTATCATTGCCTGAACCGGCTTTAAATGCTCTGGATGGAGGGGCTTGCTGATAGTAGTAGAAATTATATTAAAGCAGATATTTCTGTTTCATCCTCAAGCGAATTTTGAAATAACTAATTTTGAAATTTACGGAGCTTTATATACACATTCGTAATATTAATTTTTATAGAGAAAACTAATCATTTTAATTAGGGTATTAATTTTCACTGACAACGATTGTATCAACATATTAGTTACTTTAGAAAAGAGGTTAAAGCAGAGTAGGGTCGGGTGCCTTTTTTCAAACGAATGATGACATCCGTTCAACGCATATCGTCAGGTCTATTTCAACGACAGACATTTTTCGGCACTTTCGTTAAGCAGATAAATGTGTATTTGTATACATGATTTTTTTTTCTAAAATGTTGTTTGTATATGAATACGTCGTATTGAACTACAGTTTGTTTTTGTTGACGACTTCTTAAAGGTGTTTTTTAGCTTATGATTTGGTTAAGTTTTTTAAACCTATTGCTTTAATTGAACTTGTTTATAGACTCTGAAATTTAAAAAAAATAAGATAATTATTTAAGGCGAATATCTGTTGGTGTCGGTAAAAAAACCGTTATCTCATGTCTTTGATTTAATAAATTTTCGTTTTTTAGAAACTTAATAATGTGTAGTTTTTCAATAAAGGGTATGGGTCATCCCAGGTTTTACAATATTTTGTTCTATTTATTATTTTCCATTTTACTTTTGGTGTTTTCTTCGTTTCTTTTAAATGCCAAAAATATTTAGATAGGGATGTCTGATTTCTATTTCTAATTTTATTGAAGGAGCTTTTGTGCTGCCTCCATCTTATTTTAAATTCATTCTTTGTGGATCCTATATATATATATCTTTTTAATGTTTGGATTCTCAATGGAGGAGATTGTGCATTTGTATACCACAGATTCTATGCGGTATTTATTATCTAACGGGCAGGGTTTCTACAATTACGTAATTATTCATTAAAATCGTCTAATTTTAATTTAGGGTTGTTATTTGTTTGATTTTGGCATGCGCGTTTTAAGGATTTTTTATTATGTTTTTTATTATTCTTTCTAGATTTTCACTGCAGCTATAACTTAATTTTAAGGTGTTTTTTTTTTAATCTAAGCTAAGCTATCAGTAGGAAAGAGTTTTTAATTAAATTAATTTAGGGAAGTTTTTTTTAACTTAATTAATTTAATTAACTTTTTTGCCCTAACTTATTGCTAATCATTTGGTTGAACGGGGGTGGTATACCAAATGATTTTTTTTCTGTTTTTCTTCTGGTTTGTACTATTGTTTATATATATATATAATTGATGTTAGCGTTTTTGTATCCTCTATTTTTTAGAGCTATGTTTTAAAAATTACTGTGTTTTTGGAATATTTCTTCATTTGCGGAGTTTATGCTGATTCTTTTCTCTATTGATGAGAGTATATGCGTAATTGTGGATGGAGGATGGTTTGACCTGGGGTGTATATACAAGGGGTTAGTATTAAGTTTTCTGATGTGTTGGTCATTATGTCTAAAATTATGAATTCACCCTGTATTATCTTTATAATTTTATCTATTTTAAAATTTGTGGAACTTCTCACTACCATGAGCCCATCATCCCTGTAGAGCTCGATGTCCTTCATATCTAATTCACGGTGCACGGTTACGTTATAGATTATAAATAGACCAACAAGATCAAAAGATTCTGCAGAGTTTAAAGATCCCATGGTAATGTCAAAATGGTCTTCAGTGTTTTTAATCCATTGGTCCACATTATGAATGAGGATAGATTTTTTTCCATTAACAATTATGCTCATTTCTTCTTCTTTTGAAACATAAGAACTCTTATGTAGCGATGGAATCAAATTTAAAAAAATAATTATAATATAGGCTCTACTGTTGTATCGAGCACTGTTTTTTAAAAATACTAAAGAATTTTGGTTTATTGACCTAACGGTTCTTTCCAATTTTTCTATATACACGTTTTAAACAATTTTGGTGTTATACCTGATATATATATATATATATATATATATATATATATATATATATATATAGAGAGAGAGAGAGAGAGAGAGAGAGAGAGAGAGACAGAGACAGAGTAAGAGAGAGAATCAGTTCGAAAAGGAATGAAAATTACATAGTGGCTATCAGGAAAAGAACTTTCTTCAGGGTTATGTAATTAGTGTATTATGTAAAATAATGATAATAGTTGTGAGTAGCATATTTAGGGCAAAGTTATATTCACATTTAACATAATAAATCCAAAAACACGGGATCATTTTGTGAAGGAAAATTCAAGAGGAAGAAGGAAAAGCTGAAAGAATGAATAAAATATGAATGAATTAAAATGACAGGGAAAATTCTCCGACGTGTTAATGAACCATCCTGACACAGAATTGAAATGTGTTTTTAAAAAAACAATTAGGACATTTTTAACCGCACAAATAACAATTAAAAACGTTTCATGTGTCATTATACATTAAATAAAATAATATGGCTATGGTGCGCAAATGTTGATTCACACAGTGTATATATATATATATATATATATATATATATATATATATATATATATATATATATATATATATATATAAAAAATTCCCATCGCTTAGTAGTACAAATTTGTTTACTTAAATCCCAGAAAAACATAATCCGGGGCCGTTAGAAGAAACACCACGTAGTAGGAACTTGTAATTAACTACAAACAAAAATCCTGACCATATACCCAGATCACTTCCCGCGGGATAAGATAACTTACGCCCCCACCAATCGCTAACACAAACCCACTCTCATTAACAAGACGCCGACTAGAGGAAGACTGACTTTAAAAATAAATTTAGAACGACGCTCCGAGACAAAAACTTAGAGGCTGACGATAGCCGTGTGAAGAATGGTTGATTATATATATATATATATATATATGAATTATTTAATGTCTTCTTAATCCGATATTTTTATTACGTCAAATGTTATTTAGTGGACACTTCTTATTTGAAATAGACACTATATTTTAGTGAGTGGAACGCAGGATCGATCCCTGCCGGAGGCCAACTTTTCTTTATTAAAGATTTTTCGAATAATCGGGACGATAGACGCAATACACACTGTTTAGTAAATAGAAATGTGGCTTTTCTTTCAAATAAGGAGTGTCCATTACAATAACTTTGATATATATATATATATATATATATATATATATATATATATATATATATATATATATATATATATATATATATATATATATATATATATATATATATATATATATATATATATATTCACTTACAGGTACATTTGATTGTAGCTATCGGGCATATTGAAGATGTTTGTGGAGATGAGTAGATTGAAGCAGAATTTTCTTTTACATTTTTTTAAAAACTTATTTTTGTTTCTTTCTCTTTTTGTAGATTCTTTTTTTTTTATCCTGCAAACAAAATAGCTTTCGCAAAAAAAAAGTATCTGAAGCAAACTAATCAAAAGTTACTTCATTTCATCTCCAAAAAAAAAAAAAAAAAATAAATAAATAAAATAAAACACGAATGTAGACGTTTTTCCATAACCGTTGTCTATGAAGAAAACAGCCTGTATTACAACTGGATATTTCTCACCGAAATCAACAGCGGCACCCGGGCTAAACGAATTGACAATCGTGTGACATGGCAATGCTTTAAACATTTAATTGCGTGAAATTGCAGTATGGTGATCGGCAAGGGTACAAATTGTTTAATAATTATTATATTTCACAAGAGAGTAGGGTGAATGATTGAGAAAAAAAAAGATCGAGTTAAGAATTATATTTTAAAGTCATAAATGAATTTAAGAATATACACGATCCATAGGAAAAAAAAGAAATTTCACAAAAGATTCAGGATTTGCACTATACATTAAGTAGACTTACACACGAGTATATACGGTTATTGTGGGCTCAGTGATGAGTTTTTTTTTCTTTTTGATAATGTTGAGTACTTCACTAATTAATTACTAATTAATCCATAGCTAGGTGATAATTCGGTGGATTTATATCTCAAGGTTTTTTTTAAAGCAATTCACCCCAAGCAATACGCACCAGAGGGATATCCAAAGATAATCGAACAGTTAATCAACAAGTCAAGATTCAGTAAAATTGAGCAAAACTAAATTTCTCCATCTATCCAATTCCCGTCGATGAGAAGAAAACATGATTACTGTATTATCCGAACTTTTTTGTCTTGAGAAATTAAATTCGTGGGTTTGTTTACATTTATGCAATCGGTCCAAAACGTGTGCTTTCTTACAGAAAAGAGTGACAACAATTTATTCTAAACGAAGCAGGATTTGGGATTTTGTCTAATTTCCAAGCTTGGAATTTCTTTACGTCGATGTTGTCCGCCCACAGACACAATTATCTTTACAGAAATAAAGGACGAATAAATTCTCAAGCTAAAAGCGAAGAAATTCTAAAATTAAGACGGTCGGAGGTAAAGAAATTCGATATATCAATGCCAATTTTCTGTGGTGGGGGGGTCGTCTATATAAACGAAAGCCCACAAAACTGACAGATGAAAATCAAGCCGACAAGGAATCAGCATGCAGATGCCGTATCACAAGAAACACACCCACATTTTTGGTGACCGGAACGAACACACACATACACCCGTGACAGAAAAATTGAGTGAGAGTCGACTGGCAGGTTGTTACTTTAGCGTGTGCTATTAGATTTCTCAAATCACAAAAGTTTTTTTGATATTCATTAAATTTGTTGTTAAAGCTATCAACGGTGTTGTGCATTTTATTGAAAGTGTAAAACTTCCAGAGATGATTCCTTGGACACAAAGAAACAGAGCTTATCACGGCCACAGTCAGGAATTACGCAACCTTGTCTGTGGTACACAACGTATATAGATGGGTAAAAACTAGAAATCGCGGTCAATCCCAATCATTTAGGAAACCCGAATCCACCGTATCGAGAAAACTGGCCTCAATCAAGGAAGACAAAGAAAGCTATTGAAGAGATAGGAGAGAAGAATATAAGTATAGGTTGTGGGGTTTCAATCCTAGATGTTATCGTCTATTTTACCTGAGGTTTTAGATGCTTAATTGGACACATTGGCGCTTATTTGTAGCATGCGATGTTTGATTGAATGCTGAAGAACCGGACTGTGTTCAGAATTCGGAAAAAGTAAATTTTGAAAAATTTTCTAACGAGATGGATTTCGCAGATGGATAGCGCTTTCAGTCGGGACGCGATACAAGCAGTCACAGAGAAAAAGCGTGATGAAAAAATCATCTTGCACATAACCAAAGAAGGACTTTATTCTTGACAAAATTGAGTGAAATGTTTAACAAATACATTGTCGCAACTGAATAAAGTCCTACATATGATCAGATATCTCTTGCAATCGTTTACGTCAAGGTTGAATCTCCTGAAATGTTCCAATGAATTTCTTATTTACCTGACCGTTTTTTTTCAAAAGGCATCCATAATAAAGAATGGATATTAAAATAAAATTGAATTATAATATTTCTCGAAAGTTTGTTATAAATGCTTGGCTTTTAAAATGCGCGTATCTTTTTTTAACATAATACATTTTACTGCAATTGTCATGAACGGAAGTTCCCTTACCAAGGCACAGTGACTATTGGACTTAAACCAAGCCCAGACTTCAAGTGGAACTCGTACATACGTTCTATTACTAAAGGTGCTCTAAAATTTATCGGTTTCCTGTACCGAGCTGACTCATCCTGCTACATTTACAAGAGCCAGATCAGGCCGAAAATGCGTTATTGCTGCTATAAGTAGGCAAGTGCTGCCCAGTCTTCGTTTCCCTCCCCCGACAGAGTCCAAAAGCGTCTTCACGTCCTCGTGGATGACGAATTATTTTCCACCCTACAACACAATTCACACGTTTAACAATCTAACATGTTTTACTTTTATTAAAGCTTCCCCAGAGAATGAAATATGGAGAAAAAGAAGAAAGACATTCTGGTATTTTTACTTTCGTGTCCGAATGTTTCATTGGTCAATGACATTTCACGTGCATTCTACTCTTTAAACCGAAATTAGTGTATTTTGCGATAACTCTGGAACGCCAGAAAAAATACTAACGAATGGACTTGAAATATTATTGACCAATGAAACAACACAAAGGAGAAAATACCAGAATTTCTTTCTTCTTTATCTATCTATCTATCTATCTATCTATCTATCTATCTCAGTCTTTTCACATTAAAATATTTTTAGGTTGTATCTCGATTTAATTTTGCTATCTGTCTATCTGCCTTAGTTTGTAAATATCTATTCTTATGTCATAATCTATTCATGGCGCAGGTTATCATGGTTGAATATAATTTAATATTTTGTATAAAATAGTTTCTCAGGTAATTTAGTAGTTTACTTCCCTATAACATTCTTTACATGGTTGTTGTTCTACACATTCACGTAACCAAGTGCTGTTCCTGGCATTTTCCCGGCTGCCTCTTTGGTTATAATCCAATTCGAGATTCCCAACCTCCGCAGTTTGTGTTTGGCCCTCTTTTTATCTAGACTGGGTCAGCTTTTTGCCCCCCATGTCTGTAGATTTTTTTTCCTTCCCACTCCCTTAGCGAGAGAGCTTCTCGATTTTGTCCAACAGGCAGAATACAGCGGCCTCTCCTTTTTTGAGGGTTGGACGGGCCTTACTAACATTACTTATGTTTAGTTTACTTTGTGTTTATATTAGTTTGTTATTGGGTTCATCTCCCTTCCCTCTCATTTTTCATCTTTAGATTTGTATATATAAATTATTAACATTACATTTTATGGCACAGGGCGCGTTTTGAGAGGATGTGGTATTATGGTCTATAGAGGATTGGTTGGCGATGGACGAGTTTTTGTGGTGAATGGGCAAATTGTAATGAGTGAATGGGTCGCGAATCGGATTAGCTTGGTATAAGATAGTTAGTGAAGACCAGCCTCAACCCCCACTTTTTCGGCCTTGTGCCATAATTGTATTTTATGCAATAAATATCCATTCAGGCAACCAAGGCTAGAGAAACCACAAGCTAATCTACTATTTAACCCTTATATGTTTAAATAAACTAAAATTATTCTCCCGCTGAATTGGAAGAATGGGAAATATTGCCGTGCGTCTTTTTCTGCTGTCAACTGCGGTAATATATGTGCTATTCTTCTTATTGATTACAAAACTAATCGATAACCGCCCAAACTCATACTTCCTCACGTCGACTTGAGATGAATGCTACGGCTGCTATTGTAGCAGACGTAATGATCATACACCGAAAAAAGCAGACGGACAGTAGATATTATGAACGTGTTTTATTAGACGTTCGGCTAATAAGGCAGTGTTGCTGTTAACAAAGAAAACACGTAGAAGATTTTTGGAAACAAGATTTCGAACTCTAAAAAGAAAAATATTCTCGCAGCCGAAGTGCTCTCAGATACCGAGACAATCTAGTGTCATTAGGCATGATTCTGCTGATTAAATATGAACAATTAGAACAAAATTAGTTATAATTTTTACATATTTCTCTATTTACTTATCTTCATCAGAAGTGTTAGAAATGCAATGATCCGAAGTTATGATTCAATTATTTAATTCTGTATTTCATATGTTTTCATTGGCTGTGTAAATGCGCTTATCAAATAGTGTTCGTGTTTATGTATGTATCGATTTCCTAATTCTATGTATTATATTCATGCGTTTTAATGTTTGGTTTCATGTGTACAACTCATGGCATCTGTGTTTATTGTTAATTCTTGAATATTAACGTAATTTAAGTGTGCATCAAGAATTGGTTTTGCTAGTTTAAAGAGTTCCTTTCATCAGATTGGTGCTACAGCATTACAAAGAACTTTAGTAAATAACAAAGACTACACTTCGAGGACATCCAACAATAGCAACAACTAAAACGAATAGCAAATGTAACTTAAACAGAAAATTATGACATAAGAGGCTAACATCGCAGATAAGTTTTTTTTAATCATTTCACCCCAAACAAGGCAATAAAGCCACTAAAACGCAAAGGGGGTTACCGAATGTTGGGGAATATGAGAAATATACTACTAAAACGAAAAGCTAGGAAGGAAGGCCCCCATCAATCCTGCAAAACTGATATGAGTTAGTGGAGTTGAAAAAAGTACTGGGGACTCCACTGGGTTCAATCCCTCCAAAACCAAAGCTTCCGGATTGACAACAAACTCGATCCTGTCTTCTGGCCTTTCCCGGCGGGAATCACATAGTATAATTATTAGCATAGTGAGCTAATGTATTTTCATATTATTCTGGGTAACTGTCCCAAGCTTGGGGATTTGTGCACTAGCATGGTGTTACGTAATATATGTCCTCCTGGCTGTGAATGCTGGACAATCTCCTCAAAGATAAATAAATCTTGAAGCAATAGAGATGTGGTTCTACAGAAGGCTGCTGAGATTATCTTGGACAGAATATGTGAGCAAAAACGAAGTCTTAGAGAAAAATGAAAACAAAAAAGAAACTTATACTTAACATCAGGAAGGGACAGTTGAAATTTCTAGGGTACATAATGAGGAAAGTGGGCTTGAAAAATCTGATACTCACAAGGCAGATTTGACGACAGGAGGGCCAAAGGAAAACGCCGCATAACATACTTAGTGAACTTGAGTAAATAGATAGCGGAACAGGGTTTAAGAGAAATAACAAAAAAAGACAAAATTCATTAAGAGGTAAAAAGAACGGGAGATTGTGGAGAGCCATAGTCGCCTACGTCGGCAGATAAAGAAGAAGCTCAGCTTAGTAAAACGTGCATTCAGCCAGGTTAAGGATAAATTTAGCAAAGGATTTTTATTTAAAAAAAAACATTTTGCTATTCTTTAAAAAGTTAACCTCGATGCTTTTAGTCGATCAGTTCTCCAACTTTTACGATGAAATTGTACTAAAGAAAAAGATTTTGACGAGATTTGTATTGTGAGTTCGTCCATTAAACTTAAATCTTCTATTTTATATATAACGATGTTTGTCTGAACCCATTAATGCCAAACTTAATTTTCGATATTAATTATAAAAATTGAAAAAAAGCAGTATTATTGATTCGTTTAAAAAACAAAAAAACACACACACAAAAAAAAAAAAAACGTTATTATAGCTTTCTACGAATAACTCATTAAGACCCACGGCTTCTAAAATGGCACTGTTCTTAGTAACAGGTTAATGAACGAAGGATTTAGCGGCTAAAGCATATGACACAAAGCAATTAAATATACAGGGAATAGTGAAAGTATTCTTAAAATGTTAGAAAGAAAATTAAAATGAAAAAATCCAGTATTAATTACACACACACACATATGAATATATTTATAAAAATAATATAAATATTTAGCCATTATGTATTAAATGAACACATCCAGTATTAATTACGCGTCCTGGGTACGACGATAAACTACATCCGCATCCTGGGTATGACGATAAACTATGTCCAACAGCAAGGCCTCTGATCAGGAGATTTTGAGTGCCGTGGAACCACCTCCCAATTGCTGATGGTGTCACCCAGGTTCACCCTGACCCGGGATGGTAGCATCTGTTAGGGTCCCAGCTATGGGAAAATAGTTAACACGTAAATTTGTGTAAAAATAGGTTTTAATACAAGAAATACTTTGTAATAATAATAAAAAATTACCAGCAATAATATTTAAAGGAAACAATTATCAGCAATACTTAAAAAAAAGTACTAGCAAACAGCTATACATTCTTTGAAAAAATAATACCAGCTATAGATTTCTTCAAGAAAAAAAAATATTCCCAGGAATAGGTTTTTGACGAAAAACATATTACCAGAAATAAAAAATTTATTGGCATAAAATAAAAACCAACATTAATATCATTTGTTGCTTTCCGAATTCAATGAGGGACGCCATATCCCCTCGAAGCTCCAAGAAATTAACGGCTTCCAAGATTTAAGTAAAAATCGAACGCGCCTTCTGCTACAGTATAAAACCGATCAATTTTTTAAAATATTTTTATCAAGTTCACCCCAAGCAAAGCAGTAAAGCCACTAAGACACAAGGGATTACAGGATGTGGAAGAATTAGAAAATAGAAACATTATTAAGGAACTAGAAAAATAAAAGGTTTATCAGGATGACAGTAGATCGCGATTGGCACTGATTTTAATTTTTTGAAAATTAAGTTGGCTGGAAAGCATAGAGCCGGAAGAGAGTACTACAAGCGAGAAGTGCAAGAAAAGTAACTGCTGGCATAGAAATTACAGTTACAGCTCAACAAAAATCTGATGAGATCTCGATGTCAGTCTATTAAATTTTAAAAGTCTAGGTACTCAAGCGAAGCGCTCATTCGAACAAAAATAGACGAAAGGAGTCGTAGAGAATCATGATCGCTTACATTATGGAATTTTATTCCACTGTTAGACTATTTTCTTTTATGGCATGGTGATCATTAAGAGAGTCAGGAAGATGTTATAGCGTCGTCGTAGATGCGGTTAGTTAGCTGTTCCTTTCACAGTCATGAAATTGAGCCATGAAATTTAAACCAGAATGAAATTATTTATAGAAAAGGCACGGTGAGGAAAATTTACGATTGTGGGAAATTGACTGAAGCTGAAATGCCAGATCAGGACCAATAATATTGTTGATCCTTCTTTGGATATTATCAATGATCTCTAGTTATTGCAGGATGATCAGGCCATATGTAGCAGCAATATTCTAAACACGGATGAATGGTAGACTTATAGAGATGTAAGATAGATTCTGGAGATAAAAATTCTCTAGTATGACTCAGTGACTCAACATTCTTAGCAGCTGACTGATCAATGAATTCAATGGTTTTAGGATCTACCATTCCAACTCAACCATTTTCGCTTTACAACATTTCAGCAAGCGAAAAATTTATTAGAAGCTTTCTACTTCCAGATAGGGGGATTAAACTCTAATTTCATTTCAAGGATCCTTCAAATAAATAATATTTAGAAAGCTTTGATATTTTGTTATTAAATATTTGTTTTATTTTCTTATCCTTTCCGTTTCGTTAAAGCGACTTGAGCCGTTTGTATTGAACGTCTTAAAGCTTATCACTCATTCGTTAATACATTGATCTAAAATACAAACAGAAGCCCAGTTCATCCCGTGACAAAGATTCGAACACATGCAACTGCATAAGTAAAGTCATAAATTCAACTACAGACACTCGTTGGTCGATCCGTTATGTGCCTCGACTCATAGCCAAGAAAGGAGGTGTGCGTGTACATTGCTATCAAAGTATGTTTGCCCATTTGGCAGAATGAGACTTCGATACGTGCGATCGAACGCCATACGCTTAAGCTCGTCTACTCGCCTCGGTCTTTGTGCGTTTATGTCACATGACCACCAGCAGGTAACGTTATTGACCAATCTCTAATGGACTGATATTCCGCCATCGACTTTTGTTTGCTCAAAGCCACATCGCGTCTCATTACCGTTCCATTAGCATCAATGCCGCCTCGACCCTCGTCGACCCATGCCTGGTTTGGATACATACTCTCACATCAATTAATCTATCGAAGTGATCGTTAAGCCAGGGACACTTGACATAAAACGAATCTGTTTGGCGAGAGATTTTCTGCTGGTGAACGTGTCCCGAACAACGCGTTCGGTGGAAGAGCAAGAGGAAAAAAATAAATAAATCAGTTTCAGATAATAAAAATTAATCTGTTGCAAGCAAAAAGGCTATCTCTAATTGACGAAGAGACATTCTATAATAAAAGAAATGTGCATGAAGAACTGAAAAAGAAGCTATTTGACAGTTTTAAGGACATGCAAATAACGCAATCTATCTGAAAATTATTCATATCAATTAACCTTAATTTTGTTTGTAACTCTAGAAGGATTCATCAACATATTCAACATTGTTCCCGGAAGCTCAGCTTCCTTTGTTTTTTCTGTTTGTATAAAAAATAGTCCACGGACATATTCTAAATACATCAACATGACAGGCCCGGTAAAAAGTTCTCGCACTCTACAGTATTTATTATACGCCTCCCCATCACCCAAAATTATGATACGGAGTCCCCCACTGTACGACATCTCAATTTTAAGGTAGCATTCATATAAAATACAAATTTTATTGCAACATAATTATGCACAGTAATGGATCATATGCTATAGAGGTGAACAATTCAACAAGAAAAATTGAAAATAAATAAAAAAAATCTATGAATAGAAGCTAAAGACATGTCATTATAGATCATTTCATCTTAAATAAATCAACAATGTTTTGCGGCAATTTTTAACAAGAACTTGAGATTTTTCTTGTTAAAAAGTTGAATAATTTTAAAACGTTCAACATTGATAGAAATTAGTGAATTTTATATAGTGTTTTTTCATGAGCAAAGCAAAATCCCTGATATGGACAAAAAAAAAAAAAAAGTAAAAACAAGAGCCCAGAATGACGTTAAAATTCGAAAAGTTTCATCCTTTAATAATTAGTTGAGCTTAGTTCAATTTGTAACGTATATAAATATAGGTAGAAAAAAGCAAATGTTGATAAGATAGCGAGAGACAGAAAGCTGTGTCAGGGGGCACCTCCCTATCAAACTTAAGGTCGGGGTGTTCAGAGGTAGTATGCAACGGCCATGCCTCATGTGTAATCAATGAAGAAAATGAAAATAAATTTCTTACATAAAAATACCAACAGGCGAGTCAGAAAAAACAAAGTTTACAACAAGATTTCTTTTTCGTAGTATGTAATATCTTAATAGTTTTTGCTATTATTAAAAAGGTTATAGATAAACATCAGGATCCAAAAAGTAGATAAACTGTCCGAAGTTCATGTTTTGTTCTGTTTTGTTCAACTACTTTCGACCAGCTCAGTCATTATCAAGAACTAGTTGTACTCAGATATCTTTGGATATATCCTGGTGATTTTTAGAGTGCCGAAATTGAAATCAGTTTACAGTGACGTCACGGGTTACAGTTAGGCTGAAAAAGAAGTTGATTAATATTTATGTGTTGGTGATATTAACAGCGGCAAATGATCATTAGTCACAGAATTAAGTATCTGTCTATATTTCTGAGATGTGGTGTTATGTACATTATTTACATTATTCGGACTATTGTCCCCATCTTTGTCACCATATTTATTACAACGTTTTGACCTTTCAGTGTCTGTCTATATTTCTGAGATGAGGTATTATGCACATTATTTGCATTATTCGGACTATTGTCCTCATCTTTGTCGCCATATTTGTTACAGCGTTTAAGCTGTTGTACTGTCTGGACACATGGCACAGTGGATAAAGGCGTTAGTTAGATCCAGTGAGAGGACCCAAAGAGTGTGAGTTCAATACCCGGCTACGGCAGTGGAGAACTTTCCGAGGGAAATTAACAGGAGATAACTGATAACAGACATCCATCAAACATGGCACGTGGAACTAGAAGAGTCTACCCCAGTGAGCGAAATAATAAAGGTTTCAGTTCGAAATTCTAACCACCTGAAGAAGGTCGGAGCGTACAACGGCCGAAACGTTATAATAAATATAGCAACAAAGATGAGAACAATAGTCCAAATAATGCAAGATAATCATTTTGTGCGCATATTAAATATTTTATACACATTTCAAGGTACAGTTTCCTGTAGTGAAAGATATTTAATGTTTCTTTTCTATTATAAAAAAAAGTCTTTCGTGTGTTTCCTTGTAATGGGTGTAGTGTAATATTTTGGCATTATTCACTAATATTTTTCTCAAGTTTAAAGTTATTTTGGTTGTTAGTGTTTAGATTATCAACATGTGCATGAATTTGAATAAGTTTTAACGCGTGACAATTTAATCTACGAGAGAGTATGGTGCTTGTGTAGCCAATAATTTAATACCGTTTTATTTTCTTTTAACATCGGTATTGGATATTTAGCAGATGTGGGCTAAGTTTTGTTCGAGTTCTTGATGTCTGATTTCTTCCAAATAATTCGAGCATTCAGCGATTTTTGTCGTTGTCCATATATCTGTTTAAATATACTTTTGAAACATGATAAATCACAGAAATATATCAAAACACTAAAAGATTTATCCAAAAATAAAAGTCTAGACAATGGAAGTGGATTTGTTAACATGGGTAAGGATAAATAAAATGGCCGCCTAGAAGCCTCGGAGTACACCCGTCTATTGGAGCTGCTAAGCAACCTCTGTTGCAGTGGTCTGCTCAGGTACATCTATGTTTGTTCAACACAAATCAGATGTCATCTGTAGTTTATACTGTAACTATGCTGAGAGAAATTTAGTTTAAGCTTCTAAGATTTCCTTCTTTTCTGGCGACATCATCGTTTTGAACAAGGCCGTTTTAAAGCACACTAGACAATAAATTACATCACTTAGCGTCCTCTGTTGTTTAAATTGCCTTATATAGATTTAAGAATATTTTATAGCGTTATTAAATTTGAAAACATAATGGCATTTATCGTTCCTCCACTTTTCTTCTGTACATAAATACAATATATATATATATATATATATATATATATATATATATATATATTCTGTATATAATACAAGTTACAAACAAAGTCTCCACATTTACCTTAAACTTCTTCAGAGGATGAATCGCATTGCTAAAGAAAAAGATTCCTTGTGACATACACACACACACACACACACACACATATATATATATATATATATATATATATATAAGGTAATGAAGGGTTTGGTAATCCGAGTGGATAATTCCAACGAGGATGTAATCCAGAGAGCACAATGTAACAACAGAGCAAATATTAATTAAATAATTAACAAAAAGATAACCTTAAGTTTCCATGACTATAATTTATTTCCACTGAAAATATATTTTTCTTGGTTCATTAGAGCACATCTCAATTAACAAAAGTTTTTCAATTTACCTTGAGCTACTTGATAAAATTCAAAAAAGAATTTGCAATATTATAGGTCTCGATCTGGCGGCTCGGTTTCAGTCACATTCCCATCACCGTAAGTTTGTCTCTTTGTGTCTTTTCTATGAATACTTTCATGATAATTGTTCGGATGATCTTTTCGCTATGGGGTTTAGATTTTAAATTATTGTTATACCCCCGACATCACACATACAAGAATTATACATATGGGGACTGGTTAGGTCTTCTAAGAATTCTGTGATGTTTTGGTGGATGTAGTAAGAATGGTAAGTAAGAATGCGCTGTTTTTGGTGTAAGGAATATGGTAGTATATTTGTGTCAACGATTGTGGCTAGCTAAGTTTAACTATAAGAAAAAAGACAAACTTTTTTCTCCCATTCCACATTTTAGCTTTGTGTCACATTTTTTTTTATTTTTGTGCAATTAAATATCGCTCTTCACTATGGTACCAGGACTTTTCATATTTAATTGCAGTACTCGACTGGCGACGAGATCTCATCAGTTTATAGTTGAGCCTGTTAGAGTTAGCCGTAAGTTCTCTGCAAGCAGTTTGTTTTTCGCATTTGCCGCTTGTCGAAGTCCCTTCCGCCTCCGTGCAGTAACTCTTTGTGTCTTAGTGACTTTACTGCCTTGTATAGGATGAAATAGATAATAATAAAAAAAAGAAACTATAAAATTATCATTAAATATATGAGAAAATCTTTTATTATTGCTGTTGCTAAAATATCTGGAAGATAGGAAGAAATTCACTACTGAACCAATAGTTAAAATACAAAGAAAAAGGAAGGAAATAAAAGAAAATAACTTTACCCTTTCTGGTCTAACACATCTATTTAAATTTTTGTACTGGCTTTATTTTGACATCTTCAATTTGCAACTCCCATCTTCGGTCTGTTTTTCTTACTAATAACCACACATACTGTTTCCTAACAAATTAACCTTTTGCTACATGGAAGAATAATGTAGATTACAAAATAGGGAAGAGAATCTTTAGCCGTGAATAACTGTTTTCAGGAAAGACTACTGCTGCTACTGCTCTTCCCGTTACTCCTCTTGATGTAGGCATATTTATATGTCTTTCGTCCGATGGCCCAGTCCAAACTTGTTAGGAAATATTCTCCCTAACAACAAGTATATATCCTGCAAGTAGTACGGCTTATGCGGTGCGTCAGATTTTGATATTATAAATACATTTAACTTAGATTTTACACACTGAATATCCGGCCAGGTTAAATATACTTCCCCAGCTTCAGCTTTTCAAGTTCTTTCTGCTCTTGACGACTAAACTATTGGATTGTTGGATTCTACTGAAGTCGTTGTCCGACTGGCTTTACAGGGAAAGCAATTATAGCGAACAGTGATGCAATTGACATATTTCCACTTATTGAATACTTTATTGCTGAATCACTTTCTTGAGGACATTATATAAAGGACGCATTGCTAACTGAATATTAGACAATTATGACATTTACAATGAGCAAGTAGTGCCCGTGAAAATTCCATGGTTTTCTTATTTCGATTTTCTGACGTATCAACATATTTGATGAATAAAGCTCAGTGTGAGTCCCAAAATATCCATGAGACTTCCCTTATTGCATCTTTAAGTATTTGAACTTAACAATTTTAATCAGATATTGCAATAGCAGTTATAAAAATGCGTGTAGGTCATTATTTATAGAAGAGGTTAGAAATGGAAAGTTTTGAAATTCACAAACTTTTCCATTTCACTGACGCAGACGTTAAAGACGTAAAAACGTTATCGACACCACTGATGTTCGCTTTCTTTCTTCGCACTGAAACCAAACTGTGTCTCTTATATGTCTTTTCCGCATTTCCCCCTGATCAAAACGGAATAGTGCATTATTTATTGACTGCCATCCGTAGCACGTTAAACGGGGTATTCACAGAACGTGTACTTCGGAAACTTTTTCGGTATCATCCACAATTTGGACGGAAAACGAAAGAAAATAAGCTCATATTTGTCTTTTTTCTGAGATGGCTGCATTCGAAGTGGTTATATGTAGACCAGGTATACATGTAGTCCGACAATTATTTTAAGATATTTTTTATGTTTATAAGTTCTTTTTATAGATACAAATATACAGGCTATATGATGGTTCCGTATAGGATACAGGTTCGATTCCTGTCGGAGGACGCATATTTAGTGGAAGCGGCATATTCAAACTCTGGAAGGCCGATATGTTATATGATCCTGGATGGAAATTTAACTTAGGGTATTCCGAAATTAGGGGACTTTCAATATATATATTTCTTCGGGAATTTTTCCTCTTTTACTCATAAACGTATTAGAATTTACGGTCAGACCTAATAAGATCAAATGTCTAATGCATGGGGTATATTGTTTTTTGACAGTTCAGTCTTATCTTCGTGTGGCATTAATTTAAATTCACAGATGTACTGAAAAAGAAAATGTGATAAAGAATAATTTGGACACTTACTGGGAGTTTAACTCAACCGAGACCTCAAGTAGAGCTCGTACATACGATGCATCGCTAAGTCGGAAATTGAAGTACTGCTGCTATATATGGGAAGGAACTGCCAACTCTTTAGTTTCTAGTCCCGATAGAGTCCAGAAGCCTTGTCCTTGTGGGTGACGAATTAATTTCCACCGTAAAACCCCTTTCCTACAGACGAAACCTCGGTAGCTTCTTGTAGCTCTCTCACTATTTTCATGAAAAGTGTTCAGACAAACTACATTCCTTATCTCCACCAGTTGTAAACTTCATGGATAGGACCCACCATACAACCTGGATTAAGGCACCTCGAGGCGGTGTAATGGTTAGCAAGCTTGTCTTGCTAGAATAATTAGGAATAGTAGGGAGTTCGATCCTCACTAGGTGCTTCATACTTTCGGCCTTGTGCCACATCTAAACTATGCTTGGAAACTTGGGGCACCTCAGCGTGGTGTAATGGTTTGCAAGTCTGTCTCACTAGATCACTTACGACTGAAAAGTGAGTTCGATTCTCACTAGGTGCTCCATACTTTCGGCCTTGTACCACATCTAAGCTACACTTAGAAAATACCCTATAGCACCCGGATTGTAACGGATCCTCATTTCAGTCATATTCAACATCTTTTTTTTCTCCAGTATTCGCCACTATGTGTAACTGACTTCCAAGAGGATTATTTCCCGATGGCTACAACCTTAACCTGATCAAGTCTAGGGTTAACCGTTATCTTTCTGACATATCCGCATAAACTATGTCTCGTACTACCTCGAGCAACGCTTGAGCCTTGTACATTGTGAACATCATTGTAAAAAAAAAGTAAATTAATTCAAATGTAAGTGAGAGAATAGTAGATCTGAAACGTGATATAAAATCCCGGATATCGGTGACCCCAAAGACACATGCGTAGAGTTCTTTAGAATCTTACCATTTCTCATATATTTTAAGAATTTTGTACTTCTTGGGTAGAGCCTATATATTTCTTAAGTTGCTCTACGAAAAACCATTTTAGATTGAACACTTAAATCCAAACAATGCAAATACTTGTCGAGTAGATATCTAAATTTCCCGAGGGAAAATGATTTTGAAAACTCTCGGAAAAAATCCATTAAAGAATTTATCTATAAGTCTACCATTCATTCATTCCTTTAGAATATTGCTGTAACATATGGACCTCTACCCCTGCTACTTAGCTTGAGCTCTTTCATAAAATCCAAAGAAGGATCAGCAATATTATTTGTCCTGATCTGGCGGCTCGGCATCGGTCAATTTCCCACTGCCGTAAGTTTGCATCTCTGTGCCTTTTCTGTAAATACTTTCGTGGTAATTGTTCAGATGAGCTCTTCGCTATGTTATCTAGACATTTTGAATTTAAGCGCAGTAATTAGACTGGCGTCGAGATCTCATCACTTTATAGTTAAGCTGGCTAGATATAACTGTAAATTCTATGCTAACAGTTTCTTTTCTTGTTGTTGTAACCTAGGGAAGGTTGGTAATGAACAATGATACTTAGGGCAAGAACAATACATATACGATTCGCCAGCAGCGCGTAGAATAGTAGTCAACTGTTAGGAGTGAGTCAAGTGAATTCCACAATGAATCTTCAACTGCAGGATATCTACCAACCGCACCACGCGGTAAGATGTGGCACAAGGCCAAATTTAATGTGAGGCATCCGAGCCCTTAGATTCGGCCAAAAATTCCACATAAACCCTGTATAAAATAGGGTCGGGTAGCTGTTTCCGGAGACGAGACTCTGCCCTTCGACACAGAGGCATCTGGGGATCCTCTCTGTCCAGAGGCAGAAAATTGACCGGCACAGCTGGAGATGAATTTCCAACTGCAGACCAACATACAGTATTTACTACTGTAGTTATACGAATGGGGACATGCCCATTATCGTACGTAGGTATGCTATAACATATGTCGAAATCCTTTCCGGCTCCATGCTTTTCAGTCAAATCCGCAAAATTTAAATGCAATGTCAATTGCTATCTACTGTTCTCTTCCTGCTCATTAGTAATGTTCGTGTTCCATTTCGTCCACACCCAGTAAACCCTTTTTTCTTAGTGGCTTTACTACCTTGTTTGTGAAATCGATTAAAAATAAAGAAAGTTTCTCGCCTTCCCATTTGACTCTGGAAAACGGCTGTTACGGCAGGATTTCATGTTTATTATTTCGCTCATTTTGTAGGTGTAATCAGTTTTTCCTGATTTACGATCAATTGTCAATTATCAATGTACACGTTTAATCCCATTTTTTTGCTAAATGCCGTTTGACTATGAAGAAAAGAAAAGGCAACGAATACCCCTGAATTAAGAAAGCAACCATTTCGAGAAAATAAAACTAACTTGTTAGCAGTTATGAATGGTTTTACTTAAGTGTTACACACGACTGCTATGTTGGTACGGCATATGACATATGAATGAAAACTAGATTAAATGAATCTGTAAACCTGACAGGAATAAAGTGATATTTTATAGTAGAAATATACAAAAGAATCACTTTTCTACTATCGTTTACCACTGTGTGGTGCACACCCAAATGAGGAGAACTGAAGGTGAAAAGATTGTGCTGCGCAAGTCACCCATGGAGACGGCTAGTTTAAAAATTAACATCGAATATAAGCCATTGCTGACAGTCGGAAGCAAACAACTTACACAACTATATATATATATATATATATATATATATATATATAGTAATTACCATTTCTCTGTTTATTTCTTGGTCTATTGATAAAGGACACAGGCATGTCAAAAAATTCCGGATATAAAAACTTTCTTTCCGTGCTTCATTTCTGCCATATGGTTAATAATTAATATTTAATAAAAAGTTTTTCGTACTGATTATATTGGTAGTCTTTCGTTAGACCTTGTTATATATATATATATATATATATATATATATATATATATATATATATATATATATATGCACGCACACACACGACGGTAAGTCAAAATTATCTACACTTTCGCCAATACTTATCTTTAGACAGGAGTGCGAATAAGGTTTTACTTTTATATATATATATATATATATATATATATATATATATATATATATATATATAGGTATTCATTCGAAAATTATAACATAAACATGTTTTAAAATCACTACAAAATAGCCATTTTGTTTCAACACTTTTCTTGTCCTATCAAGTGATGGAGTAGAATAAAGGGATTTAAAAGGTTCAAATCAATCAAACACGCCTCGTTAGGGAAAAGGCTGTTACATAAGCTGGAATGACTAATCAAAGTATATGAGAATTCAAAAACCTTGGTTACAATTATTAGTTAAGGCTTTAATGTTGGAGTTAGACTAAAATAGAATTTATTCTAAATAATAAATATTAAATTATACTATGAAGATCCAGTACTGCTCTGAACTTCATGACAACGTAGATACATTTGAAGCAAGAACACGGGCAGGAGAGGATGAAATCTTGCAAAAAACAATACATATACAATCAGATTATAATACATAAACACGCAAACGTATTTAGATATATAAACACGCAAAAAAAGCGACGAGAGAGGAAATATCTTCACGACTACATACATATACAATGAAAAATACACATAAGTGACTATACACACAGACAGCGACAAAGTCACGCACATATACACACAAGTGTCATTAAACGAATTCTAAACCTCCTATTAAAATATAACTCATACGGGCAAAGATACATAGAAAAAATGGTAAACTAGATAAAATTCAACATGAGCTGAATAGAATAACAAACAGTAGGTAAAACGGACCCTAAAACATATAGACATGGAGAGAAAAATAGATATATACACATAAAAATAAGACCATCTAATATACAAAAAAGTAAACTCCAAAGACACAAATCTATATAAATAGTTTATATATATCAATATACGCACTAGTGCACATACATGAGTACAAAAATATAACAATATGTGAAAGAAATAAAAAAAATACATACACACATATTTATACACACATTCTTCACTACAGAAAACACAGAAAAGCATAACTACAAAGATACACACACACACACACACATATATATATATATATACACTTACATACATACATACATACACGCATACATATATGCATATATGCACAGACAGAAGCAAGCATAAATATATCAACCTACATAGCAACATAAAAAGTAAACAAACCAAATATATATATATATATATATATATATATATATATATATATATATATAACATACAAAAACGCAAACACTCATACACATATATATACATTTATAAATATATATATATATATATATATATATATATATATATATATATATATATACACATAAATAGGCATATAGATACATCAACCTACACACATATTCTAATAATATTATCCTATTGATTTTAAAGGACGGTAAAAGTCTATACAATATTAAAATTTTACAAGACACAATTGTTGATTAATAAGTCTATAAGCAATTATAAAAACATTATCAAACAAAAGTCCCCGCCAACGTTCTTTGAATGAATTCATAGTGCTACCAATGTAAACTTTTTTGATATTCTAGTGTAGAGATTGTACTAAGGTAAACTAGAGAAGTAACCAAACAATTATTCGGTAATGGACAATTATTTGGATTCCTACAATTTCACAAGTTGTTATTCATATCATTATACTTAGTTCTACTGCTAGCAACCTGGTCAATAGTCAAGTTTTTTTGAGTCCCTATACTTGTTAAAGACTATGTTGTTATGTTTCTTAATTATTTTATCTAGGTTATCCGCACAACTATAGCTTAATTTAAGAGTATCAGGATTGAATATTTTACTAGTTGCTTAGTTTCGGGGTCAGGGGGAGTAAACCAAATGATCTTTCTAGATCTTTTCTTATTATGGTCATAAATAACAGGGCTTCTATATTGAATAGTGGTACCCTTGTATCCACTATTTCTAAGGGCAGAATTGTAAAAATCACAATATTTATAAAAAACCTCTTTGTTAGAAGAATTAGTACTAATCCTAAATCCAATGGAGGAGAGTATGTGCTTGATAAGCGAAGTGGGGTGGTTTGAATTGGGATGCACATATACTGGGTTGGAATTAACCTTCACATAAGATTGGAAAGTGTTGCTAGGAAGGTCTAGGGTGACGTACAGAAAATTTACCTGTTTAATGTTAGTTGTAACTGTAGTCCGAAGATCTATTCAAATTCTTCGATGATGTTAAGTTTTTCCTTCTCGATGTATATAATATTGCTCTGTATATAAATACATTCAGCTTTCTTCATGAATGTATCTTTTTTAATATTTTATATTAAAAAAACCTACTTGACTTATCCTTACCACTAACGGACTTGATTATATATATATATATATATATATATATATATATATATATATATATATACCAAGTGAAGAGTTCAAGAAAGTTCGGATTACTAACACACAAAAAAAAGAGAATGTCTCATATCGAGAATATTTAAGATCGAAAAACATAAAGGAGAAAAAAATTAATTATTTTTAATAATATGTGGAAATCTCCCCCCTTTGTTTGATGACGGTCGCGAGACCAGAAACACGTGTAGTAAAATTATCGAAAATAAAGCCTAATATTAAAAAAAAAAATCCACATTACAAACTAAAACGTTTGCGGTATCTCTACCTTTTAATATATATATATATATATATATATATATATATATATATATATATATATAACCTAAGATAATTCTTTATTTTAAGTTATCGTTCTACTTAGTCTATTGAGCACTTTACGTAGTTGTCTTTTTACTTGTTTTGCTTTGTTTTTTTTCTTTGGACTTGGGGCTTAAAAACTTGACGATTTTTTTCGCCTTGTTTTAATGTTCTTGGTTCTTTCTTTTTTTTATTTCCTATTTTCCCTCGGGTACGGATTTGTTCTACTGCAAGTTGAGCTATCCGTGGTTTTTCCTAACGATTATTGCCATCTATATATATATATATGTATATATATATAGATGGCAATAATCGTTAGGATATATATATATATATATATATATATATATATATATGTGTGTGTGTGTTTGCAAATATATAGAAAATAGGAAAGAACACGTTAACAGGTTAATAATCCGAAGATTTTAGTATTTTTGTTTTTATTTTTAGAAAACAATGCTCAATACAAAAGTAGAGCCTAATAACTGGTTGTATGTTAATGGGCGACTTCTTGGGAATTTCAGGTGCTGCAATGGTTAGGAATTGTTATTCGGAGAGTCGACTTCCAGTTCACTTTGTATTTTCACGTATGCGCAAATATCCTTGGGAAAGATATGAATCCACCTCTTCTCTCTCCATTTATGGGTTAATTAGTAAGTCTTGGGTCAATAAACCGTTATTATCTCAAAAAATATTACTAACTGAAAATGTTTTCTGGTTTTCAATGATCTGCAAAGGGTTGATAGCCCGTCGAAAAACAATCAATATATTATTTTGTAGCACTTCTCAGAACTGCGGAATTTTTTCCCGGTTTTTTGCTTTACAGTCAATTACGTCCTTTAAAAATTCAAATGCAGCTTAAATCTCCATAGTCTGTTTTTTTTAACCTTGTTCTATTTTATTTTCTCCTCACTAACGTTTATTCATTTTATTTCTCTCTCAACAACTTGCATCTTAGAGGAAACATCGCCGATTTTTCTATAATAAGATAAATAAATAAGAAAAACAAAGCAAAACTTATCCACTTTAAAAATGATACGAAAAACTCAAGAAATTATACCTTTTAAATGAAGTTTTCGGTATTAGCTGATTAATGCATGTCTTTTATGTTGAAGAGGTCATCGTGTTAGAAAACACTGCGGAAATAATATTTTAGCTCGTTATTCACCCCCGCCCAAATATAAAGACAATTCTAAAAAGATGTATTTTTTTACAGTTTGGTTAAGCCTGTACAAGGACAAGCAGTCACTCGTAGTAGAGGGTTAGAGAGTAAGAAGCATAGTTTATACAGATAGGCTGGGGAGATAACAACTAATCCTGTACATGAACACGTTAAGATTATAATGATAGGAGAAGCATCCTCTTGGGATCTAGAGTGTAGTGATTCACGGAAAGATCCAGCTCGGGTGGAAGTTTCTCCCCACCTATGAAATACAGATGGAATGAAATTGGTTTGCTATAATGTGAGTGGTATAAAGGGCCCTAGTCGTAAAGGTTAGAATTGGTGGAACTAAGTAATGTAGTTCGTCTGTGTACTTTCCATGGAAATAGCGCCAGGGTATTGAGAAGCTTGCCATATCCCGTCTGTGAGTGGGGATTACAAGGCAGAAAATAATCTGCCCCCTGCAAAGAATTGGAAAAGCGTCTGGACACTATCAAGACTGGAAAATGAAAACTAGGCAGTTCTTGCCTGGTCTAGATGAGAACTGGTGAATCGCTGGGAATAAAATTGCTTTTACGAACGTTTTTCAGTTAATAGCAACTGCGTTCCGTTCATTGACAGGAATGGCCTTGGTCATTTCGAATAGGAAATCCCCTGATAATCATTTATAAATTTCGATGTAAGAAGCCCTTCATCACTATCTTCCTATCTTTCGGCGGTCGTCCCTCTTGCTAATGCATTGAATGTCGATGAAATCTATCGGCTAGATAATCTTGATTCGCGTGTGTTATAAACATCAGACATGGAGTTTGGAGAGGATGAAGATTTTAATTGTGGAAAAAATGATTGATCGGTTATTGTTCAATTAAATATATGTAGCGTTTATGCATACATGCAGAGATACATACATACATACATACATACACACATACACACACACAGACACACACTCACACACACACATATATATATATTTGTGTGTGTATGAACGTCACACACACACATATCTATATCAATAACTGTCTATATTTCTGAGATGAGGTATTATGTACATTATTAACATTATTTGTCCACTGTGCCATGTGTTTTCAAGGACACATGGCACAGTGGATAAAGGCGTTGGTTGGATCGAGTGACAGGACCCAAAGAGTGTGAGTTCAATACCCGGTTAAGGCAGTGGAGAACTTTCAGAGGGAAATTAGCAGGAGATTAATAAATGACATCCATTAATCATGGCACGTGGAACTAGAACAGTCTAACCCAGTCAGCGAAATAATGGGTTAAGTTCGACATTCCAACCACCTGAAGAAGGCCGGAGCGTACAACGACCGAAACATTGTAATAAATATGGCGACAAAGATGAGGACAATAGGAATAATAATAATAATGTATATATCAATAAATATACATATTATTCCTGTCAGGTATTAGAATTCCTACTCAGCACCTGAAGATTGTGTTGTGCATAAAACTCCGAATACGGCTACCGGTGAGAAGTAATATGTATATTTATTAATATATACTTAACAGCTATATTATATTACATCGAGTAAATTTTATTAATACCAGTACTCAATGTACGATATCTTTATATATATAAATTTTTCTATTTATTTTAAACAAGTTCCTTTCATATTGTCTGATAAGGTTAATAAAATTATCATTGAATGACAAAAGGAAATCACCATATTGATACATGTTTAAATCCGACCCAACGTTTCGGCTTACATATGCCATTATCAAAGATGACAATTACATTTCATTATATCAAACAAAAGACGGGCGAAACAATAATGATAGTCTCTTTTTGTTGCATGAAAAATTTCAAAGCAACGACTAACTCGTCAATACGAGACGCGGAAGCGAAAATTGCTTCGCAGTTCGTGACGTTACACATGACCACGCGAGACGAGAAGTATTAAGTATGGGAAGCCGTTGGTATAAACCAATGGCTTCTGTTATTAATTATAGTCATTTAAGAATGTTTGTGGAGATTTCGTAGTTTATTTGGTTCAGGTTAGGTTTCAACTGTTTTATGTATATAGCTTCAAGAATTTTTAGTTTTTGTTTATTGTTTTCATGTTTAAGTATAATTGTGTTTTCAACAAGGATTTTCCGGAATTGCATACGCAGTCAGGCATATATATGGCAATGATACAATATAATAATCCGTGGCAAAAGACAGAGCAAAATTATTAAAATATCATAGGTAATAATTTTTTTATTTATTTCATGAGCGTTCTAAAAAAGCAGCTCTAAATGTTCAAGACCTACAAGATTTAACAGCTGCATTTTTAGAGCTCTCATGAAATGAAAATTATTACCTAGAAGATTTTAAGTGTTAGATATTCTTTAATTATTAATAGTAATAATACATACATACATACATACATATATATATATATATATATATATATATATATATATATATATATATATATATATATATATATATATATATATATTATTAATTATTCAAAATAAAAACAAATACCAAGAGTAGGGCAATAATTATTTATTATAATTTTTACACACGGACATTTGTTTTTGTCCGTATATAAAAAATATACTATATATATATTGTACTATTTTTGTAACAGTATAATTGTCCCTCCCACAAATTTTTTTACATCTAAAAATCCACTAAACTAATTAAGTTTCCTTTATCCAGGTTTTCAGATAAGATGTTTATACATATTGACATCATTTCACGTAAGAATCAGTGAAAGTGATTTGTTTCATTCAACTAGAAAGAGAACAGGTTAAAATTGTTTTGTGTCAGAACTGCTATCTTCTCAACTCAGCATTGGTGAGAGGAAAAAGATAATTCAGACCTTCAGTAATGATATCAACATTCATACACGGCTTCCATCTTCAAAGTCTATTCACGAACTATCAAGAGAACAGTGAATACGTATAAAAAATGGAAAAGTGGAGGGGAAACTCGATCAGAAAGTCACAACAGGAAGAGGGTTCATTATGTCAACTTGAAGCTAAAGAGTTCATTTAGAAAATATCCAACTCAGTTCATAACACATTTATATTTTGAGTGAGGAGCTTCTGCTATAGCAATGAAAAAAGACTTGAAAATGAAATCGTAGGTGAAACCTCTGAACCAACTTGTTACTCCTGGACAGAAGGTTAGAGAGCGAAGATCAATTTGAACGATTTGGAAAATGATCCTGGAATAATATATATATATATGAATAATAATAAAAAAACGAAAGAATATTAATCTACAACCCAGTGTGTCTAATGATTTTAATTTTTAATTTTAATTTTCTTATTGTTCAAAATATATATATATATATATATATATATATATATATATATATATATATATATATATATATATATATATAATAATATTATAAGTATAAGAAATCATACTCGTCATACGTCGAAAACCTTCGGTGTTTTGATTTGCAAATAATCAAACCAATACCAAAGGGGGGGGAAAAGGTATAAAAAAGAAAAAAGAACATGTACGTCAGCCGAAGACAATCGTCTAGCATCCAAGTCCAAAATCCAAAGAAAAGAACCCCGATACGAGTAAGCAAACTAACTAAATAAAGTGCTCTATTATATATATATATATATATATATATATATATATATATATATATATATATATATATATATATATTTAAGCTTTATATCAATACTTCATGATCTTCCGGTCCATAGCTATGATTAATTAATGATGTCATTTTCGTTTATGATCGACATCATCACGACTCTTCTGTTAAGTTTGTGAGAGAAATTATACATTCTTATTGCACGAAGTAGAGTCCAGTAGTGTTATAAAAACCTCGAAGAATTCCAGTAAGATATATTTAATCAGTTCTAAGATACAACGGTTCAGAACTTAATCTTGCAATTGGACAATTTTGCTGTTACACGATTTGGACAATTTTGATGCTACATCCGGCATATCTGAGTCGCTATCAATAATCTTCCAGAACAGTGGCACTGACAACCCATAAATGTAACTCCTAAGTCAAAAGAAGCAAAGGCGACAGCGGGGATGGGTCTCGGGTTATCTCTGCTTCCTTTGCCTAAGGTGGTACATTATAGGATAGCACTAGAACTATTCCCGATGGCATTCGTGACATGGCCATACCATTTGGAACCTCTTAAATAGTTGTGATACCATCCTGGTTCCCTTGGTTGATAATGCCCTGGATTTGCGTGTAAAAAAAAAATCACATCCTTTTTCATGCCAAGCGATTAAATTGTCGCCGGCACGAAATAGGAAATTGGGACCTTCAGAATTTCTACCTAACACTCTTCCAATTGAGCTATTTCTGCTTAAGCATAACCGTCTTATTTGTTGACAATTCTTTCCACAGACAACACAGGTGCATTATACCGAAAACATTCTGGCAAGGAAACATTATTTAATAGCCTTGCGGAAAAGCGAGCTGTTATCGATATTTGCTAAGTGTTACTTTATTTGACATAAGACCAAGAAGACTGAGGTAGAAAGATTGTGATGCTTAAACTTTGCATGGCAAAAGTTCTGACACGCTCTAGTCATTTAGCTACGACCTGGCATGCCGCATACAAAGTATTGAATCATCCTCATTCCTTTCCTACTCCATTAGTATGAAGGATTAAAATCAGTTAGCTTCTTCCCGAGAAATTAACAGGAGATAACTGATATCCATTAGGCGTGGAACAAGTAGAGTCTACCACAGCGAGCGAAATAAAGGTTTCAGTTCGTAATAAATATGGCGATAATGATGAGGACAGTAGTCCGAATAATGCAAATAATTTCAGTCTTTTAGAACAATTCCCAGATATTTAAATTTCTGTACCACCTTGATTTTAATATCGCCCATTTGCAATTTTAATTTTGGGTCCATTCTATAACCAGCCTATTCTATATTCAATTTCATTATCTTCTACAATAAATTTCTCATAACTGATCCATACACCAAGTTATTTGAAGTTTTTCCCTCAATTATGTGCCATGTGTGATACACGACTGACGAGGCAGATTTCTTCCAGCAGTGGGTTGCCATTTCTTTCTGCGGTTGACCAGTTGCCATCCAAGGTTACTGTAAGCGAACTGGGATTGCCAAGGAAATATTTGTCGCAGATTACTTCTACAACGCAGAGAATAAATCACTAAGTTCAGACTCCAACATCGAGGGCAGAAAGAAATGCTTAAAACTCGATTCGCAGGTACTATCTCTCTATGCACGCAACCAATTAGAAAAAATAATTCACTCTCGAACAAATCCGAATTTTCTGCCCGATTCGAGAACACCAACTGCTTTTATCGTCCGAGCATTTTTTCCATTTGTCGACAGATGGAAGAAGACGCCCAATTGCATATCAAAATACTTTTATAGCGACTCCTGTGACGGACTTCTTTTTTAATTTAAATATTCCGTTTTCAGCATGTCATGCAGAATACGTGCCCCTTTTTTTGCTAAGTAATTTTCTTTTTCGTCACATTTTCCCGCGGTTTGACGAGGTAAGTCGACGTTTTCTTCGCCATAGCTACAGAACCTGATCTGTCCTGCTATTTACCCGCAGCTGCGGGATAAAGAAGAGGATTCATAGCTTTCCCAAGGGTATTAGCAAGTAAGTGAATGTAATGGATTCGATTGGAATTCAAACTCAGCTCTCCTATTCCTCAATCCGAGCCGCTAATCATTTACTAATTTCATGAAAGATATCTAAAATTTTAGTTGTTTTTTCATAAATAATTCAAGTTCCTTTCTAGTCTGTTCTTTTCGTTTCATACGAATACGTTTTGGAAAGGCATAAAATTATCACTCCTTTCGCCCCCTAGATATGGGTTAGGTAACAGTGTAGACTAGGCTCTCTGGGTAGTTGCTAGTCTAAAAAATCTCTGTATGTATTCAAATTCGTAGAGAAAGCAAGGGGAAACCGCTTCGTTATATTTCCCAATAAGTGATGCCAATTGTTACAGGATGAAGAGGCTGGGTCAGCATGGTTAATGATTGGTCAGAATACCTTGTGTGCGTAGTATTCTTACAGTGATAGGTTGTCTTTGTCTACGGCGTAAAGTTGTCAGAGGGCCGCAAGAATTTTGAAAAGTCGAGACGCTTCTCACACCCTGTTCGAGAGACAGGCTAAGACCACAAGAAGAGGGACGCTAAGTCTACAAGCCACATACATTTCCTTATCAGTTGTTTCTCTCGCTGCCTCATACAATGGATGGTACCATGTCTACCTCTCTCGTATATAATAAAACGAATAAGAAAAAGAAACCGTCTTTTGTTGATACAATTTATAAAATCGAGTTGGAATCTGAATGTCTGAAGCCAGTGAGGACATGGAACGCAACTTAATTCAAAGGTGAAAGAAAAGAAATTTGTAGATGACTAGATTCTATTCGGCCTGGTATAGATTTAAAAGTATTGTCCTTCAGGTAGATGCTGAAAAGTTCTTAGAGTAAGTCACTCCCACTAGTTTATTAATTTGTTTTTGTTTTTTTTTAATCCATTCTTGGTCGACTCAAGAACTTTTCACTAAAACTTCATATAACATATGTGACACACTGCTATATTAATATGATTATCAGTGACGAGAGATTTCGCTTCAATGTGCCGGGTCAACGGGATTTCATTGCAACATTATTTATCCGATACAACACTCGTTCAAGGTAGATGGTTACAGAATGTGGTTACGTTATAGGTGTTGTGGAACGGTGGGGTAATGTGTGACTCGGATTGCGGAATCGGAGAGCCGAGTTCGAATTCTTCTTGTTCTCTTTACATTCACTTACCTTCTAATAACCTAAGAAATAGGTGAATCCATCTATTTTACTCACGCTATAGGAAAAACACCAGGAGAGACAGGGTATTGTAACCTTGTGTGGCAACCAATTTAGGAGAATGAAACTCTAAATTCAAGCCAGCCTGATGCTTTGTAGGTCCTGCCTCTTTAGTTAAAGTTTAGAAGATAACTTAAAAAACAAATCCACCTTTGAGAATTTAGGACGGGCTAACCATATAATCCTGGGTGCAAAAGGAAGCTATTACACTATTATGTCTTGAATATCACCATGAACTACATGTAAGGTAGAGTTGGGTGGTGGTCACAGATACACAAAATGCACTAACTGAATTTAGTGATAATTGAAGTTGTATGAGAGATAACGTTTAACCCCAGACATTAAGCGATTGTATACTCAGAAACGCACCCTCTTAGAAATAATATCCAGAAAACAGTGGTTTTCATGATTTTATTTATATTTACACTATTTGCATTATTCGGACTATTGTCCTCATCTTTGTCGCCATGTTTTTCTCACGAGGCCCAGTGCTTCAATTACTACTGGTACAGTCTCACTCTTCATTCCATACATCCTGTTAATCTCTATCTCTAGGTCCTTGTATTTGAACAATTTCTCGATAATTTTCATGGGGCTGTTTCTCTCAGATGGTACTGTTATGTCAGTAAGCATACACTTCCTGACTTTTTTGTCTTTTATGATAATATCAGGTCTGTTGGCTTTTATTTCCATGTCAGTTTGAATTGGCATGTCCCAGAGGATAGTTACATCGTTATTTTGAGTCTGTGTTTGGTTGGTGTTCATACCATTTCTCAGTGGTTTCGATTTAGTGCTTCTTGCATATTTTCCAGTGCACATATGTCGCATCCTTGTTATGTCTGTGGGTATATTCAGTTTTTGCTACTTCTGGACATAATAATATGGGTGAAAGTTTCATCATATTTTCCGCAGATCCTGCATTTCGGGTTAGTTCCATCCTTGATCATGTAACAGTCATAGGATCTAGTTGCGAGGCTTTGATCATGAGCTGTGATAATAAGGCATTATTATTATTATTATTGATATAATGGAATATGCGTACACCCGTGTTCCCCCTCACTGGAATGTGATTGGCTGGTGTCCGTCATCAATACAGAAGGAGGTGTAGGAGAGTCAAAGAGCCTTAGTCTGAGAGCTAAGTCTATAACGACGCCCATTGGACTACGCCATTGATCTACACTTCTTACCTGCGACTACGACGAGTACCAGTCGATTACTGCTACCATATTCTACTTGTTTATATTAACCAAAACCACTTAGCTACTTCGTTCAAATATATCCCTTTCCGATACATATCAATTAATATTTCTCATTTTCGTATTGCCAAGTACCCTAGTTGTTTTCTTTTATGTCCTTTTTAATTACATTGGAATTATTGCCTTAAGAAAAGAACAATATAATTTGCTTTATTTTCAGATAATGTTTGGTAAGCAATTCGGTGCCATTCACTGCATCTGTGATTTCATTGAACTACAATTGCACTGCAAGTAAAAGTCTTTTCAACTCACGAAAAAAAAACCCTCTAATAAATGATCTCTAAATCAAATGTGTAATATCTAACAATCATGAATCATGCATCTTAACATGAGTCGGTGTTCAAGAATCTGGGGACGTTCAGAACCGTTTGGGATTTTTTATTTGCATTTTATGATCCATGAACGGAATTTATCATCGAAGATTCAGAAGGGTTACTCTGCAGGGTAAGAAATGGGATGTGTGGAATATTATTGGACAGCATTTCACGTAACTCACAGGTCTGTGTATGTAAAATCGGCCTTTTGAGAAAACGGTCACCTTGGATGCTTCATTGATCTAAGATTTCTGTTCCGCCTAGATTGTTATTAACTCTATTCACGTACTGATCTAAATAATAAAATAAAAAATGTCTATCTTACCGCAAGCAGGTAACAAGACGGTTTAGCGTAATCACTGGGTGCCAAATGAAAAGCAAATGACGAAAAATGCAATAACAAATACTAAACACTTCAAATATTTCGGTGTATGGATAAATTATGATAAATTTAATTAAGGAGATGAGAAAAAGTTAATATTAGAGTTATGTCTTTTGAATCTTTTGTAAAATAATTAATTTCCTACATTGAACAACTGCAAAATCCTTCTGTGTATTTTCAGGTGGTAAGCGGTGATGGGTCGCCACAAATTTCTGTCGTTTGTCGCCGTTGATAGATTATTATTAATTTATATATTTTGTTATTTCTGCAAAATATCTTTCCGCCACCGATTTATTTAAGCTCACTAGCCAAGTTATTCGTTGTTTTCTTCTGTCCCTCTTGCCTTCAATCTTTCCTGTGAGTATCGCATTTTCCTAGCCCGCTTTCCTCATTATTCGACCTAGAAATTTCACGCATCTCTTGCTGATGTTAAGTACAAGTGTCCTTTTTTTGTTTTCATTTTCTCTAAAACTTCGCCATTGCTCACATTTACGGCCAGTGGTTTTCCCAAGCATTCTTTTACAGAACTACATTGCCTTTGTTTAAGTCTCTTTTTAACCGTGGAAGAGATTTTCCAGCATTCACTACCATATAGGAAGACCGATATTGTGTAAAAATTCAGTAGTTTTTTTCCTTTGTTTTTGAAAGAAATTTTTCTGATTCATCTTACTTTGTTTAGCTTTTAGAAGGCATCAGAATCAAGAATCTGGGGACGTTCAGAACAGTTTGGCTTATTTCATATTATGAGTGACAGAACTAATTTCAATTCTCTTTACATTATTCGGACTATTGTCCTCATCTTTGTCGCCATGTTTATCACAACGTTTTGGCCGTTTTACGCTCGGCCTTCTTCAGGAGGTTGGAATGTCAAACTGAACTCTTTATTTCGCTCACTGGGGTAGACTGTTCTAATTTCACGTGCCGTGTCTAATGGATGGCAATTATCTCCCCTCTGAATGTTCTCCACTGCCTTAACCTTAGGGGAATTGATGGATGTCAGTTATCAGTTATCTCGCGTTAATTTCCCTCTGAAAGTTTTCCACTGTCTTAACCGGGTATTGAACTCACACTCTTTGGGAACTGTTACTTGATCTAACTAACGCCTTTATCCACTGTGTCATGTGTCCTTGAGATAACTGACATCCATTAAACATGGCACGTGGAACTAGAACAGTCTACCCCAGTGAGCGAAATAAAGGGTTCAGTTCGACATTCCTGAAGAAGGCCGGAGCGTAGAACAGCCGAAACGTTGTGATATACATGGCGACAAAGATGAGAACAATAGTCCGAATAATGTAAATAGTGTACATAATACCTCATCTCAGAAATATAGGTATATTTCTACTCGGGACTAATTTCTACTCGGAACTAATTTCAACTCGATTTAAAATCAAAGTTATCAATTTCCATGAATTCCTAAACAAAATGCAATGAGTTGGTGTTTATTTTTTAATTTAGCATTAAAAATCCTTAATAGACAATATAATTCCAAATTCATCTTTTCTGCAACCTTCATTTTTTTTTGCTGATACTTTTTTTATTTACTTTTATTCATTTAAATCTGAGCCAATAAAAATGCATTGTTCTTTGTAGCAAGAGCAGTAGATTGCTTAGCTGTAATTTGTAAAAAAAAACCCAAAAAACTCTCGTTCAAAAGAAGCCGTTATTGATCAAAATTTAAGAAAATCAATAAATTAAATTTGAAGAAGAAGAAGAAGAAGAAGAAGAAGAAGAAGAAGAAGAAGAAGAAGAAGAAGCGATGAGGATGTTCTCGGCCTTGTGCCACATCTAAGCTACGCTTGGAAAATCAATAGTATGTCTGACATCAACACTGTGTCATCTGCATATCTTACGTTGTTAAAATTGTGGCCCCCAACAATTACTTCTGGTTGTACGTCTAATTCTCTCAGAATTGCCTCACGGTATAGCGTGAACAAATGGGGTGAGAAGACACATCCTTAAATTTCTATCCGTATGCAAACCTATCGTTATTAACATGGTCAATGTTTAGATGCGTTTTATTTGCGGGTAATAACAGTTCAGAGCATTACAGCTTAAACTCGTCTCTGTATTCCAAATGTAAGGATACAGTTACTCTAAGATTTTTTTCTCAAAGAATTGCCTTTTTGTAGAAGCGACTCTTGCCTAGTTTTGTTCAGGAATACTTCAATGTTGACCTCTTCAAGTTAAAGATCAATATAGGTCTTTCATTTTTTTCCTCCTAATCTTAAGTACTTAGCACGTTCTCTTTCATTCATATCACATGCCTCATTCAGTATTACCATGTTATTGACTTTTTATCTTGAGTGTCTCTCGAGTCTTGTGCTGGGTGAACTTAAAAATAATGGAAATAATAATATTAATAAATGCTCTTAAAGCAATAAAACCGATAGAATTATTAAAAAAAAAAATAAAGTAAAACTACACTTATTACTTCTTCCCCCCTCTTCCTTCTTCTTCTTCTTCTTCTTCTTCTTCTTCTTCTTCTCTGCCTACATTGTCTTCTTCTTTTTTTCTTCTTCTTTGCCTTCATCATCTTCTTCTTCTCTGCCTGCATCGTCTTCTTCTTCTTCTTCTTCTTTTTCTTCTTCTTCTTCTTTTTCTTCCTTTTTCTTCTTCTTTTTCTTCTTCTTCTTTGCCTATATCGTCTTTTTCTTCTTCTTCTACTTCTCTGCCTGCTTCTTCTTCTTCTTCTTCTTCTTCTTCTTCTCTGCCAACATCTTTTTCTTCTTTGCCTACATCGTCTACTTCTTCTTCTTTGCCTTCATCATCTTCTTCTTCTCTGCCTGCATCGTCTTCTTCTTCTTCTTCTTCTTCTTCTTCTTCTTATCTGCCTATATCGTCTTCTTCTTCTTCTTCTTTGCCTACATCGTCTTTTTCTTCTTCTTCTTCTATGCCTGCATCGTCTTCTTCTTCCTCTTCTTCTCCGCGTACATCGTCTTCTTCTTCTTTGCCTACATCGTCTTTTTCCTCTTCTTCTTCTCTGCCTGCATCGTCTTCTTTTTCTTCTCTGCCTACATCTTCTTCTTCTTCTGCTTCTTCTTCTCTGCTTACATCGTCTTCTTCTTCTTCTCTTCCTACATCGTCGTCGTCGGCTTCAGCTTCTTCTTCTTCTTCTTCTTCCCTCCCTTCCTCCTCCTCCCCTTTTCCTTCTATTCCAGGACGTGGGCGATCATGGCCTTCTACTACATTCTGTCCTTTGGTGCTCTTAGTAATGTTTGTTCTTTTTTACTATCTTTTCTAATCCCTGTTCTAATTAATCATTTACAAAAGCTCGTTAAGCCAATTATTCTCTGCTTTCCTCTATCTCTTTTGCCTTCAATCCATTCCGTTATTGTCAAATTTTCCAAGCCTTCTATCCTCATTATGTACCCTAGATATTTAAATTGTCTCTTTGTGATTATAAGTAAAGTATTTTTTCCATTTTCCGTAAAACAATATTGTCGGCACACTTCTGTTGAATCACATTTCTGTTGCCTCGTCCTCTTTTGGGAGGATAACAATGCATATGCTTCATGAGCGTGATTAAATGAATGGTGGAACAGGCTTTAGGAGAAATAACACAAAGACTAAGGTTATTAAGAGCTACAGAGGACAGGAAGTTGAGGTTACTAGGGCACATATTGAAAAAAGAGGGTTTGGAAAATTTGATACTCTTAAGTCAGATTGAAGGCAAGACGGAAACAACCTAGTAAGTTTGAGTAAATATATGGTGCAATAGGGCTTAGGAAAGGCCTGGGCAAACTTTTTCGAACATTGGGCCAGATGAGACATGGTTCATTATAAGATGGGCCAGACTATTAAAAAAGTAATTTTTCATTAAATGCATCGCAGGCATTTTCACGACAAAAGAGTACGCGTATAAGAATCTGCTTTAGAAATGAGAAAAAGTCGATTGTTTTTCTTTAGAGAAAAGTTTTCTTCTATAATTAAAAAAAAAAACTGAAGACTTCGCAAAATTTTATCACAGATGACAGATTAATTCCCACACGCATTTGTGTCTGATTTGTTACTAACTTATTCATTTGAAGATGTAGAAGCATTTTTTAAAAGAAGTATATTTATTCCCTAGAGAAAAAAATTAATTTAACGTTTCCTGTTTCTGAAGCAGTAGGTGTTTACACTTATGATCTTCCTTAGTGAAAATCGCCAATGGTTCAAAATGATGACAACGTTACCTTCAATAAAAAGTTGCAAAATTCAGGAAATATTGTACTTAATCATTGTTTATGTATGAGAGAGTGTGTGAGTGAACAAGTGAAAACGAAAGGGAAAAAACAACATTTTATTAAACGTTATTTTCCTCATGTAATTAAATGTGCCATTCAGAACGTCAATCAGGCCGCATGTGGCTTCGTCCGCAGTTTGCTTATGACTGATTTAGGAGAAATAGTAGAAAGACAAAATTTATTAAGAGCTAGGAAAGACAGGAGTTTGTAGTGAGCCATAATCGCCTATGTCTTGAGGAGTCACAGTATATAAAGAAAGAAAGGGATATTATATAACTGTTTTTATTGTTTCTAACAGAGTCTTCCTGTTTGTTAATATTTTGCTCAGTTGTTGAAAGGCGTCTTTTAAGCAGACTACGACAGTTTAACTGGTTAGTTCGTTCCGGTTTTTCTTGATTTTTTTCTCAATTTTCGTATTTTTTCGTATTTTTTCTTGCTCCAATTTCCGTAGTAGCAACAAAAGTATTTCCAGTTTTCCTTTTTGCTTTATGTTTTAAAAATTTATGCCCGTTTTTCTATTGTTTTAATAAACTTTTGTATCGCTAATCAAATCTTCAAATTAAAACGTGTAAATGTATTTGCTTGTCTGTATGCATAATACTTTGTAAGCTTGTGTGCTGAAAGGAGAGAGTTGCCTTGGTATCTTAGTTGAAGCTATTAAAACATCGTTAAAGCCGAGGGAGAAAAAAATTGCATAATATAATGTGAAATCAAATATTTGGGATGCACAATAGGCAACTATAAAAATGGGATTAAGTCAAGCAGATGAACTGCGGCAATGATCCGTGGACATTTAAGATGGATGACCTTTTCCCAAGGGGGTTTTGGTGTCAAATCGAGGCTAGAAGGAGAAAAGTGGGAAGGCAATAATAAAAGCTAAAATCAAGACGCATATAAACAGAATGATTAGAGATAAAAGATAGAAAGATAGGAATAGAGATATATAGACAGAGATATCGACAGATTTGAACATGACATGCATTAGATAACAACAGAATAAGATAAAGCAATACAAAGATATTTAGATAGATAGATAGATAGATAGAAGGTAGATAATGAACTGACTAAGATTGCTAGATAGATAGATACATAATGAACAGACTGAGATAGATAGATAGATAGATAGATAGGAATAGACTGTTATATATATATATATATATATATATATATATATATATAGATAGATAGATAGATAGATAGATAGATAGATAGATAGATAGATATGAATAGACTGTTATATATATATATATATATATATATATATAGATAGATAGATATGAATAGACTGAGTTAGATAGATAGATATAGACTGATATAGATATATATATGAATAGACTGAGATAGATAGACAGATAGATTTGTATAGACTGATATATATATATATATATATATATATATATATATATATATATATATATATATATAAATTTTAAATGAAAAACAGATCACTTTAAAAGGTACCATTATAATAATTTATTTCACCAAAAGTTCTTTAAAGGACGCCGGATCATCAGATAGCACTTTCCAAAAATGAAATGAAACGAAAATTGATGGGTAGTGTAAGTTTTTGTAATTTAAAAGAGAGTAAAAAGGTGTAGTTAAAGAGACATGGTAGAATATAGGGATATATATATATATATATATATATAGACATGGTGGAGTATAGGGATATATATATAGAGAGAGATATGGTAGAGTATATATATATATATATATATATATATATAGATAGATAGATAGATAGATAGATAGATAGATAGATACACCCGTTATTATTTTTTTGCACTATCCAATGAAACATAACCCAGTACACATGTTAGTAATTCGTATGTTCGTAAATCGTTTCTTGCAGCTTGGCCACGGATTCTCGATTGGATTTAAATCAGGAGAGTTTCCAGGACAGTTAGATTTGGTCACTGGTAAGGCTTGCTACTCTATTCGTGCAGCGTTATAAATTTCCGTACGTTTCCTTGAAGTAACTTCCATCGCAAACATAGGACAACTAACGGACGTAGGACAACTAATCGACAGTCAAGACAATAGTGTCCCGGCGTAATAAATATCTGATGCAATCACGGATGACGCAATATTTTTCAAGGACAAACAAATTCCATCACAGTCCCCGAAAATAGATTCACATTACTGCACACCACTGAAATTGACCTAATTTGAGGAAAAAATAGATTTCGATTACACCCTGTTGTTTCAGTGAGTCTATGTGGCCGTATGTTGAAAGAAAGGAAATTAAAGCGGTTGTTTCAGTTAATTTGCACAAGGATGTAGATAGATAGATAGATAGAAAATAGATAGATAGTGTTGAAACGAAATAAAGAACTTATGCTTAGGGACATGAAAATTAGGACAAGCAGATAGACGGACAGTACTGATTGAGCCGGCTTCTTCCTGTTATGAGAAGAAGATTCTTGGGATAAATTACAGAAGTAGGGTACCCAGGCCTACTCGGATAACGTTCTTGCTTGCCGCGGGGTTCCCACAGACGCAGAGACAGGAACGACCAGAAGCCGCCGGTTACCGATGCAGACGCTCCTTGGATTTTCACCCGAGCCCTTGTTAGCCGGCGTGTGTGTCAGACCTGTCCGCCTTGGGTGGCCCTACCAGGAACGAAGTTCCGGGCGGCATAGCTCTGACACTACCGTTTACACCCCCCCAGCGACTGTGAGGTAAGGGTTGGACTTTGGGAGCTTACAGTACCAGGTGTTCCCAAGCGGTCCCCCATCTAAGTACTGACCTGGCTCTACGATGCTTAACTTCGGTGATCGAACGAAAACCGGTGTTTCAGCGTGATTTGACCGTAAGCAGATAGACGGACAGACAGATATATAGATAGATAAGCGATTGAAAAAGAAAGAAAAAATAGGTAAATGGAAAAAAAAAGTACGTCCATTGATTTGAAAAGTGGGGCAGACAGACAAATAAACAAATAGATAGATGTAAACGGAGTTAGATACATAGAAAGATAGATATTGAGAGATGTGACCAGAGATATACAATGACGAACTTGGGTTGAATCTCAAATATGAATATTGGGCTTATGACTTTTTTGTTACTCTATATTCCTGTAGGAGAAGTCGATGAACTTTTGGTTAAAAGTAAGGAAAAAGAAACATATTTCTTTTAATTCTTGAAAAAGGTCACCCCCAACCCGTAAATTGGATTTTACCGTATACGCAATAATAAAAAAAAAGAAAAAAACAAGCATAATTTTTCAATTTGTTAATGATTTAATTCAATAGTAGGTATATATTTAAACGCATTTAAAATTTAATAGCTATACCGTAACATACAACCCTGCAGGACATTTATTTTTCAATTTGCCAATGATGTTATTGGATAGTACTTATATATATTTTAACGCATTTTACACTTTATATCTCTGGCATTGGATACAAACCTAGAATTTTGAGAAGGCCCCATAGAAGAATTTCGTGTTTGTGGGGGGGGGTTACAAAAATAAAATTAAACTGTTCTTCATTATTTGTTAACAAAAGTTAACCGAATTACGATGATGAAAATCAATTATTTAAAAAAAAAGTCAAAAAGACATAAGCCAACTGAATAGACACTATTTACATCATTCGGACTATTGTCCTCATCTTTGTGGACATATTTATCACAACATTTCGGCCGTTGTACGCTCCGGCTTTCTTCGGGTGGTTGGAATGTCGAACTGAACCTTTTATTTCGCTCACTGGTGTAGAATGTTCTAGTTCCACGTGCCATGTATCCTTGAGACATGGCACGTGGAACTAGAATATCTATAGATAAAGGCGTTAGTTAGATCCAGTGACAGGACCCAAAGAGTTCAATACCTGTTTAAGGCGGTGAAGAACTTTGAGAGGGAAATCATCAGGAGATAACTGATAACTGACATTCATTAAACATGGCACGTGGAACTAGAACAGTCTCTTCCAGTGAGCGAAATAAAGGGTTAAGTTCGACATTCCAACCACCTGAAGAAGGCCGGAGCGTACAACGGCTGAAACGTTGTGATAAATATGGCGACAAAGATAAGGACAATAGTCCGAATAATGCAAACATAATACCTCATCTCAGAAATATACACAAATACCAAATGAATAGCTGTTTATATTACTGAGATGATGTATTGTAACTATTTAAACTATTTTCATTGTTCGGGCTGTTGTCCTCATCACTATTGCCATATTCTCGACCGCTGTATGCTTCGGTCTTCTTAAACTCATATACGTTGGAATGTAGAACCGAACCGTTTATTTAGACCACTGAGATTTTTCATGATCCATGTATCATTCCTTTTCTGGACATTCCACCTGAAGAAGGCCCGAAAGTACAGCGGCATAAACGTCGTGAATACGACAATAAAGTTGAAGACAAAGTTTTGAACAAGATAAATAGTCTAAATAGCCGAACAAAATTAATAGCACACACACACACACACGCGTGCGCGCAGGCACACACATAGCCCCCACAAACACACACACATACACACACACGCACACACACACACACACACACACATATATATATATATATATATATATATATATATATATATATATATATATACACGTGTGTGTGGATAGCGGTTCGGATTGAGAAATCGGAGAGCCGATTTAGAATTACGTTCACTTACGTGCTAATACCCTTGGGAAAGTTATGAATCCTCTTCGTTTTCCCCCAGCTATGGGTAAATTGCAGGACACACTGGGTTCTATAGCCTTGGATGTCAACTGGTCTAGGAGAAGGACAATTCTGAATGCAAATCCTGCGGAGGATAGTTTGGGGACCTCATGGTACACAGTCTCTGTATTCGGCACTTCAAAAAGTGTGATTGGCTTTGCACAAAGGCTTCACCACTATAATCAAATCATGACTCTCTCAGTTGCTTGACCCTCATACGTCGGAAACAACAGCCGAGTTCACTATATATATATATATATATATATATATATATATATATATATATATATATATGTGTGTGTGTGTGTGTGTGTGTGTGTGTGTGTGTGTAAAGACTCAAACATCAATTCATCAGATTTACAAATTCAAAAATGAAATCGGAAAATATAACTCCGGATATATTTTCCGATTTCTTTTGGAATTTGTAGGGCTGATGAATTGGGTCGTGATTACGATTCAAATGTACTAAATTATGACCATGGAATATTAGTGTTTGGACCTTTATATTAGTCTGTCCTGAACATTGAGTTGATTCAATCTTCCTGGGAATATATATATATATATATATATATATATATATATATATGTGTGTGTGTGTGTGTGTGTGTGTGTGTGTGTGTGTGTGTGTGACAATTGTGCATTTGTGCAGCAATCCATCTTTTATACAAGTTTCGTTAAAGACGACTGAAGATAAGCTTTTTATTTATTTTTTCTTCTGCTCGTTCAATTATTTACTGTTCTGGATAAAAAGTTTGTAAAAACTCTTCAAATGTTCTGCACATCTGTGTGTTTTCGGCTATTCTTTTCGCTTATCAGCGACGATTATTATAGTTTTATTTTTTACTCAATGAAAGATTTTTAGTGTAAATGTCTGAAGCTATAGTAATGGTTTATTTTCCAAACACGGTCAGCACATTCTGGCTATGTTCGTAGTTAATGTTATTGAGCGTTCGCATTTCTTTACATGCTATTATACTTGTATTTTCTACTACTATATTGCGACGTCTAGATAGGCATGTAGTAGTATAACCAATATAATTATTCATGAGTTTGGTTTGACTAGGAACCCAGTTCCTTAACGGGAATTTGAGTCAGCAGTCGTCATTAAGCCTTTAGGCAGTTGTCTTAAACGAAAATTATATATATATATATATATATATATATGTATATATATATATATAAGAGGAGTATTTAAAGAGTAAGAATTCTTTTAAACAAGTTTTGTTGGATTATACCTTCAAGGGAAAGGTTAATAAAAAATAGAACAGCAAGGCATTGCCGGTATTTTTCAACAAAATATATAACCTCTTCCTTTGTAAATCACTAGCGGGTCTTAAATGCCACTTAAGATTAGCGCATAAACTTTCATAACTGAAAAATAAGCTGGCAGATCCTCATACGTTGAAACCGACGGGAGAGTCCTTTATATATATATATATATATATATATATATATATATATATATATATATATATATAGATAGATAGATAGATAGATATGCGCGCGCGCGCGTGTGTGTGTGTGTGTGCAGCATATCTTCATTCACACATGTTTCATTGAATAATATAGACATATTATGTCTCTTTTTTATACTGATCCTTTACACTTCTCTAATCAGTTTCTTGAGGTTACGATGAAATCCATCAAGGAAGGCGCCGTATTTTGGTCCCAGCAATGTAATTTGGAACAAAATCTAAAATCATTCTCAGGGGTTAATTCCAAAGACAATCTTATTGTAACTGTAATCAAATCTGGATTTCGTTGTGATCGTGATTTTTAAAAAGAACGCGTGAACGCGCTCTGTTATAAGTATTTTAAAATTTTAAATTTCTCCTTTGTATCAACTGACCAAAATCGCCTGAAGAAGCCGTAAGGTTCAAACCATGGTAGAGGAATCTCCTAATTACATTTTTGGGTGACTGTTTCCGTTGTGTGAAGTTGGCTCATATCAAATCGGTTGGGTTTCGATCCAGGCTTGTGGAGCTGTGACCCTGCAAATCCGTACTGTCTGCAGATCACGTATATATATATATATATATATATATATATATGAAGAAAGTCTTAAGGTGTGCTATATTTATGGGATAAAGTGCTCGATATCAGAGATAGAGGGTGTGTAAATATAAAAGTGAACATAGAAGTCAATATGCAATCGACAGTCTGTTTCATATATATGCAATCGTCAGGCCTGACGATTGCATGTTCACTTTTATATATATATATATATATATATATATATATATATATATATATATATATGTTCCCGCATTTTTTTATATATAAAACAAGAGAACTGATAAATCATCATCGCCATTTTTCTTCACCTCTTATATATTCCCCAAAATCAAGATTGGTGATGGCTGAAAATAATATTTGCAAAAAGAGAGGATGGAGAAAATTTTGACATAAAAATTATTTTTTGTGCTTTCAGTACAAAAGGAAATATGTCGCCAATAATGGCAGAAAATTTTCTTCAAAGTTCTACTCGCATTTCTCATCACGTTCTAATAGGAAGCAAAATTGTTTTGTTTTGTTTTGTTTTTTTTTTCAAATATGCAACCAGAAACAAAAAGAATAAATACCAAAGTCGACTCCATGTTGCCTTAGACCTGCAGCTTGCACTGTCAAAAACTCATGCACGCATTGAAATTAGTTTCCAAAAACATATCAACCCTTCTTTTTAGTTTTATTGCTAACACATGCTAGCAGTGTATATTATGTAAATATGTAGGATAGATATCAGTTAATCCTTGAAGAAAGTCTCTGAATGGAACGTCCTACTAAACAATCGAATACGAGGGAAATGAGGATGAGTCTAACCTGTGTAGGTGGCATGACAGATTCTGGCTTCGATGATCCAAACATGTGGAAATATAACTACATATTTCTCCAGAACATTTCCCATGAAAAGGGCGATGGAATAACGGGTGAATAGCACCATTTCTAATTAATAATCGGGCTACGCTCGACGCTTTGTTAAAAAATCTGTATAAGTATGCATATAAGTATAACACACTTACCATAAGCTAGTGGTATGCCGTGTGGGAGTCGGAATCAGTTGTCGAATGGGACATGTTCTTCATTACGCTTGACTAGCCATTCTCACGTACGTGTATATGTATAAAGATACGTATATACGCACGTACGTATATATGGGTGTATGTACGATGGTTGGCGGAAAGAGTCCATAGGCTGTCTGTGAAAGAGTTACCGCCGAGCTGTGAAATCTTGCATGAATTAATTTCAAATCTTCTTATTAATAACTGCATTTCTTTCCAGGTAAACTGTCATTTGCATGTTCAAAAAAAAAAAAAAAAAAGACTTCAAACATAACAATTAGTGCCTTCTCTTGAAAATGGACAACATTCGGCATCGTGTTTTCTTTCCAATTACCTTCAGAAAAAGAGTATACATCCTAAAGTCATTCCTGCGTTGCTACTATAAGAGATGTCACTCCAGGTTTATCAACAATACAAAAATGGGTAGCTAATCTTAGGAGTGCCTTGAAGATGACCAAAGTTCTAGCCGAAGAAAACAATGACCGTATTTATCACAAATGAATGTATTGCAGGCGTTTAGATATGAATAAAATAGGCATTGCAATCAGCATATTCCCTGAGAGAGTCGCGAATTTTTCTGCACAATCTAACATATGCTCAATAGCGCAATAGGCTGATTGCATCACATGAAAATCTGAAAGTACGTTTCTTTGAATGTTAGCTAATTCAGGATGAGGTTTGGGTTCAAAATTTTGAACCAGAGAAAAAAAATCCATGTCGTGGAAACACCTCTCTTCACCTGTTCCAAAAAATGTTCCCTTCATCTGCAGGGAAAGGAATGACTTCAATTTTTTGACGCAAAAGGCATTGTGTTTATTGAAAATATTCAAAAGGGCCAAACCATCAATGGAGAGTTCTATGCCAACTTGCTGACGCAGTTATGAATGGCTATCAGTACGAAAATCACAGAAACAAACACCGGTGAAAAGGGTTTTGTTTTATCAGGAAAATGCTTCAGCACACATGACCTTGGTTTTAATAGTATGGCAGTAGCTTTGAACTGGTTGTTCATACTTGCTATTCTTCTGATTTGACTATCATCTGTTCCCCAACATGAAAAAGCATTTGGTTGGGAATAAGTGTTGCAGATATGATGACGTCATATCTGCTATTTATGACTTTGAACAAGTGAAAGATTTATGAAATGGACAAAGTCCAACAATTTTTTAACACATTTTTTATGTTTAGACGTTCTTTTTATAGATACAAATATTTAAGTAAATGCTCTGTTTATAATAAACAGTATTAAACAACATTTACCGGCCTGAATGTCCGAGAAATTATTAATTAATAATTGATTAATTATTAATTAATATTAATTTATATTAATTAATTATTAATCAATATTTAATTATGCGTCCTGCGTTCCTGTATCCTATACGGAACCGTCATATAGCCTGACGTGCTTTACCAATTTAGCCACAGAGGAGCGTTTCGGTTAGCAAGGTCGATTTTAAACTACAATTCTCCATGTTTATTATAAAACAGAGCATTTACTTAAATATTTGTATCTAAAAAAGAACGTATAAACATAAAAAAAATGTCTTAAAATTAAAGATTCTTTACCAGTGGGGTCCAAGCAACGGGGGCTATAATTTGTTCAGGTTCCATGAGAATATATATCTGACTGCTTTAGGATTACCACGTTAACGTCTCTGGTACTTCAGCACCGAATGTGTTGGAGTGGTCATGTGATTCGGATGAGGAACGTTAGGATCCCTAAGCAGTTTATATTCACTAAATTGTTTGAAGGATAAAGACCAGAATAGTGTTGTGTAGAAGTCCCTCAAGACAGGCGAAGTACGGAAAATGGACGCTTCTACAAGACGTCTGAAGACCTCAAGAAAGATGTTGAGGCATGCCTGCTCGTTAGCTGTAAACGACTCCGCGGGATTTATAAGCACAAAATCTGGCGTTTGAATAGACCAACCCTTTGCGTCTTGTAAATGCTTTGTTGGCCTGATGTCGGTTGAACGTGATGACCAACCCATTCACAGTTCTTCTCTCTCTCCCTCCCCCTCTCTCTTTATCTCTACCCCCCTCACTTTATCTCTCTATGTTTGTTTGAGTGTGTGTTTGTGTGTGTGCTTTGGATTGATTTGTTTTTTTTTAAAGGCTTATCAATCTTTTATTTAAAGACAGAAAATATTTTTAGATTGTAAGAATATCTGGATGATGTTAATAATTTACTGATACTAGTCCTACTGATTAACACGTAGCTGGGGGAGAAGAGGTGGAATCATAGCTTTCCCAAGGGTATCTGCGCGTATATGTATATAACGATTCCGACTGGGATTGGGACATAGCTCTTCAATTTCCAAGTCCGAGTCATTATCCTTCACCCTACCCGCATATCTAAGCTAACAGCACTTGGTATTCCCAAGTGGTCACTCATTTATGTGCTTACCAAACTGGATGTTTCTTAACTTCGGTGATCATAAACGAACTCGGGTTTAACGAGATCTGGCCGTAAGTCTGTGTATCTGTGTGCGCGAGTGTGCGTGTGTGTGTTGATTTTTCTTCTTTGGAGTGCCGAGTCTATTCAGGGTGTGGTCGATCATGGCGCTTCACAATTTCCTCACCCTGGCAACTCTACGCAACGTTTAACTCTATAATATCCCTATTTTGTCCTCCCTCTTCCAACCATTTTTGCCAAATAAATGGATTGGTCGCTTTTTCTCTCATTAATTATATCCTGTGGGTGTTTTGTGACGTCGTCCCCCGGTCGCAGCGCCGACTGTGACGTTCTATCCTGATCTACCACGGCACGAGTTGTGACGTCCCCAAACAGCACCACCAGACGTCCTCGCCGCGGCGCCAGCTGTTCGCCCTCGCTGCTCCGTTCGGGTGTCGCTGCTCCAAACGTGACGTCTGCCTGTCGCGTCAGTCGTGTTGTCTCGTCCTGTGACAACCAAATGGCTTGGTATCGGTCGCGGCACCCAAATGTGACGTTCTAACCTCTTGGTGATTCGGGTGGGAATCTGGTTAGATTTGATATCAGCCTCGTCGTTCCCAACTCGCTTCCAACGCCTGGTTACCAAGGTAGCTGCATTGATCTCCAGTACGCCTACCCACGTTGTGAATTGATCTTAGGCAGACGAGATCAAACAATGGTTGGGGCCGTAATGCAAACCGAGTTCAACGGGGGTGATACTACACAAATATGCATAAAAGAAGATAAAATGAAAACTCAAAAAGTTCAAAGTATCAAAGAAAAAGGTAACAAACTTTATGTCTAGTTGTTCGATACATAGGACTGCATCTATCCCCCGACCCGTTCTGTGGATTGTGACACGTCGTTTCCGCTAGGCAAGTTTTAACGCTTCAAGTTGTTTGCTCTCTAAGAAATTGGTGTTTCGGTGTGTATTTGGACGAAAGTCGAAAAACTTATTTCGGTGGTCTGGTTCTAAGTCGCTCTTCAAAATAATTGTTCTTGGGTTGAAGAGGAGTCCGGAATTTGGGTGAATCTTGGTCAGCTATCTCGAGGCGGCTTCAACTGGAGTCTGGGAACTCAACTCTGGAAACTCGAGCCCGAACTCTGGATACTCATCTCTGCCGCCAGAGCCCGAACTGATTTCTGCCTGTTGGGGCCTCGCTTTTATTGGCGCCGACCAAAACCGGGTTGGGTCTGTTGGCGTCGGGGGGTTCCTCGATAATTCTAAATACATATCCACCTCTTTTATTTCTGGTTAGGGATTTTCCACTCTTTTCCATTTTGGGGAACCCTTCCTCACTCCCACTTTCTCACCATACCTCTGAGGGGCGTGAACTGCCCTCCCCACTTCTTCGTAGCAGCTTTTCATACTTATACTCTGGATGGGGCGTCAACAGCCTTCTTCGTGCGTCACGTGATCACTCTCGGCCAATGAGGTCTTGGTCGGGTATCTTTCCTCCTCCTTCGTGCGTCACGTGATCACCACTTGACCAATGATGTCTTAGTCGGGCGTGAACAATCCGTGGCTTTGTTTCGGGAAAAAAAAATATCTTGCTTAACTAAAAAAAAATTATCTCTTCTCTTTCACTTAAATCGCCGTTATCATTTCTCTGGCCACGGACAATATGACAACTCTTGTTTTAACCGTGGTGTTTGTCAGGTATCTTATCGCTAATTCATCAAGATGGGTGGTATTCTTAACATGGCTTCAAAAAAAAAAATATCCCCAAAGTTTTCAGTCAGTCTGTCGCCTTCAAGGAAGAAAGAAAAACATTTCTGGTTCCCCATAATTTTATTATCGCCGTTGTTTCGTCGAAAAGAATTCGGTCAGCGAACTGCTTGTGTGGGATTTAATTTTTCATATCTGTCCAAAGTCCTTTTTAGTGGCCTGTTTCTCGTCACTTATCGAAATAGCATTTTCACTTGAATTTTTCCCTGGCCAGTGGTCTAGATAACACAGCCGTTATCAAAACACATCTGGTTCATTCTTTCTTTTCCTTTTCTTTTTTACTCAGAAATTCCCTGTCGTTGTAATGACACCCTTTTTCATTTGTTACTTATCAATATTTTCATTGTCTCTTAGCCGTGTGTGTGTCTGCTTATCCCCTATGAATCGTCTCGCATTTCTTTCTGCCTTCGTTTCTTTCGCTCCCTTTCTCTGCCTCGTAAATGGTGCCACAGTTTGTTATACCGGAACATACCTATTCTATTGTTAATAGACTCTCCTACAGATAATAACTAGTAGTAGTAGTAGCAGTCGCCAGGGGGCTCAGAGTGAGTTGGTGAGTCAGTTGATGTCGGACATTAAAGTAGCAACCACCACAACTAAATTGATGCGCCATTAACTACTATTTCAAGTTCCTAACGTTTTGTACGTCGAACCCTTTAGGACCGACTTAGTGAAATACAAGGCTCCCCTGTGAAAACTACTCTACACCATCTAAACACTCTTTCCTCAGAAAGACTCAGAAATTTCCACTCTCTCTTTCTATGAAGTCAATATTTCATGCGATTTTTGGTAGTTGACAAAACAATATTGCTATTTTTTAAATTCATACCATCTGAATCTAGTTGCATTGCAGGGGTTGTCTTTACTTAAACGCGATTAAACGTGTGGCAACATGACAAATATTCGCATCGAAGAACACTGTATTTTTACTTGGTTTAGTTTAGTTTGGTTTATTTTGTTTTACGTTATATCAACACCTCAATGGGTGATTTAATACCGACAAGAGTTTTAAAATAGATTCGTATGAACAGAATATGTATTCTTTGAAATCAGTTTGTAGATCAGGTTTCATTGAAGCATTTTTTGTAAAGAGGGTTTCTGTCCAGAGTCAAATGTATTGCTAGTAATTTATTTTCCAAAAATGTTTTGCTAGTATTTTTAATATAAAAAATCTTTTTTTTAAATACTTTCATAGTGTTTTGACAACAGTTTGTGGGTTAACTATTTACCCATAGCTGGGACCCTAACAGGTACTACCATTCCAGGTCAGATTCGACCGAAGAACAACGGCAATTAAAAAGTGGTTCCATGCTGCTAAAACCCTTCCGAACAGAGACCTTGCTATCGGATGTAGTTTACCGTCATACCCAGGACGGTATATTTTTGTAATTTTGAAATTGTCCAATTATTGCATTTTTAAAAATAATTTTCTTTCTTTTTTTTTTTCTTTTCCATTTTCTTTTTACAATACATTGGGACTAAGATAAGATAATATGTTTTGTGAGAGGAAAACTCGGAGATACTTAAAGTTTGGTGTACAAGGGAATAGCTGAAGGTCTCGGAAAAAACAAAAAAAAATCTTCAGTTGTTTACATCTAATTGGAATGAAAAACTCATGGGAGATCTGGCATCGGAATTATTCTAGAGTCTAAATAGACTTGATATTTGATAGAATTCGTAAAATGGCCCCGGAATGGACATTCCGCCGCAAAGTGTTGTTGAATGAGAATCGATTAATCTTTGAGAGAATTCTTCGGAAATATGGGGAGACATTATAAACCCCGGAAATGACTTCTGATCTCTCCATTAGTTCCTTGATAGACTTCAGCCTATTCGGACATAGGAAGACAAGAGGACCAATCTATCAATTGTCTCCAGGCTGGAAATGGCTTGTGCTTCTGATATTAGGCCTTCTTCAGCTCTGTGTCTCGGAAAGTAACTCCTAACAATTGCATTTTCTGATTTAATTTCGGGTTGTTGACGCAGTCCAGTTGTAGAGGATCTGGATTTTAGCTATCGAGGTTTGCTAATTTATTTTTATATTGGAAGCCGAAAAGTAAAGTGCAGTGTTCGAAGTAAACAGCAGATTTTCTGATATTTATTTCACGATTCATTTTCTGATGATAACTGACACTAGTCCCAATTATAGTTGCCGATAAAGAGAGCTCTATTAGAATAAGCGCTTGTTAAAACCATTTTTAGTAAAACCTATGTTTTTCTTAGTGCGAACGGTCAACATCTTGAATATATCATTATTTTATCTTCTAGTTAAACTTTTATGCCTCAACGGCTGTTGTGATGCGTCTAGTGTGGTAGTCTGTAGTGGTAGTGCTTGTCGCTTCTCGCTTTCAGTTATCGCCGTTGGCTAGCAGAAATGCGAATAGGGAGCCGAGTGCGTAAGTCTTCCTCTGCCAGTATATAGCCTCTTCATCAGCAAGCCCTATGTAGTGCCTCCCCGTGGCGACACATGGCAACCGAGCACCTTGCAGATACGGGCAAAAAATAAGGGGACGGAGGAGGAGTTGGCCCCCTCAACATGCGGCATGCAGGCCCACCGTTGTGTGGACATGCCCTGGTGCCTATGAACCAAACTCCAACTATGGGTTAAACAGCTCCACTGCCTTGTGGAAATCTTCGGGAGAAGGAAAGGCCAAAGAGTAAACCCTACACAAACCCGGAGTGGATCCCCTAAGGTGGATGGACGGCACTTTGTGCTACCTTCCGGCAACTTCTGCAGCCGCGCTGGTACCAAACTGTATTGGTTTATCCTCTCCTTTGGACTCTGCTAGCAAGGCCGAGAGGTGAAACTAGACGTCCGGGTAGCCCTAGTTCTCCATACAACCCGCCCCAGGCTCGTGACGCACTGGAGAGAACACTCCAGCCTGCGCTTCTCCATCGTCTCTCGAGACAGACGGATGCCGGACCGAAACTTGCTAACCTTTTTTGTCGTTGCTGAAGTTGGAAGTCTTCAGATGATTTATTTTCTGTTTATGATTTATGTTATGTTTTCTTCAAGGCCTAAATGATTCTTTCCTTTGAAGCCATTTTTAATCATTTTTCCCTGCAAACGGTTGTATACAGATGATAGTCCGTTCTGTGTATGACTATCCGATGGCAAGGCTTCTGATCAGGAGGTTTTGAGGAGTGTGGAAGCTCTTCTTAATTCCTGTTATTCGCAGGTACACCTTGACTCGGGGTTGCTGCACTTGTTAGCGTCTCAGCTATGGCTAAAAACGTAAACCACAAACTGTGGTCAAAACACTATGAAAGTATAAATATAAATTTTTATAGTAAAAATATCAATAATACATTTTTGGAAAAAAATATAGGGAATTACATGTGACTCTCGACAAAACTCTCTTTACAAAAATACGTTAATGTAACCTTATCTACAAACTGATTTCGTACAAAGAATACATATTTTATTTATAATGCTAGTAATTTTGTCAGCATTTAAAAAAAATGACTGAGTTTGATACTATAGAACAAAATAAATCGAGTCTATTTCCGAAGAGATTTTTTAAGCATATGAAATTTTAGGTTGTTCTTTTGGTTTGGCAACATTTTACGGTATTAAGCACATACAGCACTGGTGCAAACTAACTTGCGTTCTAAACTGCAAGAAGACGAAATTCATAGACATCAGTAAGAGGATGAGCCCGAAAAAAGTGGGAAGTGTCATGACAGAGGACCGTAAGTGCGACACTGAGATCCGTAGACGTATTGGGATGGCCAAGGACACATTAAAAAGCTGGGTAGGGTATTGCGAGACAGGAGGATTTCTTTGGTAACAAAGAAAAGAATACTGAGCTGTTACGTGACATCTGCCCTTCTTTACGGCAGCGAATATTGGACGATTTCCTCAAAGATGAAAAAAGACGCGAGGCGACAAAGATGTGGTTCTACATAAGGATGCTAAGGATATCATGGACTGAGCGAAAGTGAGCAACGATAAGGTCTTAGAGAGGATGCAAACAAGGAGGAGGTTTATACTTAACATCAGGAAGAGGTAGCTGAAGTTTCTGGGGCACATAATGAGGAAAGAGGGCCTGGAGAATCTGATACTCACGCGTCGAATAAAGGGAAAAGGAGATAAGGGAAACAATGCGTGACATACCTGGCGGGCTTAAGCAAATGGGGGAGGGAGCAGAGGGAAGGAGCTTGTTGAGAACTGCAAGGGATAGAGGGAAATGGAGAGCCATTATCGCCTACGTCCTGAAGGACATGGCACATAAAAAGACAGAACCTCCGAATCAACTGATTTATCTCTTATACTAATATTTTATTTCTTATATCGTTATCTTATTTTTCTGACTAGACCACCTATAAAGCGATTGGGTTATTTTAAAAGCAGTTCGTGATAAGAATGATGAGTTAACGGCATTATCAATTTTATGATTAACTAGCTTAAAGTTAAGAGTAGCCTTTGGCTTGTTTAGGAGTTTGAGAGTCCCTAATTCTTTTTATATTATCAGCATTGGAAGCTCTCCTGGCTGCCGTTTGATCTGGGTTTTCATTCACGCGGGACCCTCTTTTTCTCCTTGCAGCATTGGCTCATTTAATTGCAATCTGGGCCTCTGTTGCTTGAGATATCTTTTGGCGATAGGCAACATTAAATTACAGAACTAGTCAAAATTGATCGCTGCATTTAAGTATTACATTAATATTTAATCTTATCTTTAAAAAGTTAAAAGATAATTCTTCTACCGCCACTTAATTTAAAGAAATTTTGATGTACGTAGGTCCTTACGTTCCGTACAAACAATTATTTTTATTTAATTTCGTGATTGCGGGTGCGTTTTTAATTAACTCACGGAGTCGGTCTGATTCCAGAATGGTATATGTTGGGCTACGGCCTCTTGGAGTAAAGTTCAATAAGTGTGACACACTGATATTCACATTTATTTATATAGATTACACACTTATATCTGTATTTAAAGAAAGTAAAGGAAGTATTATTGTTCCACTGAGCTTTCATAGTTAGCATATTGTATGAAAATTTGCAGTAATAGCTTAAAACAGGTGTAGTCTCTTTTTCAAAATAATAAGTATATTTTTATTAATTATTAGTTAATTATGAGTAAACTATTTTCCGCCCTGAAAAACGAATGAAAAATATCCCCCCTCAGAAAAAAAACGCCTTAATACAAATATATACTCATTTAAAGTATGAAAATAAATTGTTTTATGATATCAATAAATATATATTTTATTCCTCTACATTAAAAGAAAATAAAATCCATAAAACGTACTTTGAATACGAAATTATTGATTAATAATAAAAACGGTAAATGAAACTTTATTGTTTCCACTGTGCTTCCATAGCTATCACATTGCATGAAAATGAGTAATAGTTTAAAATAGGTGTAGCCTTTTCCAGTAAATAAGTCTATTTTTTATTTTAGGTACGTGTTTCAAAGTGCATAACGGTAGCAAACTAGTGTGCATTTAATTATTTATTTATCGCAAGTTAAGTGAAACAACGCCTTTTCACTTTTCAATATAAAAAAGTTCTAATGTCGTGTAGTGAATTACATGTTGTATCATGCATATTTACATTTATCTACTGATGTTGTTCTAGTGTTTTATGAATGTTTATTATCTTTCACACACATAATAGTTGGAATATAACGTATTTGTTTATATACGCCGATTGAAGAAGTGTATCGAAAACAAATATGGTATTTCCTATTAAAAAATGCCATAAAAACAGTTATAGCTCATAAACTCCTTGGTAAATTTGAATGAAATTTGGAAATGCTATCATCACGGGGCCAAGGTACAACATGATTTTAAATGGATTGGGTATTTTGTATTGTTTAAGTGGTATCTCGGGAACATACATACATACATACATACATACATACATACATACATATACACATACATACATAAATATATACAAGAATACACTTTTAGTATTATCTTGATTTTTTTATCCTGAAATAATTGGATGGTCAGATACTTTGCCTCGAAAAACAAAATAATGACATTTCACAATCGGCGAGCAGACCCAGATTGCGATGAACGAATGCTCCCTCAGGGAGACCCCATGACCTGATCACTTTGGTGCCTGAATGAGACCAAGATCTCAAATGGAACTTGTATATGCCATCCATCGCTAAAGATGCTGGAAAGATGATTGTTTCCCGATACTGCTCCAGTAATTACCTGAATACTCGTGCTATCCACGACCTTTGCAAGAGCCAGATTAGGCCGGAAATAGAGTGCTTCCGCCATATATGGACAGGAACTACCCAATGCTCCCTTTCCTCCTCTTGATAGAGCGACAAATTATTTCCATCCTACACCCCTTCTTTTTTACAGACGTGACGTCGCAAAGCTCTTTATTTCTATGGAAAGTGCCCAGAAAAACTACATTATTTAGTTCCACTAGTTCTATCTTTTCCCTCAAACGCACATTGTAGCGAACCGCCTTCATTACCTTCCTATTCCATCGGTGAGATGTATGTTTCACTCGATCAGCTTCTTCACACTGCCATGTGGGATCGACTCCCAAGAGGTTACTTCCTCGATCACTGCAATCTTAACCTATTCATGTCTAGGATTAACTGTTATCTTCCATACGTATACCCATAAACAGTACCACTTAAATTGTAACCGTCTACCTTGAGTGACCATCGTGCCTTGTACAGGATAAACATTATTGTAAAGAAAATGATGTATACACCGCTCTCCATTCGCACAAGCTTGTTACGTAGTTGGCTTGCTGCTTTCCACGATCCCTCTTGCACTCTATATGCCCTGTGCGGATTAAGTTTTCCAAGTCCTCTTTCCTTCAGTATCTGCCTATATTTCGGAGATCATATATTATGCACCGTATTTACATTATTCAGACTATTGTCCTCATCTTTTTTGCCATATTTATTGCAACGTTTCGGCCCTTCAATATCTGTCTATATTTATGGGATGAGGTATTATGTACACTAATTACATTATTCGGACTATTGTCCTCATCTTTGTCGTCATGTCTGTTACAACGTTTCGGCCGTTGTACACTCCGGACTTCTTCAGGTGGTTAGAATGTCGAACTTAACCCTTTATTTCGCTCACTGTGGTTCTATTTCTATGTGTCATGTTTAATGGACGTCAGTTATCAGTTACCTCCTATTAATTCCCCTCTCCAAGTTCTCCACTGCCTTAAACGGGTATTGAACTCACACTCTTTGGCTCCTGTCACTGGATCTAACCAACGCCTTTATCCACTCTGCTTAACATATTTATACTGCAGGGTTATTTTTTAAAAAATACATACACTGCGATATTACTGGTTAAAGCAGAGAACATATTTTCTATTGAGAAATGCTCAAACAATTATAACATTTGTTGCTACTTCTCAACTTACATGCATTAGATTTTCATCCACAGAATCTTTAATCTAATCCTTAGTTGTTCGTCATATAGAGAGCAGTTCACAAGTAATATATATTACATAAGGTTCGGTTTTTATAACATACAATTCTCGTCAAAGTATAGCATTTCATCTGGTTATTTTCTAAGCGTAGCTTAGATGTGGCACAAGGTCGAAAGTATGGGACACCCAGTGAGAATCGAACTCACTAAACCTTCTGGACATATAGGCATCTCGGGGTTAAAAAAATGATTACTTTGTATGGAACTGCACATATCGTCGGCCAAACTCTCTGCATCTAAACATTCAGGTCGGTAAATGTTGTTTAATACTGTTTATTATAAAACAGAGCATTTACTTAAATATTTGTATCTATAAAAAAGCATGTACAAACATAAAAATATCTTTATATGTGTGTGTTCTTTCACTAATAAGGTTTGTTTTATTAGTTTTTCACTCTCAGTAACACGTTTAATACTTATGTCTTAGTGGGTTTATTGTCTTGCTTATGATAGAATGATTAAAAACATATATAAATATGAAGAGCAGATCTTTTGTTACATGACTGACGAGGCAGATTTTTTCCCGCAGCAGGTTGCCATTTCTTTCTGCGGTAGACCTGTTGACATCCAAGGTTATAGAACCCGGTCTTTCCTGCTATTTACCTATAGCTGGGGGAAGAATTTTTTTCATAATACAAAAATATGATACAAGGCCAAATGGCGTGTTGAGGGGAAGGCTGATCTTTAATCTGTCTTATCTGAAACTTAGATAACCACATTTACTGACTCAAACATTACACGGTATTCCTTTTACCAAAACAGCACATTCTTACCATTATGTCAACCATAATATCTGAAAATCTAAATTCTTCACTGGTTTCCATGCATTTGTCGAGGTGGGGATTAAAAATAAACAGCATTAAAAATTGAAGAAAGCAAAATTTATTTTGATATAATACAAAAAAAGACGAAAGTGCGGATAAGGAAAGGCTGGTCTACAATCTGTCTAATGTATCAGTCTATATTTCTGAGATGAGGTATTATGTACACTATTTACATTATTCGGACTATTGTCCCCATCCTTGTCGCCATATTTATTACAACGTTTCGGCATTTCAGTATCTGTCTATATTTCTGAAATGAGGTATTATGTACACTATTTACATTATTCGGACTATTGTCCTCATCTTTGTCGCCATATTTATTACAACGTTTCAGCCGTGGTACGCTGAGGCCTTCTTCAGGTGGTTGGAATGTCTTTAAGCATTCCTAACTAGTCACCTATTTGCCTGTTGATAGTGGGGAATAAAAAAATTCAACATTAGAAAATAGAGAAAAGATTGTCTGAACAATTACCATAAAACTACACAGGGAAGCTACATTACGACAGTGGAAAAGTAACTGAGAGCGAGATGCCATGTCAGAACTAATAACATTGCAGATTTTTCTTTGGAGTTTATCAAGAATCTGTAAATGTATAGCAAGAGCACCAGACCCTATGCGGTAGCAATATTAGTAAAATGAAAAGATTTGTAAAGGTAATATAGAATAAAATATCCAAAGATGAATAAATTTAACGAATAAAGGAGTCGATAAAATTGTAAAGAAATCCAGAAATTAATGGCCGATATACAGAGGGGAAACGCGAAACGAAACAGTAAAACTGAAAGGAAAAAGAAAAAGGAAATGATTTTCTGAATTGTTGTTCAAGTTTGAACGCATAAAGCTCATCGGGTGATTATTTTTGCTTTATAGAATATTCAGTGTTTTGCAGAACCCTTGCTACTTGTTAGTGTTAAAGTTAAAAGCAAACGAATTGAACAAAGAAAACAAAAAAAACGCCTCCACATATTTCGAAACTCATTTCAAACGAAGATAGAAGAACGGAAGCGAAAATGTATTTCCACTTTTCAGTTGTTTTTGCGAGAATGTTTTCTTTCCTTTTTCGTTGTATTCCAATTTTCGGAAGATTTTCAGCTGCAAATTCTTAAGGCGATGCCGATATTCTTCCTTCCTCATCTTTTCTTTCTTTCTTTCTTTCTTTCTTTCTTTCTTTCTTTCTTTCTTTCTTTGAAGCTTTCTGTCTTTCCCAAGTTCTTACATTTAAGTTCGTATTTATTAAAATCATTTTGTTTTGTTTTTTAAGTATTTTTTGGAGCGTAATCATCCATTGCTGCATTTATCTTTCATTCTTTCTGTCTTTTAATCTGTTTTTCTTTCTTTCTTTCTTTCTTTTTTGTATTCACCCTTTCGTTTTCTTTATCTTTGTATTCACCCTTTTTTTCGACGCCATCGTTTAACGTTTTCCTATCTTATATAATCATGACAAAATATTCCAGTTTCTTTCTTTCTTTCTTTTTTCTTTCTTTCTTTCTTTCTTTCTTTTTATTGTAACTTCTTTTTTTTCTGACTTTCTTTCTTTCTGATTGTTACTTCCTTTTAGTCTTTTTACCTTTCTTTTTCGTATTCTTGCTTATTTCTATTTCTTTCTCGCTCTCTCTCTCTCTCTCTTTCTTTCTTTTCTCACGCTCACTCTTATAAGCTCGTCATTAATTTTTATATTCGTACCGTTTCGAAAAGACAATAATTTCTCTACTTCTATTTCAGATATCCCTTCTGAGGTCCTTATCTTTTGTTAAACTTTCAGTTACACCTTCTTTCATTTATATCTATCTCCATATTAACTAGAATTCTTGAATCACATTTATTTTTTCTCCGGCTGATTCGAACGCAAGAAAGATATCTCTAAAACTTGTGATGACATGCAATAATCAATATATAAACAAAGGAAAATAAAAGGAAAAATAAAAAAGGAAAACCAACTTATACGTCAGCTAAAAAATAAAAAATTGAAGAGATGAAATCATTTCAGGCCCTTATCTTCCTTCCGAAATATCAGTCCTCATATTTCCTTTCGAGAATAAATATTAACTTTCAGGATACCCGATGTAGGATTGTTGAAGGGAAGGGCAGGTAAGTTGCTGATTTTACAGGAACTTAAAACCGTTTCTTTCAGCGTCTTATCATTGGGGCCATTAAATATTTGTCTTCTTTCTTTGGATATTTTCGTCGACGACATAGGTTTCAAATCTAAAGATGGATATTCAAACTACTCTCGACAGCATAAGAATAAATATAATCTCGAATTGTTTTAACTGCTTACATTTTACAGTCTACAAGGTTACAGAGGACTAAGCATTTTTATTTCCAAAATGGCTGTCACTTAATAACACTCACGCGATTTATTATTCTTTACACGTATTTCAAATGGAAAGCTTTGGCATGGTAACAATTCGAAATAAGTTAATTCCTTTGGTTTATTAGTATTTCACTGTTTGTAAATTCTTTCATTCGTAGTTGCCGCCCTATGAATAGATAGTAATTTCTATCTCTATCGTATTATGTTTTTTTATTATATATATATATATATATATATATATATATATATATATATATATATATATGTAAAGTTTCTGAGCACTTTAACTGTCCTGCTGGGGGGGTGTAAGAGAAGAAGGGTATTTTTTGCGCAATTTAGACGAAATTTTTCCATCTCTCCCTCTCTCTCTCTCTCTATATATATATATATATATATATATATATATATGTGTGTGTGTGTGTGTGTGTGTGTGTGTGTGTGTGTGTGTGTGTGTGTGTGTGTGTGTGAAAATATATAAAATAGGAAAAGAACTGGTTAGGTAAATAATCCAAAGTTCCTAAGTATTTTTAGTTATTATTTTTAAAAATAATGCTCGATACAAAAGTAGAGCATAAATATAATTATTTATTTAAAAATATGATTCCAACTCGCGACATAAGAGGTCTCATGTTTCAAAACAAGAGCCGAAAACTTCAATATAATTATTTGAATTAAATTGAGTTAAAGTAAGCTCTGTTCCATCTTCAAGCGAAATTTATTTTGGAATAACGTATTTCTGAAATTTACGTGTTTTAATAATTGAAATCAAAATTTCCATGGTAACAGCTAGGGCGAATTGTTTAAATTGGGTAGGCGTGTTGGGTGTTAATAATAAGTATCAGTATAGAGTTACTTCATAGATGTCAAGTCAGGGTAAGTTGGGGGGTGTCTAAAATTGAAACCTGGTTTACGCGTCTATGGAGATTTATTTATTTTTTTATTTTATTTCTTTATGAAAGGGATTTGTGCATATAAAAAAAAATCTGCCGTAACATTTGTTTTTTGACGACTTCATAAAGGGTTATATTTTTTGTAGGGTATTTAAACTATTTATTTGGGCTATGGATTATAAAAGTTATTATATTGTATGTTTGTTTTTAGCTAATTATTCAAACCGTGAATTTGATGATGTCGACAAAAAACCGTTAACTCATGTCTATTGTTTAATAGATTATTATTATTCAGAAACATAATATATATATATATATATATATATATATATATATATATATACAGGGTGTCCATAAAGTTCCTGTGCAATTTAAAATATTGTAACTTTATTTGTATTTACGATAGAGATAATTTGTAAAAAGGATTAGAAAGAAGTAAAATCTATATTTTTTAAGGTTTTATTGAAATTTTATTCAAGTTTCAACATGTCCTCCATCATTAGCAATACAAAGGGTAATACGATTTTGCAGTTCACGGAAAACATTTGCCAACTGATTTACAGTAATGCCTGAAATCACCTGAGTTATTTTAGTTACACTTAAAACTAGGTACATTAAACTTTATAACATTTTTTACAGATTATTTTTATCGCAAATACAAATAAAGTTATAAATTTTTTAAAGTGCACATGAACTTCATGGACACCTTGTATATAGTGACAGTGTGATGGTAAATATTTGGCCTTAATTACGCAAAAAATGAAAATAACACTGTCCTCTCATTTTAACAGATATATTTACTAATATCACACAAAAATATCTTGAAGTAATAAAGAGTGGATAGCGACTCGGATTGAGAAATAAGAGTATCGAGTTCGAATCACAGTGAAATCCATTATATTCATTTACGTACTAATACCATTTGGGAAGATAAGAATCCCCTTCTCTTCCATCACCAGCAGGACAGATCGGATTCTGTAGCCTTGCATGGCAACTGGTCTAACACAGAAAGAAATGGTAACCTACAGCTAGAAAAAATCTGCCTCGTCAGTCATGTATCAAAAGTTACATGATCGCCTAAGCCTGTATCACATTTGGTCGGTCTCCTTGTTTAAGTTGTTGGATGCTGCCTTAATCATTGCCCTCAAATTATCTTTAGTGTTACAAGGAGTTTTGTTGGTCTCTTGCTCAACTGCTTTTCACAAAATGATAATCGAAGAGTTTGCTGTCTGAAAAGGTTACGTGACCAGATGTAAGGGGTGATATTCTCTGACAGCTATGACTGGGTACTCCTGCTTTTGTGACATGGTGTATAATCCTTTTGCCAGAGATATGGTCTTCCAGGATCCACCCTCTTCACCCAGGGTAGCATTAACTCCTCACATCATGATGTCCTCCGTGTTGAGTCTGAGGCCCCGTGGGATGATGAATGGAGGCATAACTGTCGCCATCACTAGTGACCACTCCAAACACCATGACGTTGACTGGATAGACAATGCAACTCTTTCTGCACTTTCTTAAAATTGACACCCAGACACTCTGAAATGTTCGCATTGGAGCTTCCAGCGTGAATGCTAAGCAATAGAGCATGCCGTTTCCAAATTTCTAGCTGAGTGTATTACGTCATGGTGCTCTTTTTTTCACAGACGGTTCCCAACTGTCTCTACAATATTGTGCAGTCGACAAACTCAGTAACAAAAATGATGCGCATGCGTGAAATTTAAAATATAAAATGGCGACAATTTACCCATCGCACCTGTATATACATACATATATAAGTATTAAGAAAATGAATGAATATGTGTGTGTGTGTGAACATTGAAGTCAACCCTCAGAGGCGACAGGCTGTTTCATACTAGACGCAATCGTCAAGCCGTCTGATATTGAGCACCTTATCCCATGAATATAGCGCACTTCATATATATATATATATATATATATATATATATATATATATATATATGTGTGTGTGTGTGTGTGTGTGTGTGTGTGCATATTCCTTTTCTGGCGTATATGAGGGGTGGTCTATTTTAAATTCTTTTAAATTACATTTTCATAAACAAATATATAAGATTTTGTTTCAGTTAACAATTTTCGGCATTCTTTCACACATGCCATTTTTTTAAAACGAGTTAACAGTTAATTTATTATGGAATAGACTAAGTTTTAATACATTTTCTGTATATAATTTATTTTTATAGATGCAAATATTTACGCAGACATTCTAATAAACAGTATTAACTACATTTACCGGCATAATCCCCGAACAATTTCAGAGAAAATATGTATCTAGCGATAGGAATGGAACCTGTATCCTACACGTAATTGTCATATAGCTTGGCGTACCATTTAGCTACAGAGTAAACGTCTGGTTACACTCATAAAAATAACTTATAAACAGAATATACATACATACTGGTGCGACCAGCAGGCAACTTGGCAGATGGCCTAACACCTTAGACAAGATAAAATCCTGAACAAGGAAAGTAAAATTTAGACTACCTACTCAATAAAGTAAAGCCCTTAATGCTCATGCTTTCACGAACATCAGACGACTAGAGCGTAACTGAAAGAAGGTGGGGTTTTAGCACTATATATCCCCAGACCCGTGGATAATACCAGGGGCAAAAAATAAAAGAACATAACCAAAGAAAAAAAACGCGTAGGTGAAGCTAATTTAGCTATGGTGACGGTACAATAAGGCCAGATCTATTCATCTACGAATTAATTCTGATTTTTTTATTTAGCAATCTATTATCGCTCTGCTCGAACTTAATGTTGCTAATTTCTCCTCAAGACAAAGCTTATACCTAGAGTAGCGGCCATAATAATTTTCTTTGTTCCATTTGATCTTTATTTAAAAACAAACTATTATTTAAATTTTTGTAACTTTGTATAATATTTATGCATTACACCCTAATCTTTATTCGGTCAAAATTTCATTGCTAATCATGCATTACTTTTTAAGTAATACACATATTTATGTCTTTGTTGTTTCCGTTCCTTATATGATGGCCGCTACTGTATACTACAGTTCAGAATTTTGAAGCCACTCCTAGAATAAGCATGCACTTTTTTGTATTTTAATTCTTCTTTAGTTCTTGCCCCGACACATATATCATCCTGGTATGTTATTATATATTTTTTTATTTTTCTTAATAAGATTCTTTCACATGCTTTTTGAAAAATATTGCTCGAAGTCTTTACCCTAAATGGCTGACGAGTCCATCTTAGTAAACCTATAGAGGTGTTTATAGTGATTGTTTTGAAATAACGTCATGTTTAACGGCTATTGTGAACGAAGCAGTACAAATAAAAAGCGATTTATTTTATTTTATCAATTAATTAATTTATTTGTTAATTTTTAATACCAAATGAAAATCTATTATATAATCTATTATATAATCTATCATATAATCTATTATATAATATGCATTTTAAGATAATATCTTCTATGGTGAATTATATCTTATTTAATATTGGCCGTTTATTTTGTATAATAATAGCTTCGAAATTTTTTTTTCCTCACAACTGGTACTTTAGAGTATTTTGCTGTTGCGAATAAATATTTGTATCATGTTTATAGTCACATTTTGACAATTCACGATGTATAGTTTCGACAGGTGACACGTCAATTTGCGTGAGTGTGTTATGCATGCGTATCTAATGTAAGTATTTAATTTTTTCATTATTAGTGTTGGAGATCCAATAAAAAATTATTTTTACATAAGGGTGGGTGTATGAGGCTCGGTGTTATTGGTGATAATGAAATTAGATTTTGTAAACTTCTCCCAATAGACGATAAATCTTAGTTGTTTGTTAGGATCATTGAGTGATATGTACTGATGAATTATGTTTTTAATTACTTTTTCATACTTTTTATAATTAGGGTTTATTTCGTTACGATAGAATACCTTTATTGTGTGTTAATTTCTTGTTTGAATCAAGGGAGGCCTTTTCTTAATTTGTTTAAGGATATTTGTTTTGCTAAGGAAATTATTGTTGGTTAGTGTTTGTTTATTGTTCGTTATACAGTAATTTTCAAATATCGCTTCTTGTGTCTTCATGGGAGAATTTGTGTTATAGCTTTATTTATATATATATATATATATATATATATATATATATATATATATATATATATGTATTAAGGTGTAAAGTACTCAGATTAGGCATTTTAAATTTACATATGTACCGGAAGCCAGAAAACTTAACTGAACTCTCGAAAAAGTAAATAAGAAAGCGTTAAAAGAACTTCCCTTGGTCATAAACAAGCTGTTATAAATTAAGAACTGTTTTCCAAATAAGCTCTCTCTCTCTCTCTCTCTATATATATATATATATATATATATATATACTCGACTCTCCCGTCGAATTCGACGTATGAGGGTCAAGCAGATCAGTTCCCAGAAAACCGACAGCTCGACAACAGCACATGCGATTTGATTATAGTGGTGAAGGTTTCGTACATGACCGCGATTTGATTATAGTGGTGAAGGTTTTGTACATGACCATCCACACTTTTTGAAGAGCCGATTACAGAGACCTGGTGCACTACGTGTCACAAGGTCCCCAAACGACCCTCCGCAGGTTTTGAATTCAGAGTTGTCCTTCTCCTAGACCAGTTGCCATCCAAGGCTATAGAACCAGTCTGTCTTGCTATTTACCCATAGCTGGAGGGAGAAGAAGAGGATTCATACCTTTCCCCTAGGGTATTAGCGACGTAAGTGAATGTAATGGATTCGACTGGAATTCGAACTCGGCTCTCCGATTCCTCAATCCCGGCCGCTATCCATTATCCGTGCTTTTTATTTTAGGATATTACATCAAAAACATGTAAAACCACTACACATCTCATCAGGCTTTAGTAAATGACTGGTGAGTAAACAATTTATTGACATTTAAAAACAACATGCTCCCTCTTTACATGAGATAAGAAAAAAGTAAGAAAGACAGACACAAGATACACCCTCTTTTCTCGAGAAATGGAAGAATAAGAAAAAAGTAAGAAAGAGAAGAGAGCGGATATTAGCAGGATTTGTTTTGTTTATATTCAGATCCACCAATCAGAATGGCCTATGTAAAGTAAGGGGAGAAACGGAAGTTAAGAAGCAATCATAAGTAAGAGGTCATTCCTCAGATTTGGAATCGTAGACGACATTTAAACGATATATTCGGTACAAAAGTTATACATTAGACAAGTGTTATTTCCTTTGAGAGAAGAAACGTAATTTAACAAGATACTCGACTGTGAGTTAAAAAAACAACAAAAAAAAATTTTAATTTCACATTTTACAGTTGGTAAACAATCCAGCCCTTTAAGAAATAAAAGGAAAGTTTAAACAAATAAATCTAAAGAAATATTTAAACATATCGCTCAAACTCAAAATTATTTAAACATTTATTATTATTTAGATAATATAAATAAAATAAAATTATTTAAATGTATAGATCATACAAAATAAAATAGAAATCAATTGTTAAGTAAAGGGTCTTTATATAGGGTGTTAATAAACTCAATCATTGATAAATATCAAAAAGTCAGCCGAGTGCTAGTACATCTATACTAAGACCAACACTACTAGAAGATTAATATAAAAATTATACTACGTCGAAATTGCTCTTACTGATAGAAAGATAAACCTTATATGGTGCAACATGGTTTAACTAAAATATAAGAAGAAGCAATTGTCAAAATTCAAAGTCTAGCAAGATTGTAGACTCAAAGGAATGATATGTTTACAAATCAAATTCAAATCTTTGATTTAATAGAGCATCACAATTCAAGATCCTGCTAATCTGTATTTTCTCCTGTAAAAAGAGAAAACAGGGTTCATGTAAAGATCTATATGTCCTTGCCGTTTTAAAATCTGGCACTGACATGTAGAATTTATATGAATCTTAATTTCTGTGTTTACAGAAGAAAATCTAGATTATGATCTGTTTTATAGAACAAAAAAAAAAAGAATTTTCTTCTTTTCTGGATATAAATTATATAGTATTTGTTTGAATATTGGAGAGTTTTCAGACCTACGTATCGCCATTATCAAGGGTGATATTATTTTGACTTTTAACTGAATATATGGATGTTTATGACTGTATCTCGAGCTATAGGAAGGTTTTATTTTCCAAAAACGCTCAGCACGCTGTGGCCGTTTTCATAGTTGATGTTATTGACAGTTGCGTTTTTCTTTTGAATTAATAATGCTTCCATTAATTTTTTTACTTGTGGACGAGGCTATTATATTTGTATTATCAACGTGTACGTTGTGGATGGAGTTTAATGAAAGTTGTGTAAAAGAGGGATGGCTGCCCAAAGGCACAATACACACACACACACACACACACACACACACACACACATATATATATATGTACATGCAAACGTATATATATACATATATTTCTAGGACATTTAGGCCGGTAGATGTTGTTTAATAATACTGTTTATTATAAACAGAGCATTTACTTAATTGTATCTATAAAAAGAATGTATAAACATAAAGATTGTCGGACTTTGCCCATTTCATAATGTCTGACGTCATATGTTTACATCTGGATACGCAATGAGCAGATATGAATGTACGTGATAGAATCATGGAAGGTTGTAGTTTAAAGACAGTAAATTCGACCATGATAACCGAACGCTCCTCTGTGGCCAAACCGATTAAAGGCTATATGACTGTTCTGCATAGGATACAGGTTCGATTCCCGCCGGAGGACGAATATTTTCTATGAAAATTTCTCGGGCATTCAGGCCGGTAAATGTTGTTTAATACTGTTTATTATACACAGAACATTTACTTAATTGTATCTATAAAAATAATGTATATATATATATATATATATATATATATATATAATACATGCATATATATATATGTGTGTGTGTTGTAATTTAGGCAGCAATCCCTCATTTACAGAACTTTCATTATATATATATATATATATATATATATATATATATATATATATATATATATATATATATATATATATATATATATATTGTCGTTCGACTCCGCCTGCGGAGATGACCTTCACTTCGAATCCCTAGGGGGAGGTAGGGTGGAGATGACTAATGAGTCCGATCTGCACCCTGAAAAGTCTATTCCAGGTGTAAAATTGAATTCTGGGAGTTGAACTAGACTGGGAGGCGGAATCCCCTCGATCTTTTCCTTTTCTGGCGTCTATGTTCTTTGTTCCTGATTCTTTTCCCTTCAAAATCAGACACTCTGGAACTTACAGGGGAGCGCTAGACGGTACGGGCCTCATCAGACTCTTCCCAGGTTCAATGAGGAATGCCACAATGTTTGAGAGACTCCTTCAGCGTGTCTTTACAACGTTTCTTTTGTCTGCCGAGTGAGCGCTTGCCTGTGTATAGCTCTCTATAGATCAATCTCTTTAGGAGGCGACAGTTGTCCATGCGGCGGACGTGGCCAGCCCACGGGAACTGATAGCGCAGTAGGATGGCACGGATAATCTCCATCCCAGCTCTCTGGAACACTTCAGTGCCCGAGACTCTGTCCTTCCACTTGACACGTAGCAGGGCTGTGAGGCATGTAATATAGAAAGCAATGAGATGTTTACATGCCGGGTGTAGACTGTCCACATCATGCACGCATAGAGCAGGCATGGTAGGACTTACTGCTCCGTACACTTTGAGCTTGGTGTTAGGGCTCAGTCCTCATCGCTCCCAGATCTGCCGTTGGCCGCGTTGGCTCTGGCGATTCTGTAGGTCACTTCCACATCAATATTGGCCGGAAGGGAGTGACAGAGTGCTACCAATGTAGATGAACTTTGCTGCAACTGCTAGTCTCACGCCATTGACGGTAATGTGAGGTTCAGTATATATATATATATATATATATATATATATATATATATATATATATATATATATATATTGTTGAAACTTGAATAATGCATGGAATAATAATACAACACAAAATGTACTTAGAACAAAATGTATTGAAACAAGAAAGGTACACAATATTTACATATAGTCTTTTGTATATTCTTGGGAAGACCGTTCCTGGAGAATGTGTTGACTTAGTCGCAGTCGGTCACAGTCTCTGGATTGAATCTCTTCATTCCTACCCTCGTCTTCCCGGTACCATCCATATTTATATGGTCGGTACTCCACTATGCAAATTAGGTGGATCCTACCACAACATATATATATATATATATATATATATATATATATTTCCAGATACGATGAGAACGAATAAAGTACACATCCTAGGTTCGTTATATTGGATTTCAAAGAGGGCTCAATACATAGTAGAGAAATGCTATTTATTTTAGGATATTATAACAAAAACATATAAGAATCGCTACACAACTGCAGGTGGGTTTCAACGCATAACGATGCGGCTCCTAAGGTGATTGTTAATTATCATTTGCCAGTAATTTACAATAGTCTGAGGAGACGCATCGTTGTGCGTTGAAACACGACTGAAAAAATGTGTAGCGATTCTTATATTTTTTGTTAATATCCTATATATATATATATATATATATATATATATATATATATATATAAGCTTTTTTGTGAGCAATTCCAATTGCATCTGACTTTTAATCAACCTGCTCGGCGCGGCAGCACATCGAAGGCGTCAAATAACGTCGGCCATTTTGCCTCTCTAGACAAGCGACAGTGATCGCAAATACCTTTTGTGAAAGAATTAATTTGTTTGACTTGAATCCTGTAAAGATAATGAACGGATCATGTGATGTGTAGGAATACTTAGTGCCCTTTCGATCACCTGATAGGTGCGACGCGATATGAGGCGGTTAGGCGTAGAAAGAATCAGTTAATGCTTGAAACGAAGCACTCACTTGGCAAACAATGAAATGTCTGTCCCGGTATAAATGTCAACAAGTGCCACTCTCAAGCCCTAGACGTGTGGTTAATGTTTTCCCGGGCGCTGTTTGATATATATATATATATATATATATATATATATATATATATATATATATATATATATATATGCTTACATGTATATCATAGGCGAAATTTAAAGCATTCAAATCATGACCTGGCATCTTGTCTCTCCAGTCACTTTTCCACCGCCATGACGTGGCTTTCCTCTGTCCTTTCTGTAAATACTTTCAAGGCCGTTGTCCCGATGAGCTCTTCTAATTCTTATCTCGATCGCGCTCATTCAAGCTTATTACTGCATTGGCTAATGCATTTTTTAAGCATTTCACCCCAAGAGGGGGGTTTACAGTATGAAAGTTAGGGGAAAAATGTCTATAGAGGGGATTGAGAAAGCGGTAAAAGAAGAACTGTCTCTCTGCCTGTCTTTCTCTCTCTCTCCCCCTCTCTCTCCCCTCTTTCTCTCTCTCTATCTATCTATATATATATATATATATATATATATATATATATAGATAGATAGATAGAGAGAGAGAGAGAGAGATAGTGGCTCCACCCTTGAATTGCAGGATACATCATTTTCGAAAACAAGCTGAAGGGAGGGATAGTGACTTCTTATGTTGATTTCATGTGCCGATTGTTAAGACGTGACAGGGTAGATTCCTCAGAGATCCATGTGAAAACAAAAGACAAGGAGCGGACTCACATCGAGAGAAACTGCAAAGACCAAAAATCCAAAGAAATCTTCCGTCACGACTGTCTTACAAATCGGCAAATAAAAGCCGCGAGAAAAAGAGACGGCAAGGCTTGGCATCTGGCAAAAGAAACTGTGGCTCTGATCTTCCAGTAGAACCAAACTTTATGCCTATCTTTCGGTTGTCCATACATCTATCTTTATCCTTCCTCTCTCTCTACCTACCTACCTATATATATATATATATATATATATATATATATATATATATATATCAGTAGGATGAGAGGAATTAGCATTAGTTAGACACAGTCATATATATATATATATATATATATATATATATATATATATATATATATATATATATATATATATATATATATATATATGGTGTGTGTGTGTGTGTGTGTGTCTTTATGTGCGTGTGCGTATGTTTTTTCTTTCTTTCTTTCTTTCTTCGTTGTTTTTTTCATTCCCCATAGATTTATTTATTCGTTGTTTCTTTCTTTCCTTCCTTTCTTCGTTGCATAGGTCCTTTCTTTCACCTTTGTCTTCATAGTCATTCCTTCTTTCTTTCTTTCTTTCTTTCTTTCTTTCTTGTTGTTTTCTTCATTCTCCACAATTTTTTTTATTTTCTTGTTACATTCATTTATTCTCCTCCTCTTTTTTGCATAGCTTCTGTGTTTCTCCTTTGTACCGGTATTTGTCATTAATTCTTTCTTTCTGTCTTTCTTTCTTTCTTTCTTTCTTTCTTTCTTTCTCTTTTTTTCTTTTTGTCTTTCTTTCTTTCTTGTATAGTTTTTCATTCTTCACAGATTTATTCATTCGTCGTTTATTTCCTCCCATTATTCGTTGTATAGGTTCTTTCTTTCTCCTTTGTCTTCATAGTCTTTTTTCCTTTCTTTCTTTCTTTCTTTCTTTCTTTCTTTCTTTCTTTCTTTCTTTCTCCACAGATTTATTTATTCCTTGTTTCTTCCATTTATTCTCCCTTTCTTTCTTGAATATGTCTTTCTTCTATGTCTTCTATATTTCTTTTTTTCTTTATTTCTTTTTTTCTTATTCTTTCTTCACAGATTCCATTCTTTCTTTTGGCGTTTTGTGGGTGTTCGTTAGCGCGTGTTGAAAAAAACTATTTTGTTAACAAGCACGAATGAATACACTACGTAAATATTTGAAATAATACTGAATAACAATGTGCATTTTGATTCTTGAGGCAAGACAATGGAATTGTTTTCACTGAAATTCTCTTCAGAATTCCTGCAGCATAAAGCAAAGAATTTGGAACATATTTTTGGATTTTACTTCTGCGTTAGTCTGGAACTAGCCATTCTCTGATGATTTGGTAATTGCAGAAGGGCAACTCTGTCTCAAAATTTGAAACAACTGATTATTCCTGAGTAAAAGTATTCCCACTTTGGGAATTCTGAAACACTTCCCGTTACTTTCTGTCGCAGCAGTTCTGCTATGACTGAAAGCGTGACGCCATGAGACAAAAGTATGATGAACTGAAGACACCTGCGGACATCGAAAAAGGAAATGTTACCTTCTCCATTACCAAATTGAATATTTTCAGTGAATAAATACAAAGAAAAAAAAAAACAAAAAGAAAAAAAGAAGCAAACATGTTTTAAAAATGTATATTGTTAGACATTTTACAAAGTATGTCTTGGGAGAAATATGATATATAAACGCTATATATCAGACTAATGGTGGGTAATTGAATGACAAAATGGGAAGATTCTATGTAAAGCGTTTCGTCCTCCAATAAGACTTCATCAGATTAAAATAATGTTCTTGTTGATAGGATTAGGTATTTATCTGTAGGGATGGTCAAAAATACAAAAAAAATAAATAAACGTTTGTTATAATTATATGTAAAGAGTAACGATGAAGACGAAGGGACTCAAAATTTAAATTTAAATTTCTGGCGTCACTCAGCTTGATAAGACTTTTCTTTATTTATCGGTGTTGTTTTTAAAATTGTGAAAGCAGTAGATTTGTTAAGAAGGCATATGAACGTGGAAATGAATCGAGCTTCTGCCCGGCTGTTAAGATTATGACAGCATATCCTTGTTTGAAACGGATTTTCTTTAGGCCTAGATTCACGGAAATATGACTTCAAAGCCTAGCCATTCTGAATTGTTCCTCACTATAGTATACACATTGGGTGTAAGCATCAAAATTATCCAAATCATATAAGCGCTTTGTTGTCCCTCGCACAAAATGTTTAATATCGAAAAAAACACTAAACTAATTGTTATATCATTCATATTTAAATACAAATATATAATAAATAACAAACACACACACTTTATTGTAATTTCCAGTAACCAATAAAACTGTCAAAATGACCAAGGGAATTCAGAGCAGCATGAATCCATCCAGCTTTTATCTCAAATAACATCTTAAAAGAGAATGTTTGACCAAAACAAAGTCTGATCAAAATTCATGATAAAACAAATAAAAAATAAAAACAAATGAAAACTGCGGACACAAGTTCATTTTCTCCATCAAGACATTCATTTCTGTAGTTCATTGCTACCAGCAAACAGAAATATTTTTTCTCCTGATGATGGCGATGTTGGCCGAAACTATTCGAGGAATCTAAATGAAATAATAATAAAAACGAAATAATATTAATATACAACCCACACAGCGCGCATTCTGATAGGTTAACTATGTTATAAGTCTATTAGTTAGAGTTGTGGAATATTTTGAAACTAGTTTAACATTATATATATATATATATATATATATATATATATTCGAAAATCATAACATAAATATGTTATAAAATCACTACAAAAATAGCCATTTTGTTTCAACACTTCTGGTGTCTTATCAAGTAATGGTGTTCAATGAAGGATAAAGAGTTTTAGATTTGATAAGACACCAGCATTGTGGGAAAAATTTAAATCTGCATGGCACTTTACTCCAATTAGCTCATTCGCTTGCTTAAACTCAACGTTGATTCTGACTCCGCAGAACTGGGTTGGATGTGAAAAAGTATTTGTTGTTAACATTCTTTTTTCATTCGGTTTTTCCAGTTGCGAGTCCTTTTTTACAGCTGATCGTTTTGTGTTCATTTTGTTTAGTTCTTTTTTCGTAACAGATTTAATGTTTTGTATAGAGCTTAGAAAAAAATCGCAGTGCGAGATAGGCAAGAAATAAGGCATGTAGCAACATCAGCACGGCAAAGAGCACTCCTTTAAAGGCAAGGAAGGGCAAAAATATTTTAAGTTAGGTGATAGCGATTGCTGTATGAGTCGTATGATTTTTGAATTACGCACGGGCAACGCCAGGCTATGCTGCTAGTTATACTATAAAATTCAAAATTCAAAATTACCAATTTTAAATTTAATCTATATTAAGTTTAATATTAAAAAAATATTTAAAGAAGAAACTGAGTAAAAAATGCATATGTTTTGTTATTTATTTTGTTTTTATTGAAATTAAGTTAGAATAAACGTTAAGATCTAATGTTGCTCTGAACTCAATTACAACTTATATATATATATATATTTGAAGTGAAGATATAAGCAGGGGAGGATGAAATCTTGCAAAAGACAATACATACACATTCAGATTACAATACACAAACATGCAGACATATTTAGATATATAAACATGCAAAAAAGCGACGAGACAGCAAAATTATCCAAATCATATAAGAACATTATTGTCCATCGCACAAAATGTTTAATATCGAAAAAAAAAACACTAAACTAATTGAGTTTCTTTGTTTTTCAGGCTTTCAGATATGACTTTAGCCATCTTAAAACCATTTGTCGTAAGACTTACTGAAAAATTAATAAGAGAACAGGTTTAAATCGTTTTGCGTCAGCCCAACTGCCTCCCAAATGAGCAATGATGTGAGTAAAAAGATCATTCAGCCCTTCAAGAATGGTACCAACATTTATACTCGGACTTCTATCTTCATTGAAGAACCATCAAGGGAACGGTGAATAATTAAAAAAAAAAAAGAGGGAACAGTTGCGTGGAAAACTGGATCAAGTGTTCACAACAGGAAGAGGGATCATCATTTCAACTTAGATCTAAAGAGATCAATTAGAAAATATCCAGCTCAATCTGTAAGACGTTTGGCACGTGAAAGAGGAGTTTTAGCTATGACAGTCCGAAGAGCAATGAGAAAAACTTGAAAATAAAACCTGGGAGGCATCTTGTTACTCCCGGATAGAAAATTAGAAGGTTAGAGAGGGCAAAGATAATCTTGAATATATTGTAAAATGATCCTGGAATAATCTACAAGAATACCTACAGGAGGTAGTAAAGGAAAGCGAGAAGAAAGGACTAAACCATAAAGACGGTATGTATGCTTCTTAGCAAAAGGAACAGACCAACATACAAATTACTAATTGAAGATACCAAAAATCACACTAGTATAATATCTAAGGAGAAGAAAGTGCGACAGTGAAATACATAGGCACATTGAGATAGCGATAGTTGCCTTTTAAAATCTAAGCAAAGTATGAAGAAACAGGAAAATTTCATTCGAAACAAAGAAATGAGTACTGAACTGTTATGTTATATTGGTCCTTCTGTGCTGGACAGCCTACTCACAGATGAAGAAGAGATTGCAACAACAGAAGAAGCAACGATGAAGTTTTAGAAAAAAATGGAAACAAAAATGATATCTATATATAGCATCAGGAAAAGAGAACTGAAATCTTTAAGGCACATAATGAAAAAAGAAGGTTTGGAAAATTCGATACTCACAAGACAAGTTGAAGGCAATAGAGATAGAAAAAAAACAATGCTTGGAATCTACTAAGCTTGAGGAAATGAATAATTCAATATATTAAGCAATATGTGGGCCTCAAAATTATTTGACTTAATTTATTTACTTGATTTAGATTGAGTGACTCATTTTCTACGGCTTCTCAACCCTTTGCAGGTTATTTAAAGCCAGAAAATATTTTTTAGATTCTAAGTATATATAGGGGGGGATAATAATGATTTAATGATACAAGTCTTACTAATTAACCAATAAATGGCGGAAAAGGTGGATTCATGCCTTTTCCAACGGTTACTCAAGAATGAACTTGAACAACTGGAATTGGAAATCGGCTCTGCGATTAAGAATTCCGAGCCATTATCCATTACACCACCCGTACATCCAGGCTTACACCACCTGGTATTCCCAAGCAGTCACCCGTCTAGGTATTGACCAGGCTCTTAACTTCGGTAATCATACGGGAACCGGTATTTCAACGTGATTTGGCCATAAGCGTGAATCTTTATACAGAAAGCGTACAATTAAAAACACTTAATGTCAAGGAATGCTACTAACAAACAATTTTTTGTTCTCATTTAAAGAGAAGCAGTTACATGATATGTTTTGATGTTCATTTAAAAATTAATTATTTAACCATTAACTATATATATGTGTGTATGTGTGTACGTGGGCGTGGGTAAGCAAGTGTAGGTGTGTGTGCGCGTACGCGCGTGTGTCTAAGCTTATAACGACGCAGATGCCAGATTGAATAGCATTCTTTGTGCAACTTCGAGATATAAATTAGCTGGTGTTTTATACTACATCTCTTCCTCACGATGAAAAGCCTTAATTAATTTTCAGATAATAATCAGGGCCGCTGTTAAAAAAATGTGCGCGTATTTTTTAATTAAAGGGAATTAGCGCACAGTTAAGAAAGAGACGCTAGTTATTATTTATTGGAACATCTGTTATTTATTATGATTGCGTTTACTTAATTTCAACTAATACTTATATATATATATATATATATATATATATATATAAATTATTTATTCGAAAACTTTAACATGGATATGTTATAAAATCTCTACAAAAATAGCCATTTTTTTTCAACACTTTTGGTGTCTTATCAAATCTAAAACTCTTTATCCTTCATTGAACACCATCACTTGATAAGACACCATAAGTGTTGAAACAAAATGGCTATTTTTGTAGTGATTTTATAACATATTATAATTTTCGAATATATATATACGTTATTCCCCAAAAAATTTCGCTTGAAGATGGAACAGAGCTTACTTTAACTCAATTTAATTCAAATAATTATATTGAAGTTTTCTGCTCTTAATTTGAAACATGAGACCTCTTATGTCGCGAGTTGGAATCATATTTTTTAAATAAATAATTATATATATATATATATATATATATATATATATATATATATATATATATATATATATGTTGTTAAACTAGTTTCAAAATATTCCACAACTCTAATTATATTCTGTATGGGTTGTATATTAATATTATTTCGTTTTTACTATTATTTCCTTTAAATTCCTCGACTAGTTTCGGCCAACATGGCCATCATCAGAAAAAAAAAAAAATTCTGTTTGCTGGTAGCAATGAACTACAGAAATGAATGTCTTGATGGAGAAAATGAACTTTTGTCTGTAGTTTTCATTTTTGTTTTTTTTTTTTAAACATGAATTTTGGTCAGACTTTGTTTTGGTCAAACTGTCTCTTTTTTTAAGTTGTCATTTGAGATAAGAGCTTGATGGATTCATGCTGCTCTGAATTCCCTTGGTTATTTTGACAGTTTTATTGGTTTCTGGAAAGGAGATGTATCTCAGTTAAGTGTGTGTGTGTTATTATATATATATATATATATATATATATATATATATGAACGATTTAACGATATATAATTTTGCGTAATTTTATCTATCAACAAACAGTATTTAGAAAAATATAATAAACTGCAAAGGTTTCTTTGTGACGCGTTTTATCCGTTAGAATTTCATCGGACTCTGCTTTGTTGATGTTGCCTCGTCTACAAATGCGCACAAAACGAGAGATGCAGGTAGTTTCAAAATTTTTCAAAGAATATTTTTTTGTTTCCATTTAGCCAAATTTGTCTGTTTTTTTTTCTTTTCTTTATCTCTCCATCACCTTTTTCCGTAACTATCGTGGCTAAACTAGTGTTCAAGCATTTTCCAGACATTTTTGTCTTATTTGAGTTTTTCTCTTTTAATCAAAATAACATTCCCTATGTCAAATTGTGGTCCGTTTTATTACAGTAAACAATCAATGCATTTTGTGTGTTGTTATTTAACATGTCCCTTTTGGGTTCATATAGTCTTTTGTTTATACTTCTTTGGGTTTCTCCAATATATTAATTCTGGCAATTACTGCACTTCATAGAATAAATTGCTTTTCAAGTTTTGGCTGTTTGCTTTGTTTTTTATTAAGTCTTTGATTGTTTTAGATGTCGTTGTGACAAATTTTATGTTGAGTTTAGATAAATTCTATGGTTTTAAATAACAATACATAAAATGCAATGGTCGTTCACTGTAACAAAATGGATCACAATTTTGACATAGGGAATGCTACTTTGATTAAAAGACAAAATAATCAACTGAGATGAAAATATCTGGAAAATCCTTTGATTGCTAGTTCAGCTACAGTCAATTTGTGTCCAGGCTCTTACATATATAACATCATTTTTGGTAGATTTTATATTGTCACTGTGTGGGATAGCCAGGGGCAAAGGTGATAGAAAGAAAAAAAATACAGATGAATTTAGTTAGATGTTGTTGTGAGAGTGGCTAGAATCATATATTTTTGGGGATTCGTTGAGTTTGTAAGGAAGATCAGCCTTCCTACTTTGTAATATTTTATGAGTCTTTTGTTTTGCATTGAATATGAGATATATGAGGATATATATATATATATATATATATATATATATATATATATATATATATATATATCACAAATAAGAGAAAAAACAGATGGATTTAAGAATCCACAGTTCGTAAAATTTACTTCAAAAAAATTTCCCAATGCACAGTAGCGTAAAATTTTATATATTTTTATTTTAAAAGATTACAATAAAAACAATATGCTATAGTCCACCGAATACATATTTACTTGATTTTATCAAATTTAATATTGCTATGTTTTACCGTTCATTAAATATATTTAGCATCGTATATAAATGTTCTATTGTTTAACTTTATCTATTGGACCTTTTAAGAAGTTTCCTGAGTATATAATGAAATATTAAAAAAAAAGAAAAATTGTTCATGGTATCGTTATGGCCACTTCAACAAATTTGAACTCTTTATTTGGTTACATATACAATACTTTTGTCGCTGACATGTCTAGATCGTCACTTTATCTTGACATCAATTAATAACCCACCTACCTCTGACCTTATTTTTCATTTTACTATTTTGGTTTAAACCTGACTTTTAATTGGCCCCAAAATGGCTAGTTTCAACAGCATTTTTTTGCTTTTTGTACTTTTTGCTAACTTTTATATTAGTTATATTGTGAAATTATCAGTTAAAATAATCGGCAGGACCGGTGTTTATTACCCCGAATCTCTCTACTGCGTAGAGCGGGGCAGAAGTGCTAATTTCAGTAACGCTTATTTTTTTTTAATTGTAATTTTTTTATCTGAACAGTTCTTTTAAATAAATTAAGATGGTTATATATATATATATATATATATATATATATATATATATATATATATATATATATATATATATCTGGTAAAATCATTTTATTCCGAGATCATCCATTAAGGGTTTTTAATTTTTTTTTTTTTTACTAACAGTAATACTAATCAGAAGTCAATGGCTAGTAATTAAAATTAAATTTCTAGTAACGCTTATTTACCTTTCTGTCAGCACTGTTATATGGCCATTATTTTTAAACTGATGTTACACTGTCAGTCATCAACTAATAATATACATCGTCTATCAGCATAGCCGGTGCCGTGTGTACCACACAGAAACCTCCGGACGAGGTTTGAGCCCACAAAATGGCTAGTTTCAGAAGCGTTTTTTTTTTTTTTTGCTTTTTGGTTTAGTAATTATTAATTTTTTTCTCCTAAGTTATATTGTCGATCATCAACAATAATATCGAAGATTTTCTAAGAGTAGCTTAGATGTGGCACAAGACCGAAAGTAAGGGGCACCCAGTGAGGATCGAACTCACTATTCACTCGTAACTATTTTTTATTCATTTAACGAGACAAGCTTGCTAACCATTACACCATGTGGAGATACCCCATTAACTATAATATCGACAGGGCCGGTGCTACCACTCCGAACCGCTCAAACGCGTACAGACCCTATGACTACTGGTGAGGGGTGCACGAGATTATTTTTAAATTTTAATTTTGTGTCTCAATTAAGAGGGCAATATATATATATATATATATATATATATATATATATATATATATATATATATAGATAGATAAAAATCATATTTTATTCTGAGATTATCCACTAAGAAGATCTCTGATTTTTTCCAATAGTAATTCTAACTGGATCTATCGGTGATGTTTTACCGACCATCACTGAATATGTATATCAAGCTCTTGATAATAACAGCGAAGCTCGAACTGTGGCACTACATATCTAGAAGTCATTTGACAGAGTTTGGTACGCTGGCCTTCGACGTAAGCTACAGGGTATTAGTGGACGATTGTCTGATTTAATCCAATCATTCCTATCAAATCGTGATATGAAGGTCCTTTTGAACGAGCTGGCTTCCAGATCCCTTCACACGAACGTAGATGTCTCCCAAGGCTCTATTTTGGGTCCTATAATTTTTTTGATCTTCATCAATGATCCTCTTGACGTCATCAGTTCCTAAGTAAGCATTTATGCAGATGATACTAACGTTTACTCCTCCCTCAATATCAAATCCGGTCTCTGCTCTTGAAAAGGACCTCCAAATCAGAGTTTAACCGGGACAAGCAATGGCTCGTAATTTTTAATGCCTCCAAAACGAAATCATTTAATCACCATAGTGAAACTTTCCTGCCCGCCATCGTCATGGCTGATGCTAGACTCATGGAGAACAACATACTGCGCCTTCTTGGTCCGACGTTTTCAAACGAATATATTGAATATACTGAATCAACAGCTGCATCTACTGCAAGGAAAGTTCTGTGTCGTACAAGAAGGTTTTTCTCGTCAGAGGCAATCTTCCACATTTAAAAATCTATTAGGTTGGTGCAAAAATAATTTCGTTTTCTAACATATGTTACTATGTAAAAAAACGAAATTATTTTTGCACCAACCTAATAACATTCGGCCGTGCATTCAATACTGTTGCCATATTTAGCTTGGTTCTCTTGACAATATCCAAAAAAGGATCTGCAATGTCATTGATCCTGACTTAGCAACTCGATTTCAGTCACTTTCTCACCGACGTGTCGTGGCTCCCCTCTATCGTTTATACAAATATTTCCATGGCCTCTGCTTTGACAAGCTTTTTCTCTCGTGTCCAGACTGCGTGAGTTTGAGCGTGAGATTAGATTAGCATTTAGGTTCTACCCTGTTACGGTTGAATTAGTTAAATATAACCGTCACTTTTTCTCGCCCTCTTTCTCTGTAACCTCCGGTGTATTAGTGGCATTCCAGCCTTGGTTAGGGTGAAATGATAAAAAAAATAACGAACCAAAAACAAATAAATACGCAAATAAATAGTAAATAATATTTCAAAGTTAAGGCGTAGATATTAGGAGTATAGAGTTGAAGTAGACTTTAGAAGGAACTGGAAACCCAGGCTTAAATAGGAAACAAAGGATGAAGGTCTGTTCCTGTTCAAAAGATCAGGATGTATAAACTGAACAGTAGGCGAACCTATTTACTTCTATTGAGGTAAAATAAATAAATAGTAAATAATAGTTCAGAGTTTAGGCGGAGATGTTAGAAGTATAGAGTTGAAGTCGACATTAGAAAGAACCAATCGATAAACCTCTACTCCTGATCAGAAACTGGGCAGGAGAGTGAATCTGGAAGAGGAGAACCTAATTACTCCTAATGAGAGAGAAAAAGAAGAAATCATAAACAAATTCATTTTTTATTATTTTTATTATCAGAGTTTAAGTTGAGTTGTCTCCTAAAAAGAACAGAAAAAAGCGTTCAATTGGAATGGGGCAAAAACAGCATCAGGTTTATATCTAACAGAGCCTATCATCTTCAATTACTTTAAAGTACGTTCATTAAAAAACATTTTGAATTGATGCAGTTACTGATATAACAGAAGTAGTCTGTATTTATTCAATCGAAGTTAGCAAAGGACATGAAGGGGTAAAACAGGCAACATGAAGATCCACTTCAGACCGCAATTATTTTGGAGTTTTTGAAATTCATTTTGTCAGCATGCTACCAGTGATGAAAAAGAGGATACATTTATAAAGCAATTGTTAAGTTTGATGACAATTGGTTGAAGGATTAACGAAAAAATAAGAAAGTAACGAGTAAAAAGCGTCATTTTTTCTTATTTACGCGTTTTCACTATATTGGTGGACTCAATTATCAAGACGAATGACTGATAAACAATCAACTTATTGTTGCCTACAATTGAGTAAAGTTTGTATTAGATTGCTTGAAAATTGAGGAAGTTTTAGTTTAAAATTTGTGTTGAAATCGATTTCTGTCGAAATCGATCTGTGTTGAAATCGATTTTTCGTTTTTTTGCGGTTTTCGCTAAACGCAGTGACATAGAAATAAAATGAAGTATCGTTGAGCTCGTCATGACGCATGTAACATACATATCGGAGGGAAAAAGTTGAATTTATCGATTGTTCGATCGACTTGATTATTGATTATTGATTTTTTTATAAGAACCTATCTATTAGATTGTACAATGTATCTTCAAAATTTGTTCAAAATCGGTTGGATGGATTTCTAGTGAAAAGGTGTCACACAGACAGACATCCTTTGTTTTATATATAGAGATAAACTCACATCTAATTACCTACCAATGTCTGTGTTTGACGCTGGTGGGAGAGTTCAAACAACGAGTGAAAAAAGTGTGGATTTGTCCGATTATATAAAGGCATATCAAAAGACAAATTTGATTCGCTTATATGAAATCTAGTCTAAGAGGGGAATTCTTTTTTGAGAAAGACTCGGCTCAAAACCAAAACGGCCAGCTGGACAAATTTGCATCCACACACGTGAATGATGGGTAGTATGAAATTAACAACGATAATTAACAGTAATTAATTAATGTAAAGAGAACAAAAATAAATAAACAAGTTACTAAATAAAAAAAAAATTCTTCTAGTCAAATATTTTTAATCAAATAATGATATAAAAGAGGTGAGAAATTAAGTTGAGCCGAGGACTCGTCAGCAGCCCCTTGTGGATATCTCGGTCGTTGAACAGGGTATTTTGGTCAATAGATTCAATCGGCACCTTCAGGCGTTCAGCAAGTCTTGTTCGGCACAATGGCCGGCGAATGAGAGGATATTAAGAAGTTCTGTCATCGAAATTCTATGAGAATTCTTGGAGGGTATTGAACAAGAAACGAACCGGGTCATACCGGTCATTTTCCGGAACGCACCTGCTATTTCCTGAAACAGCAATTGGCGAAAGCAATTTTTTTCCAAGCGTTTCAAATAGTTCGCATACAGACCGTTCACTCGAGTTAACCCTCTCCATGCAGAGCATCGTCTTCAACAGCAAATAACCTTTACGAACCCAATCGGACCGAGCAATAACACGGTCAAGAACCGCGCGAACATATTCACATATGCGAGGAATACATGCCCGCATATATGCGCGAGTTTACTAAATCTGACGGAATCTAATGGAAGTAATGCACCGAGGCTGAAACTTGTTACAATGTCGACTCAAAAATGTGATAAAGCATCTTTATCGTTATTTACTGCAGCTCTTTTTTTTATCCGTTTTACCTACCGGTATATAAGACACTTTCTTTTCAACAGAGAAGGTTAGAAAGTATTCGGTCTGCTTCATTTTAGGCTAATTGTACCACTAACGCTTTCTTGTCATTTTACCTGAAATGGTCGATAGCTCAGCTCCATAATAATGTTATTTGCTAAAATGGTCTTCTTCTTCTTCTTCTTCTTCTTCTTCTTCTTCTTCTTCTTCTTCTTCTTCTTCTTCTTCTCCTCCTCCTCCTCCTCCTCCTCATCATCATCATCATCATCATCATCATCACAACCACCATCATCATCATCATTATTATTATTACTTCCTTTGATTTCCGTTCTGGGTATGAAGATAAACTACAGCTGACAGCAAGTCCTCTGATCGGGAGATTAGAGGTCTTGAGAAGCGTGGGCCCACCCCTTAATTGCTGATGTTCCCTGATCTGGGCTTGTAGCACCTGGGTAATTAGGGAACCCAAAAATAAAACACTATAAAGTACAAAAATACATTTTTATAGTAACGATACTAGCAATAAACTTTTCGTATAATTATCAACCAAAACAAAAATGACCAACAATACATTTTATCATAGCATTAAATAACCCATAGAATTAATATTGATATGATGCTAAACAAAAACAACAGACCAAACCAAAGTTTGTCGCAAAGTCTCAGAGACTCAAAAAAACAAAACAAAAAAAAACTTCTTTTGTTTGTTTTTTATCAGAAAATACAAACAGATAAGGTTCCGTGCAATCCAGGAGAAAAATATATTTGTGTTTACTGCATAGGTAAAAATCATCGCAAAATGAGTAAGGCTTTTTTGCAATTTTCATAATTTAGGGCCACCATGCATTTTGTCCGTATATTTGTTTGACACTTTATGTGTCATTCCCAAAGCCAGAAAAACAACAGGTAAAGTTGTAGTTGCCACCATCTATTAATTAATATCACGATGTCTTTGTATTTACTTAGTTCATCATCATTATTATTATTATTATTATTATTATTATTAATATTATTATTTCCTTGGATTTCTGTTACATATTTGCTTCCTTCCGGCTCCCAACCAGAGACCTAGGGTCATGACATTTTCCACTGATCATTTTTGTAAAAACCTTAAGAAGAAGAACAGTTAACAAAATAAAAAAAATCCTAAGACACCCATTTTACATATGAAAAATCTAATCGATTATTATTATCATTATTATCAACATTATTATTATTATTATTAGCAACATCATGACTATTATTATTAGCAACATTATTATTATTATTTCCTTAATGACTGTATGTGCCATTAATAAAGTGCACTGAAGATTAAGTGGCAGCAAGCCCCCTCAATATCCCAGTAATTGATTAACTTTTTTTTCTACGGCTTTTTTTCATATACAAGGCCTATTATTTAACCCATTGCTGGGGGAGATGATATGCAGTCATACATTTCTCCGGAGTAAATAACATGTAAATGAATATAACATTTACTCAGTTCATTATTATTATTATTATTATTATTATTATTAATATACTTTCGCACAAATTTTACATAGATAAAGCACTTTGTAATGTGTCAGCTGGACATATGTGTAAACTTTTTTTTGTATTTCTTTAAGGCATGGGCTAACAGGAATCTATTTAATGAATGTTTCGGAACCTTTTCCAATCAATCCGAGTGCTCCAACTACAACTGGAATTATTGATATCCTCATATACCACATTTTTAGATTTCTACTTCAAGATTCTGAAGTTTTAACAGTTTTTTGAAGATTTTCAAAAATACAGGATGCGATGGATAAATTGTCTAAATTACCCAAAAATGAAAAGAACACTGACATCACATTTTAACAATTACACACAAATATCTTGAGATATTAAAGAGTACATTTATTCAATAAAATTGTCATTTGCTTCATCCATGGCCTCCAGACGACTTCGGAATCTCCTGCATCTCTTCTGGACGATCTCTTTAGTTTAGAAAAATGCTGCTATAATCATTGCCCTCAGTTCATCTTTTGTGTTACAGGGAGTTTTGTGGTCTCTCGATCACTTGCGCACAACATAATAATCGAGGTGGTTGCAGTCTGTGAAATTAGGTGGCCAGATTTATGGAATAATGTGGTCGCAGAAATTGTCTGACAGCCATGACGGGGTTCTCCCGCTTTTGTGGCATTATGCAGATTCCTATTGCCAAACATATGGTCTTCCAGAAGCTATCCTCTTGACGCAGAGGAGCACTACACCCCTCAAGGCACTTTATGTAGGCCTCCGTGTCTAGTCTGAGGCCCTGTAGAAAGATGAATGGAGGCATACCGTCGCCATCCCTCGTGATAACGTCAAACACTTTCTTAATGGCTTTCAGACTCATCCAAATTATTTTGAATTCTTTGCACTGTTCTCAGATTTACACCCAAACATTGTGACATGTACTTTATGGCGTTATGGTGCTCTTTTTCTCACAGACGGTGCCCAACGGACCCTACTATAGTGCGCAATTGAAAAAACACAAAGCGCATGCGCGAAATTAAAAATATAAAATGGCGACAAATTTAACCCTCGCACACCGTACAGTATTATGGACTGACATGTCAATAAGAAAGCACGTTCTGTTTTTGTGTTCTTTGATTACGATGTCTCTTTGCTTAGATTTAATTTTTCTCTGTGTGCGTATTGTAAAATCCCCATAAATTTGTTAAAGGTCTTATCTCTGTAACTGGGTCTGGATTATTTTCATACCAGTTTCTTGTCGTTCGCATCCCGTAAATGTTTGCTTATTTTTCAGTGAAGGCATTGACCCACTCTGTGATGTCGATTTCTTTATTTAGTAGGTGATAACAACATGCAACCTGATACATGATGGTCAATTGTTTCTGGTTATTCATCACAGAGTCTGCATTTCAGGTTAACCCAATGTTTCAGTATGAGTGCTTGTTAATTTCTATTTAGCAAGTATTGATCCTATGCAGCAAGAATAAAACTTTCGGTTTCAGTATTTAACTCTGTACTTTGTAATCACTACGGGGTCTGTCTAAATCATCTTGTTTGGTACGGGTAGAGTATTGACTATCAATGGACTTATCTTTTCTATGTTTCTACTTTGCTTTTTGCTTTTTTTAGGGTATTTGCAGCTGCAGTTGATGCATTGTGATTTACTTGCAGGTAATTATTGAAACCCATTACCGGAGACGTTTTTCGGCGATGGTTGACGTATTATCCCTAAATATACCACAAATCACTTTTATCATTAACCAGATATAAACTACAGAAAAATGAAACGTAACTGATAGGAAATGCAAGTCATTGATTAAATGCGTTTTGGTTTATTTTCAATTGTAGTGATATTGTTGCTTTTTTTATAAAACGTTTTTGTACTCTTGTTTCAATATGTTATTACGGTAATCATGCAGGGAATGTTGTTCGATTTCTTGGTTTATCTTCAAATGTACAGCTAGCTTGATTTTGTATATACAATAAAGTTTTCGGTTATAGCTAAAATGCTTTTGCAATGTTTTGTAACGCATTGATAATTCAGACACTACAGGTTCAAAAGCAGTACAAACATTTTTTCCCTCCATATGCCCTACCGAAACAGGAAGTGCATCTAATATATTCGTGGGACGTTTATACCGTCAAATACGGTTACTTTTTGTCAAACTAAAATATTCAAAAATATGTCTATACAAAGTGTGTCTGCTTTGCTTTTCGTTACTGTATAAACTCAAACACTGATTCTTGTGACATCGATACGAATGAAGTCAACCTGTTTCAGGAACTACAGACGCGTAATTGGGGGACAGAGAAGGTCATTTATTTAATAATTTATCCAGACGTCAAAAACAATTAATTATTTTATGACATTATTACATGAACACCGCCGCTTTTCCGGCACACATGACACCAGACCTTTGCCCCATTATTGGTTTTGTCGTATCAACGGAAGTTACGAAATAATGATTCAAAAATCCCCATTTGAAACACAAATTATACATCTGCCATATCTCAAGAGCATCACCGACTGTTAGACACTTGTATCAAATTTGCGCTGGCACACAATGCCACCTGCGTGAAATTCAAATGCTCGTTCACTTACTGTTGTCCGGATTAAAAGAGGTGCATGTCTTTCGTTTTCTGTAAAAACTCGGTTCTGTACCTGTGTTATTAGAGATCTTTTTTTTTTTTCTAATACGTATATATATATATATATATATATATATATATATATATATATATATATATATATATATATATATAATTGATGTGAGCCCAAAGTTGGGACCACGGAAGGAAAAACACGGAACACGGATTAGAGGTAAGAAAGATATATTAAACAAAAATGTTACAAAGATAGTGTAAGTGTAAGCGGAGCTTACTATGTGCTAGTGTCCAATATTACGCGGCTGATACTACGGTATTAGAATATACTCTCTCTTTCCTCCTCTTCTCCTCGAGTGTTATATCGCATACTTTATATAGTCTTGGAAGAGTCCATGTTGTAGGTATGTTACGGTCTCACAACCCCCCCTACTTCCAAGAGTTTTTTTTTTGTTTTCTTTTTTGAAAAGGAGAAAAAAAACCCATAAAACTGTTAATACTTTTTTCTCTTGGGATTTACGTCGAGCGGTTGAGTAAATTTCCTTTTCCTTCCTGAGCGTCGCACTTCAGGAGAGATATAGGGTGTGTCGAGATCGACGTGATCGAAAATTACCTCGATCGGCTCTTCATAGTTATTGTGTAGTGATTCCTCCGATTCCTTCAACCGGCATTTTCTGAGCTGGTTCCAATGGCGTTCGTTAGTGTTTTTCGGTCCTTGGACAATATAGACCAGTTCGCCAATTCTTTGTTTTATGGTGCCTACTTCCCAGAATGTTATGCTGTTTTTGTAAGCCTTGAAAAAGACTTTATCGCCAGGATTTAAATATTTCTTATGAGGCGATACGGTTTTTTTTTAACTTTTTTTTTTTTTAACTGAGGCGTTGTAATGTGGTCCACCTGATATGACTTGCCGAAGTCTCTAAATTCACTTGATGTGAATTGAGTGCCATTATCTGTAACTACACAATCTACCACGTCAAAACTCGCGAATTGCTCGTGTAGAAATACGATCGTGCAGTTTGTGGTTGGTCTTTTGCATTGTAGGACGTCAGGCCATTTTGAGTGGCTATCCACAACAATGAGGTAGTACATGTTGTCTATAGGCCCTGCAAAATCGATATGAATTCTTTGCTATGGATGGTCTGTGTTTGGCCATGGTTTGCAGGTCGTGGTTGGAGCTTTTGCTGCAAGCGCGCATCCTTTGCATGATTCTATCATGTCTGCTATGTCCTTGTCCATGTTTGGCCAATAAACATAGCAGCGCATGAGGCTTTTTGTACGGTTCTTCCCCGGATGTCCCATGTGAAAATCCCTGAGGATTTTTCTTTGTAGGCTGTTTGGAATCACTACGCGGTCATTGTATAGTAGGACATCATCGCAGAGGGAGAAAACTTCAGGCACATTGGGGTCATTATTGCGAATTTTGCTTTTTATGGATTGAATGAATTCATTCTCTCGAGACTCCCTTTTTATGTCGACCAGAGTTACTGGGAGCTCTCTTATGGTACTCGTGATCATGTTTTTGATTTCACCATTCGTCCTTAGAGTAGCAATGATGGAGTCTTCAAAGACTTCTGTATTTTTTGGAATGAGTCTATCTAACTCTTCGTTGATTTGCTCTAGAGCAGCGAAAGGGACATTCCGTTTCTTTATGAATACCGGTTGTGCAGCGTCCTTCACCTTGAACTTAGCTTTCATTTTAGTACATTCCCAAGGCCGCCAGAAAAAACCTGGGGAAATTGTTGTTTGAGTTACTTTTTGAGATTTACCAAATTGGACGTTGTACTTTGTATCTTGCGACAAAATATACTCATTGGGCAATCCCAAAGATTGAATTTTTCTATCCAATCTGTTCCAAATAATATATGAAGTTTTCAATAGGCAGGCTTTTTGGTAACTTCATTTAGTGTTACTGTAAGTATTACCTCGCCTAAAATGTTAATCATTTCGCCAGTTACAGATTTTGCTGTTTTCTCCGTTTTTAATAAGATCGGCTTGTTTAATTTTCGCAAAAGTACGCCAGTTATTGATTGAAAAATCGGAACCCGAGTCAAACTGGAATTTAATGGAATTATTGAAAATATCCACAGTTACATATTTCCATAAATTCCTATCGACAATATTGTCAGATTGAGCTTGCCTAATTTTATTTTTGGGTTTTCTAGTTCTGTTGGCGTACCAACATCAAGTTAAAGTATGCCCATTTTTATTGCAATTTTTGCAATATTTTTTGTTCTTAACTGGACAGAATTTCATCCAATGCCATTTACCACAATGGTAACATGGTCCGGGCGGTTTCTTTAACATATTTTGGTTTTGTTTACTGCGGAATTTAGGACATGAGATTTGCCTTTTGTCTTTTTGAGGGGAATAGGAGGTAGCCTTGCTTCTGATTTTATTAATCTGAGCCACACCTGATTCCTCGATAATATTTGAGTCACACTTTACAGATATTACTCTTTGTCAGTCCTCTGCCAGTTTTTGGAGAGTCAATCCTTGTTCGTCCTCAAGCTTCGTCAGTACCCGTCGTCTGACTTCGGCGTCTTCTGCAGATACTAGAACTGCGAAAATTAAGCACTTGAAATCATCGGCAGTCAGTTCGGCTAGTTTAAAATCATTACAGAGCTTGTTTACCGATGCTGCAAACGTTAGAAAATCTTGCTGGTTGTCTTTGACTGTGTTCAGGCATTTCCAACGTTTGTGGAACAAGGTTGTTTTAGGCCCGAATAGTTCTGATAGGAGCATAATAGTCTCTGAAAAATCAAAGTATGTGGTTTTCTTGGGTAGTATGAAGTCTAAGAACGTACTATGTTCTGTAGTTCCCAGTTTTTTCAATAGTAGACGTACCTTTTTTACTGGGCCATTGTTCACAGTCTACGTTGAAAATATCTTCGTAGCGCCTGTAAAAAGCCTCGAACGTTTTGTCCTTTTCTGGTACGTATTCAAAGGTTTCCATTGAATTGTAGATTGTAATCTGGGAGAATATTGTATCTTTTTCAGAGTTTGAGACTTTTAATGCATTTACGAGTCATTCTATAAGTTGTTTCTCTTGTAGTTCAGCATTCTGAAACGTAATTTGTTGGAATTCCATTTGTTGTTTATGTAATTCCAAAAATAGTTGTTGTTGTCTTTCTTCTGATTTTTGTTGCTGATCCAAATGTACTTTTAGCATTTGGACGATTACTTTTTGAAAATCGTCCATATTTAGACAAACAAAAATGACAAATTTACAAAAAAAATATGGACAGACAATTAGTTAAACTAAACTAATTATGTGTTTAGCTTTTTCGAGATTCCGTGGTTCCGTTAATTTTAACGTAATTGTATAAATTTTCACCACACTTATTATGTATGTTTTTTTTATAGAGGTACAAAAAAGAAAAAAAACTCGCCTCAGTGAATTTGAGGCGAGAATAATTTTATGCACGGGATTCAACTCAGTTACCTAAAAAAAATTTTAGATTTAGTTTTTTTTCGAAAACTAGAGTCGTAAGTAGTACTTCGGCTCTTGTGTTGTCAGTTTGTTTTATGAACAAACTGTTTTTTTTCTCTGTGTGGGTGTGTAAAAAATCGTTCTCGTTATGTTATTTGGACAGACTTTAAGATTCCGTAGATGTCGAATTGCTAGTTCGTCACTGATGTTTGGTATCGAAATATATATTTTTTTATATGTAGATTCTGGGTGTTGCGTTTAGATCGCTGATGTAGTAATACCAGCTTAATTTCTGGTTCAACACTTCTGTGGAAACGCGTGGAGTTTCTGTGTATTTTTCGAGTACTCTGTCGCTATTGATGTGGTGGGAACGAAATTCTCGAATTTTTCTGTCGCTACTGGTGTGGGACTGGTAAGGTATTGAGGTCTTCGACGTGAATGCGTTTCTCGAATTCCTCGTCGCCACTTGATGTGGCACTGGTAAGGTAATGAGCTTTCGGCGTGGGTGCGTTTCTCGAATTCTTCGTCGCCACTGATGTGGGCCCAAGTTGGGACCACGGAAGGAAAATACAGAACACAGATTAGAGGTTACAAAGATAGTGTAAGTGTAAGCGGAGCTTACTATGTGCTAGTGTCCAATATTGGTTGTCGTACGCGGCTGATACTACGGTATTAGAAAACTTTCTCTCTCTTTCCTCCTCTTCTCTTAGAGTATTATATTGCATACTTTATATAGTCCTGGAAGAGTCCATGTTGTAGGTATGTTACGGTCACACAACAATAATATATATATATATATATATATATATATATATATATATATATATATATATTTGTGTATTGAGTCAGCAATCCTTCTTTCATGCACATTTCATTAAAAACGACAGACAAGGTGCTTTTATTTAGTTTTTTTTATGCAATTTCATTTTATAAAACATACATTCAACAAACTATTTCTAATTTTCACACTTAAAATATAATCCTTGAAAATGGCTAAATGGTATAGCCGAAAGCGCTCGGATAAAAAGAACATTCGGACAGTTTTTATATAATTTATCATGCGAAAAGAACAACATTATTAGATCGCATGAGAAATTGTATAAAAAAATAAATAAAAGCCCCTTGTCTGTCGTTTTCAATAAAATGTACACACGTACACACACACAAACACACATTCACACACACACACACACACACACACACACACACACACACACACACACATATATATATATATATATATATATATAAATTATATTTATATGTAATTATGCTAAGGATCATTTCATACTTATTAACCATATAAAAGCGATATCCAACTTTATTTTCATTAAATTAGTTCCGCCAGCCATTGAAAGGGGGCGACGTATTTTGTTACATCTTTATTACCACTTGAAGGTTTTCACAAATAAGTCTTTAAACATATTTTTCTAATTCTATTAATCTGTAGCAATTTTGAGGGGATTAGTTTCTTATTTGTTAATGATAGAAAACCGATAGCCAAATTTAAGTCAATTAAAATAGTTTACCTTCCCCCCAAAAATTTTATTAAGTGTTTACTATCAGAATGATTTTTAAATTGTAAATCTTTAAATACGTTTTTTTTTTCCTATTGTTTAAAGTAATTATGGTGTGACGTCAGTCTTTCGCTTAATAACAATAGAAAACAATACGAAAAGTCAGTTTCTGCCTGAATTTCTGGGATGAGGAGTTATCATTATTTACACTATTTATATTCGGACTATGGTTCTACGGCAGTGGTTACCAACCGTTTTCCCCACGGACGAATATCATGCTCGGAAGTTTTTCTGTGGATCACGGATTGGTGTCGGTTTCGTTCATAGTCAAGTTAAATCCCATACATGATACACGCTTAGGCGATCATGTCATGAGTGACTGAGCAAAAGATTTTTTCGTAGTAGATTGCCATTTCTTTCTATGGTAGAATGTTTGCCAACCAGGGCTAGAAACCAGTCTGTCTATAGATGGAGGGAGAAGTGATGGATTCATAGTTTTTACAAGGGTATCTGCGCGTATGTGAATGCAAGAAACTCGACTGGAATTCGAACTCGGCACTCTGATTTCTAATTCCGGACCGATATCCCTTACCCTACAATACTCATCCGTAAACACACGCAAAAAAAAAAAAAAAGAAAAAGAAAAAAAAAAGCAGAACAACCAACACTATTTACGGGCATCTTTAACGATCTAACGAATAAACTAATTTCACTTGCGCATTTACATCCCGGTACTTTGTCAGGTACCCACATCCAGGGTGTGTGTTCTGGCTCTGCGGAGCTCTCATCCAAACGTGGACTTTACATATTAGTCTGCGATGTCAGAGAGACTGCTCATCTACTTATTGAATTACGATATTTTCCCATGTTTGTAAAATCGGATACAGCAGTGAGATAATGTTCTTCTTTAATCGGCGCCAGGAGAATCACCTCAGGTTTAATCCTGCTCCTGGCTCCCTTAGTGTAAAATTGCGTGTAAATTCTATTATCGCATATAACTACTAGGATTCCAAATAAATACTCAATAAAAGATTTAACAGAGATGTAAAAAAAAAAAAATGATTACATATTTTCTTAAGTCCTGTATATTAAAGTCAGTTTTCATATGTCCATTTTAAATTCATATCTATTGATTCATTGCAAAGTTTCGTGCCCGATTGTTTTTAATTTTCTAATTGGACACGAAATTTTTCAATGAATGCGTGTTTGTAGGATGTATTGGGTATAAAAGCAAAATTGTTGAAATCGTGTAACAGCATAATTGTCCATCCTCCAAAATGTTTAATATCTAAAAAAAACACTAAACTGTTTAAGTTTCTTTTTTCCAACTTCTCAGACATTTAGCTATCGTGACATCATTTGTCACAAGAATCACTGAAAAACCCTTTGAGTTATTCAGTTACAAAGAGAACAGGTTAAAATTGTTTTGTGTCAGCCCCACTGTCTTCCCAAAGGAGCAATGGTGAGAGGAAAAAGATCATTCGACCCTTCACTAATGACAACGATATTCATATTCTGGCTTTTATCTTCAAAGTTCATTCAAGAACCATCAAGAGAACGGTGAATAAGCTTAAAAAAGAGGGAAGAGTAGAGAGGAAAACTGGTTCAGGAATTCACAACAGGAAGAAGGACAATCATTTCAACTTAGCGCTAAAGAGATCAATTAGAAAAAAGATCCAATTCAATCCATAAGACTTTTGGTAAGTGAGAGAAAAATATCACCTATGACCGTTCAAAAAGCAATGAAAAACCATTTGAAAATAAAATTTTACGTGAAACTTGTAAGTCACCTTGTTACTTCAGGACATAAATTTAGAAGGTTAGATAGGGCGAAAAATCATCTTTCGGAAAATGATATCTGTATATATATATATATATTTGAACTTAATATCAATCCTTCAGGAGCTCTCGATCCTTACCTAAGATTAATGATGAACATGACATTTTCCTTTCTGATCGATTTTATCACGATACTTCTGTTCAGCTTGGAAAGTAATTATACATTTAAAAATGCAATTGTACGTGGAAAGTGGAAGGCACCTTTTTACTCAAGGACAGAAATTTAGAAGGTTAGATAGGGCGAAGATCATCTTTCGGAAAATGATCCTTGAATAATCTCTCTCTCTCTGTCTGTCTCTCTCTCTCTCTCTCTCTCTCTATATATATATATATATATATATATTTGAACTTAATGTCAATCCTTCAGGAACTTTCGATCCTTACTTAAGATTAATTAATGATGAATATGTCATTTTCGTTTCTGATCAATTTAATCACGATATTTCTCTTCAGCTTGGAAAGTAATTATACATTTTATTACTCAAAGTAGTGTCCAATACTTGTTATAAGAACCTCGGAGAACTTGAGTAAGAAATCTTTAATCATTTCTGAGTTACAAAGGTTCAAAGCTTAATCCAACAAAAGGACAATTTTGCTGTTACAGCCAGTATTCGACACAAAAGTGGACATTTTTTTTTTATTATCAAAGACGCTTTTCGCTTATATTTCAAACTGCATTTGCCAAAGAGAGAAAATGCATCTTTGATAAAAAAGTTATCATTTTGTCTCATCATCTTCACTTCATGATCTAATATATAAACTGCCAGTTTAAATGTCGTAGAGAGATCAGTCCATTCTCAGTCAGAAGGTGGGTGGCCCCAACAAAAAGAAGTAGCTATATTAGAGCAAAATTTATATTACACAGAAAGCAACTTGGCGTATTATATGCTAAGTTAGCAACAATGGCTTTCATTTGTGTTTGTTTCTGTTCCTTCACGGTGACTGTTAATTTCCACAAAAGCCAAGCTAGAAATCTGTCAACTGCTTTTTCCTAGATGTCTTTTCTTTATTTTTATTTCTTTCTTTTAATTAAAAGAAAAAGAAAAATTACACAGTAAAGATTTACTCGTCGTCAGCAATGACCTTCTTCCGGAATTATCACCATAAGCGATATAATTAAAAACGAAGCATTGGCAGTTCAAGCCGATAAAAGGGAAAAAGGTAAAGCGAGCCGAATGCTGGCATTAATTGCAAGGTTCATAGGCAGGAGTTTTACGAGAGAAACGGAAAAAAAAAAATGAAAGGTTGGGTAACAAAAACGGAAGTAAACTTCTCCCGGGAAGCGGAAGTTTTACCTGAATGGATTGAAAACCTCAACATCAAGAAGCGATAAAAATGGCAGTAAACGGTGATGAACGATAAATCTGTCAACTGACGGAAAATCGCTTCCCATGTGAGATGAGAGCAAGCGCTTTAAAAACGGAAAACAATACAAATAAGGGTGAGCAGGAGGAGAAACGTCGCCGTTGGTGTTATTCATCATTTAATATTTTTAAAATATCTACGCATTTATTGAAATTCGTAATTCGTTTCTTCAAATAATCTTTTTTCTTCTTTTTTCTGTTTCAATGATTATATAGAAAGGGTGTCAGAAATATTTACAGCTAAAGTATGGATGAATGCGTAATACAAATATATATATATATATATATATATATATATATATATATATATATATATATATATGAGAACAGAGTATATATATATATATATATATATATATATAAATAAAGAGTTGAATTAGTCCAGGAAACAGTAGTATTAGAAAAGCGCTCAATACATATAAAATATAAAATTGACATATGTATATATATATATATATATATATATATATATATATATATATATATATATATATATATATATATATAAATATATATATATATATATATGAATACATATATGTAAATGAATATGTATATATATATATATATATATATATATATATATATATATATATATATATATATATATAATAAAGTTGAATTAGTCCAGGAAACAGTAGTATTAGAAAAGCGCTCAATACACATATAAAATATAAAATTGACATATATATATATATATATATATATATATATATATATATATATATATATATATATATATATATATATATATATATATATGTAAATGAATATGTATATATGTATGTGTGTGAGTATGTGTGTGTGAGTATGTGTGTGTGTGTATGTGTTGTGTGCGTGTGTGTGAAAGAGGGAGAGAGAAGAGAATATTTGCGCACATTGAAACATAAATACGAGACAAATATTTCACTCTCTCTCTTTCTTGTGCACGTGTATAGAGGCGCTCTGTATTTGGCAATACCTTTCAGTTCGTGGAGAATATAGCTCTCCACAACTTCCTGTCCTAATTAATTCCTTCTCTTTTTCCTATCATGATGAAGGAGATCGTGGTTCTACAACACTTGCCCTCTTCAGACACTCTAACAATTTTGTTACTCTACAAACAAATCTCCTCAGCTTTTGTAGTAGTCGTTTACTTAAACCACTCTTCATTCCAACAATCCTACCAAAATTTAACATTGAATTTTCAGAATGTGTGCGATCATGGCTCTCTACAACTTCCTGTTATTCATAGCTCTTTCTAACATTTTTGTCTTGCTACCTCTCTGAATATCTATTTTGGAAAACATAAACACAAACTCACAAGGTAGGTTATGTGCTGCTTTCCTTTGTTGTCCTTGCCTTCTCTATATCCATTCAGGACGTGGGAGATCATGGGTCTCCACATCTTCCTGCTTTTTCGTATTTTTTTCTTTATAAATCTTTTTTTTTTGTCTTTATAATATTTGTTCCGTTATACTTGTATAATTCTTATATCTTCATTCAGGATATAAACGTTCATATCTCCACATCTTCCTGTCATTTGTTGCTCTAAGTAACCTCATTGCTTACACCCTACTTTGTTTTCCTTCGATAGCTTTTTTTTTGACAGGGTTCTGCATGTTCTCCTTCCTGATTTTGTGTTTCCGAAATATCAATTTTCTCATTCACCTAAGACACTTTTCTCTTCTATACAACGTGTCTCTTAAAAACGGAGTCAAACACAGCTCTCCACAATTCCTAGCTTTTGTAGCTCATTTTAATTTTTTTATTATCTCCAAATTCTTGTTTTACCGACAATTTAAGCAATCTCGTTAGGTAGGTCATTTGCTGCCTTCCTCTGTTCCTCTCGCCTTTAATACGACCTGTGAGTTTCAAATTTTCTAAGCCATGTTTCCTCATAATGTATTCTGTTGAAACACCGGTTCTCGTCTTATAAACAAAACTAAGCAACGTTGAACCTTGATGTGGGGCTGTTGGAGAAAAGCAGGTCTTGAAAGTTTGAATACGCAGGTGGTGTAATGGATAAAGGCTAGAGATAAGAAATCCGATATCCGAGTTCGAATTCCAGTCGGGTGGGTTATATTCACTTATGTGCAAATACATTTAGGAAAGGTATGAATCCACCTTTTCTCCTCCCAACTATGGGTTAAACAGTAAGACTTGTCTCATACTTATATTATCTCCAAAAAATTCTTACAATCTGAAAATGTGTTTTGGCTTTCAATAATCTTAAAACGGTTGATAAGCCATAAAAAAAACCCAGATCAAACTCATTATGCATTCCAGAAAATTTAACTTTTTCTGATTCTAAGTATAAGATTTTGGTTTCGTTTTGCACTCAAACTCCGTTGTTGCTTGCATGTTAGACCATAGTATCGTTAGCATCCTTCTGTCGAACCATATTTTGCTGCCTCGTCTCTTCTTCATCTTTGAGGAAATTGTCACTGCCATAAGGAAGGACCGATATTGCATAACGGTCCACTACTCTGCTTTGCTTCTCACAAAATGTCCCTGTTTCTTAATACTTTGTTTTTGATTGCGTAAACAAAACAAATTGTGTGCTCATATTTTTTGTAGTTCTTTAAATGCATCTGAAACTTTTTGTCACGGAATCAAGTTCAGAAAACAAAGACGAAAATAATATGGCGATTCATTACCCTGGACGCACAAGATGACGTTCCATTGAGAAACTTGTGCCATTTGATAATAGAAAAGTTTATTTCGGTAAAAAACGCCAAAAACCGCCCACAAACTAAAAAGAAATGGTAACAACATGCCTACCTTTTATTGAACATGAAAACATTCTACACAATAAAAAAAACAAATCATGCCATACCCACATAAAAGCTTAAACAGAACTACTTTTCTTTAAATCATTTCACCCCAATGAAAGCAATAAAGCCACTGAAACGCAAATTGTTTTGAAGAATATGATAGAAAACATTATTAAGGTGAGAGAACAATAAAAAAAACAAGAATTAAGAAGACATATGATAACGATTGATATTGCATTTAATGTTTTCAAGATCAAGCTTTGTTCAAATTGTTGATAACGCTAGATAACACGCTCTTTCCCAGAAACTGTAACTAAGGTCTGCTCAGCATATTTGCAGTATAAACCACAGGTAGGCTCTGTTGGTGTTGAATAAATGCAAATGCGCCTGAACAAGCGTCTGCAATAGGAATTGGCTAGCCGCCCTAGTAGACAGGTATCCTCGAAAACGAGTGGCCAGCTATACACATACACAAGGCCTCAATCGGGGCACGCAGAGTAAATGCGGAACACACTACACTGGCTTGCGAAATTAGCACACTCTCCAGCAGGGATCGTGATCCTTCGACTTTATACTTTTAAGGTCTCCACCTGAAACCTGAAATTTTACTCACTGATTATTTATTTATTTCTTCTTCTCTCTCAATAGAAGTAGATAGGTTCGTCTATCGCTCGGTACATACTCCTCCTCGTTTTTTTGAACAGGATTAGAGTTTTTCCCCTTTGTTTCCTTTTTAGGATTGCGTATCCGGTTCGTTCTAAAAAAAAAACACATCAACTCTGTACTTCGAACGTCTCCGCCTGAAATCTGAAATTTTATGTACGAATTATTTTTCCTCCTCCATTAATTTATAGTTTAGTTTCCGAGGAGAATCGCATTACCAGCCTCGTTTTCAATATAACTTGATTCGTTTTTTAATTGAGTTCAACCCCATGCAAGGTAGTAAAGCCACTAAGACACAAGGAGTTACTGGGAGTGGAAGAATTAGAGAACTGAAACATTACTAAGGAGCGAGACCAAAAGATGAGTAATCAGGAGGACAGTACATAGCGATTGACATTACATTTAATTTTTATTAAAGATGTCTGGAAAAATGGAGTCGGAAGAGAAAGAAATTGTTAGCATCGAACTTACAGCTAACAGACTAAACTACAAATTGGTGAGGCCTTGTCACCATTCTAGTAGTGCACTTATATTCATAAAGTCTAAGTACCATCGCGAATTAGTCATTCGAACATTTTTCATGAAATTATTTATAGAAAAGGCACAGGGAGACATCAGATCAGGGTTCTCGAGAAATATTACATTAGGAGCATGTTGTTCTTTACTAAAGGCCAAGTCATAGTGCAACTCCCGTTCATACTTGGAGACCTATCTCAAATCATGTCGTTCCACAATGAATAACTTAGTTTGTGTTTGCCGTAGTTCGCATTAAGAAAATCAAGGAATTGTTATTTTTACACTTGGAATGTTTGATCTATTTTTAAAACTCATCAACCTTTTGCAATTTATTTAAAGCCAGAAAATAATATTAGATTGTAAGAACTTTATGGAGATTTTGCTGATTTCAGTCCTAAGTGGAATTTGAACTCGGCTCTCTGATTTCTAATTCTGAGTCATTATCCATTGCATAAGCTTACAACCCCTGATATTCCCAAGTGGTACAAGACCCGGAGTTTCAACGTGATATGGCCGTAAGCTTTTTGCACTTGGAATAACTTGACTTTATTTATTTCAAGGCTCATGGCATTTATTTTTTTTACTTCCTTCAGACTTGCAATATGACATCATTGCAAAATCAAACATTTTTATTGTCTGTAAAATCCACTAAAAATGTAATTTAAGAAACTTGGTCCTGTTATTTGGGAGTTAATTTAACATTTTTCACTTAAAGCCAATTTAATATTCTTCACTATGAAATTCTTATTCATAAAGGGCAAATACATTAAAAGGTGTACTTTATTTAATTTTGCGTAATCTGTATTTCTGTTTTCAACCAATGAAAAAGGTATCTTGAATTATTATCACTGTTATACAGAAATGAAACATTTTAATTTTACTTTATTTAAAGAAATAATTTAGTATCCTATTTTTCTAGCCTTTCCTTGTTACAAATTTTAAAAGTCGCTCCCAAGAAAGTTAATCTTAATGATGACTTGTTGAATTTTTAAAACACTTTTCTTCGATTCTGATTTCAAACTTCAAAATTTATTGAAAAATACGTTTATTTGTAACATAAAGTTTATTTAAATATTTTTCACTATAATATCCGTTATTTTTAACTATGATATCGTTATTCATAACAACAAATAAATTGATGATAAAATTTAATTTGCGTTTTTCTTTCTAAAATGTATTTAAGAAGTGTGTGCCGAATTTTAGTTTTTGTTTTCATTTGAAAATATGAATAGGAGCAAATGGAATATTTTATAGTACAGAATTAATGGAAAACCATTTATTAAGAACGTTATTGTCTAAATATAAACTCATTATTAAATTCAATAAATTTAATCTGATAGTTTTAGATTGTGGCGGGCCGCGTGTTTACTTGATGTTAAATGAAACATGTGTATGACTCCTGATAGAAGAAAGTCCACTGCAAGAATATGGCGGACACAAGTTGAGTTCAACTAAAGAAATATAAAGAAAACAAACAAATATATATAAACAAACAAATATATATATATATATATATTATATATATATATATATATATATATATATATATATATATATATATATATATATATGAATGACTATTGAAATCAACACTTAGAGGCGACAGGCTGTTTCATGCTAGACGCAATCGTCAGGCCACGAAAGCATGAGACAACCTGTCGCCTCTAAGTGTTACCTTTAATGTTCACTTTTATATTTACACACGCTCTATCTCTGATATTGAGCACTTTATCCCATAAATATAGCACACCTTATGACTATATTTCTTCATATATATATATATATATATATATATATAATAAAAAGGCTTAAACACTAATATTCCATGGTCATAATTTATTCCATTGGAATCGTAAATACGATCCAAATCATCAGACCTACAAATTCAAAATGAAAACAGAAAAAAAAAAAAAAAAAAAAAAAAAAGGGAAAGGGTAGGGGAGAGGGATGGGACAATAAAAATGTGTTTACATAAAGGGCCGCTTTAAATGTAAACACATTTTTATTTTCCTTCGTCCCATCCCTCTCCCCACCCTTTCCCTTTTTTTTTTTTTTTTTTTTTTTTTTTTTTTTTCCTTCCTATCCGAATTGTCTGTGGTGTGTATATGTCACCACGAAATGTATCTTTATGTATTAGACATCCGTCGACTTTCTTTCTCTCCTTTTTTAAATCCACCCCACCCACATCTCCAAAAATTCTCTCTGTCACTCATCCTCATACTTACACTTTCTCTAAATTCTGTTTTTGATTTCCGGAGTTGTTTTTTTCTGTTTTCATTTTGAATTTGTAAGTCTGATGATTTGGATCGTATTTACGATTCCAATGGAATAAATTATGATCATGGAATATTAGTGTTTAAGCCTTTTTTATTATATCCTTACTCTGTCCTAGACATTGAGTTCTACCTGGATCCTTCCTCTTGGAAAAATTTTTTCTGAAAATATACATGTGTGGGAATTTTTTAGATATATTTTTTCATATGTATGTATATTTTCCACTAATATTATCTATATATATATATATATATATATATGTGTGTGTGTGTGTGTGTGTGTGTGTGTGTATTAAACAACAACAGAATTTACAAAGAAATTTCATGTTCAGTGAATACTCGTACGTACGTGTATGTGTATATGTATGTGTGTGTGTGTCTCATGGCGTTTTCCCACAAAAGGGCAAAACGCAAATCTCCGCGAGAGATCACATTTTAAATGTGTCCTCTGAAATATTTGTAAAACTTTTCTTAACTATAACAAGCCAATTTATGAATGAAAAGTTCATTTAAAATTTTTATTTCAAAGATTTCAAGTACTGTATATTTATGAAGCCATAGCAAGTATATATATGTAATAGTGTACTTGGGAAGCATCACTTCTTTTATACACGTTTCATTAAATACGACTGGTGAGGTACTGCGATCAAGGTTTTTTGTCAGGGTTTCGTATTTTTGTCTTCATATAATTTTTCCTGGATATAAAATATGTAAAAGTTGCCCGGATTTTCTGTATGTCCGTGTGCTTTCGGCTATTCTTTTAGCTTTTCAGTTAAAAATAAAAATAATTTTTGGATAGTGGATAAGCCCCAAATATTTCTTCTCTCTTTTCAATTAAAGCTTTTGTCATATTTCTCTTGAAACAGATGACTTTTGTCAGAGGAACGATCTCCTATATGAAATGTAAGGCTTAACACTTTCCCCAATTCACTATCAATTAGCTCTAAATTGGAAGTGCGTGGAATTAATTATTAATTAACAGATGAATTAATTGAATAATAGTTTAGGGAGCATTTGCTGACTCCTCGTGATCAAACTGAATCAATACGCAACCGGTGAAGGAAAGGTGGGCAGATTAGAAATGATCGTAATTATCACCCGCCATCGCTATCCTATCGCCACTCAAAGAATATCGTTGAATATTTGAAACGCTAAATTCGACGCTATTAGAAACATCGTCTTATATTCTGCTGGCGAAATCAATTTAGTTTCGAATCCAGCTAGGCCTCGAAATTTATTTTTAATATTTTATGATGTCGGTATTACCTCCAGCCAGGCACGGTGAAATAATGGATAGCGGCTCAGATTAAAGAACCGGAGAACCGAGTTCGAATACCAGTCGTTGCATTCACTTACGGCTTAGTAAAGATATGAATCTATCTACCCCCCGCCACTATGGATAAAAGCAGGACAAAATCTGAATTCAAACGACCTGCTGTAGGTCTATTCAACTTCTGATCTGAGGGGCGTGGTTAACCTCAATACAAAAGGAACCAGCAATCTATTGCACTATTCTGCCTTGAATGTCACCATGAACCACGACTGTGAGATGGAGGGGAGTGGTGACTACAACGGCGGTGCAAAAGGAACAGACAAGCCATTGCTCTATTCTACTTTGAATATTACTATGAACACCAATTGTGAGATTGAGACGAGTGGTGACCTTTTTCTTTCATGTGCTATGTCCCTTCAGAATGTAGGCGATCATGGCCCTCCATCTCTTCCTGTCCCTTGTAGCTCTTAAAAGGAGTGATGTCCAAAGCTTTCAACAGATGCACCAACAGAATAAATGATCATTATGATGCTACATAAACATCCGAAAGTAGTTGTTTATGACACAATCTAAAGTACATGGTCTTTGAATATAAATTTCCGTTATATATGTTTTGTAAGTCTTGCCTCTTTAACTTATGAGAAAAGGGACCCCCAGTGCATAAGGAACTTGCAAACCATTACATTAATCTGCCTTGAATTGTTAAATGGAAATTAAATTATGATGATAATGATGAGCATGTGGGAGCTAAATCACGTTTCAACGCTGAAGCTAAGAAGCGTCGAACACAGCTAGTATTTGCCTTCAATACAGTTTTAAAGTAAATCTTTCTCTTCGAGGCGGATTACGGTACCAAGGCTAAAATGACCAGTTTGCCTTACTATTTTATTCCCAGCTGGAAGAAAGGTGGATTCATGCCTTCATTTCAAGGTCATTGTTACGAAATGATCCTAACAGCTTCGGTTGCTATTTGTACCGCTTCGCTAAACGATTTGACACCGTTACAGCTAGCTTTCTCAGCCGAAAAACTTACAGATTTTTTTATAGCTGGCAAATATAACTAATTTAGTTGCGTGATGAGACCTGGCAAAAAGTTTTTCAAAGCCGATTTTTAAGAATCGTTAGTAAATGACAATGCAAATGATACGAAAGTTTAGAGAGGTGGGTTCTCGAAGAAAACAAGATGGCCTGACAACGAATCTCCCAACTGAGGAAGAACAAGAACTACTCGAAAGAACTCATGAGAAAAAATCGGCAAGACCCAGGAAAATGCTTATGAATCAGAGGTGACTTGTTGTCGATTGATCCCTAGTGAAAGCCACTATGCAATGCCATTAGTGATTGAGTCAATGAGAAGATTAAAATAATCCTTACAAGTCAGATTTGTAATAATAATATAAACTAAGACTAAACTAGTCTGACAAATGGCTATGCCCAGTTATAAGAGCATATATAATTTCTTCTTTATGTCCTGTATCCCCTCAGGACATAAGCGATCATGGCTCTCCACAATTTCCTGTCCTTTGTAGCTCTTAATAATTTTTTTCTTTTTGTTATTTCTCCTGAAACTTGTTCCTCGATCCATTTACTCAAGCTCACTCAGTATGTTTTCCCTCGTGCTTTCAATCTCTCTTGTGTGTATCAGGTTTTCCAAGCTCACTTTCCTCAATACGTACCCTCGAAATTCAACACTTCTCACATTGACCGCATTCAGTAATTGTGTACTATCAACATTCACTAAGTCAGTACATGGCTTTTTGTACAATCCACTGCTATGATGGTGATTGTTTCAAATCTCTTTGCTGATCCAAATGTCCCTTGAAAGGAACCTAACGTTTTGATACAGGTTCCATCGAATTGGTTTAGTCTTACGGGGCTTCTTAACCTCGGTCTACTTAATTTCTAGGAATGAGAGTTACCTCGCTTCTTGTGTCGATTTGCATCTTTAAATTTATGCCATTCAACTTAATACTCTTGAACGTATTCCTTTTGTTTTTCTTTTCTATCGCAAAAACATCCGTTTGATATTTATTTCGACCTGCACTATTTCCACATTTTTTACATTGTTGTTTTGCCATTTGCACACGGCTTTAAAATTATTCTTTTTTTTACAATTATCACATATGTTTCCCAATGTGGGACATTTTTCTCTTTTTGGCTCATGTTCATAACTGCAATACTTGAATTTTGTTTTTGTTTTTTTTTCTTAATGGCACATATTTCCATCATTTCTTCTTGTTTTTTTTAATATATTTTTCAATCAAATCATATGCTGTATGAATTCAATACACGCTTCCAAATTCATATTATTGGATTGCAGCCTCTCCAAAGTCTTTGCGTAGTATTATATAATCCTTCCACCAGTTGAAGCTGAATCAATTCCTCCTCTATTATCGTTCCTTTTCGTCCAAGTTCATTAAAGTCACAATACCTACTAGTATCTTTTAGTCTACTGAGATATTCCCTAAAAGATTCTCCAGACTCTTGTCTTAACGCTAGAAATTTGGCTCTTTCCGCAATAACCAATCATTGTTTTGGTTGGATATACTTTAAAATTATGTCCTTAATGTCTTTAAAGTTTAAAGTTTCAATTTCCTCCGGGTACGTCATTAAGGATACTGGCTTAATGGATTTACACCCTACGGTGGCCATAAATAAATCCGCGATTTGTTTTTGCTTATGGTCATCCACTAATTTCTTCATTCTGGCCATTGCCTCAAAGCACTTTAAACAGATATTAACCTCTTCAGGGTTTTCCATATCGAACATAACTTGGTTCGGCGACGCCATTTTGTTGATATACACACAATAGTAGTAGTCGTCACAAGTGACACTCACTCCTGTCTATCTCAAGTTCTTCCTATATAGTGGTATAGTTATGTGCCTATTGACTACGCCTACGACGAGGACCAGTCCATTACGGTTACCTGCTAGATTGTCCTACATGGTTACAGTAGTCCAAAACCACTTTGCTACTCCGAACAAATGTATCCCTTTCCGACACACACACACACACACACACACACACACACACACACACACATATATATATATATATATATATATATATATATATATATATATATATGAATAATGAATATGTATACACCTGGGTTCACCCTCACAGTAATATGCTTGGCTGGTGTCATCCATAAATACAGACTGATGACGACGCCTATTGGCTACGCTTATAGTCTTCGCCTATTGCCTACCACTACGACGAGGACCAGTCCATTACGGTTACCTGCTAGATTGTCGTACCCGGTTACAATAGTCCACAACCACTTTGCTACTTCGAAAAAATATATCCTTTTCTGGGACATATCATTATGCTAATTAGTTTTAGCTTAACCAATCCCAGTACAGGTTCAATGCTATTTTTTGTTTCTAACGAAGGTTTTTCCTGTGTCTTAATATTCTGCTTAGTTTTTGGAAGACATCTTTGAATTGCTATCCCAATGCACCTTTGAATTTCAGTGTCACATTATCCGTTCTCTGCTTAGATATTTACATTTTTGTACTTGTATCTCCGATTTGTAATTTGAATTTTGTCCTCATCCATTTTCTAACAAACATTCATTCTGTCTTCTTGCATTTAATGTTTAATCATTTCTTTTTTTCCTTCACTGCCGTTTATAGGAGCTTTTGTAGTTTTCTTTCCGTTACTGTTACCAACGCTGTGTCATTTCCATATCTTATATTGTTAAAACTGTGGCCGCCAATCCTAGTAGGACTTCTAGATCTTTCAGAATCGCCTCAATGTATAGGTTGAATAAGTCAGTTGAAAAGACCTCATTGTCTTACAGCTCTTTCAATTTTTCTGTAATTTTCGAGCCTTATGCCGCGTGTAGATGTTCCGCCTAAAAGCTGACGCTAACATAAATAAAGGTTTTGCCTTCTCGCATAACCAATTTCTGACTTTGAAAAGAAATGAAGATGACAGATTGAAACGTTTTCAGCGTTGCAAAACAGCGACGAACATGATCGCAGAACTGAATACGAAACTTTCGAAGGAATTCCAGAAATATTTTGGCTGAAATTGGAAAGTTTAAAGTTTCGAATCAAACGTTCCCACAAATAACCAAATCAGCCTAAATCTTCTTCTTGTGCATACTGTGTCCTTTAAGCACGTGGAGGTTCATGCTCCTCCACAATTTCCTGCCAATTATAGCTCTTAGTATATTTTCTCGTTTTGTGGTCTCTTTTAAGCTTTGTCTTGCCAACCATTTGCACAAGGTCGTTAGGTAGGGTTTGTTCTAATTTCGCCTGTGTCTCTTGCCTTCAATATATCATGTGTGTATCAAATTCTCCAATCCCCCTTTCCTCATTACGTGTCCTAGAAATTTCAATTAATTCTTTCTGATTCTAAGTATGCGTACCCTTTTAATTTCTATTTTACCTTTCTCGTTCCAAACATGTTCAAGCTTTGTATTCTTAAAATATTCTTTTTCTCTTATTTCTTTGGATTGTTGTCCTCATCTTTATCGCCATATTCACGACGTTTCGGCCGTTGTTCGCTCCGGCCTGCTTCAACTGAAATCTTTATTTCGTCAACCGGGGCAGATTGTTCTAGTTCCACGTATCACGCCTCAAAAACAATCGCCTGAAAAAAGTCCGAGTACACAACGGTCGAAACGTCGTGAATCTGACAATAAAGATGAGGACAACAGTTCGAACAATGTAAATAATTACAGTGCCTCATCTGAGAAATCTAGACACACATTTTTGTTATTTTAAGTCTCTTATTTATCTGTGAGGTTTTCGAGCAATCACGGACATATCGGCAACTGGATATTACATAACAGTTCAGTACTCCTTGTTTCTAACGAAATTTTCATGTTTCTTAATACTTTGCATATTATTTGGAAGACATATTTCGGTGTCACCTTTTTCATCCTCTGTCAAAACACATTCGGGCTTCTGTTGCTGACAAAGATTCTGTCTTCTTAAAATTGATATTTAGTCATTTATTCTCGTTTACCTTTACTAATATATGAAGGATTTCCTGTTGATTTATTTCATTGTCTGCTATCAAAAGGGCTTCACCTGCATATCTACTTTTTTTTTTTTAACATTGCGGTCGCCAGTAATAAATGATGTTAGGACATCTACTACACACAGTGTGGGCCTCACTTTATAGGTTACATAAGTCCGGTGAGCATTCTAATATCTATCTATCTATCTATCTATCTATCTATCTATCTATCTATCTATCTATCTATTTCCTATTGTTATATATATATATATATATATATATATATATATATATATCTTCAACTCATCTATCTATCTATCTATCTATCTATCTATCTATCTATCTATGTATTCCATCTCATATTGTTCATACATGTCTCTTTTGGATCTATCTATCTATTTCACATTGTTACATATATATATATATATATATATATATATATATATATATATATATATATATATATATATATCTTCTACTTCATCTATCTATCTATCTATGTATTCCATATTGTTCATATGTCCCTTCTGGTTTATCTATCTAGCTAGCTATTCATCTTATTCCTTCATATTCCATATTGTTCATATGTCTCTTCTGGTTTATCTATCTATCTATCTATCTATCTATGTATTCCATATTGTTCATATCTATCTTCTTTATCTATCTATCTATATATCTATCTATCTATCTATCTATCTATATATATATATATATATATATCTTCTACTTCATCTATCTATCTATATATATATATATCTTCTACTTCATCTATCTATCTATCTATGTATTCCATATTGTTCATATGTCTCTTCAGGTTTATCTATCTATCTATCTATCTATCTATCTATCTATCTATCTATCTATCTATCTATGTATTCCATATTGTTCATATGTCTCTTCAGGTTTATCTATCTATCTATCTATCTATGTATTCCATATTGTTCATATGTCTCTTCAGGTTTATCTATCTATCTATGTATTCCATATTGTTCATATGTCTCTTCAGGTTTATCTATCTATCTATCTATCTATCTATGTATTCCATATTGTTCATATGTCTCTTCAGGTTTATCTATCTATCTATCTATCTATCTATGTATTCCATATTGTTCATATGTCTCTTCAGGTTTATCTATCTATCTATCTATCTATGTATTCCATATTGTTCATATGTCTCTTCAGGTTTATCTATCTATCTATATCTTCTACTTCATCTATCTATCTATCTATCTATCTTAGTTCCTTCATTATCTATCTATATTGTTCATATGTCTCTTCTGATCTATCTATCTATCTATCTGTCTATCTATCTATCTCTATCTATCTATCTGTCTGTCTGTTCATGTGTTTTGTTGAAATAACATTTTTCATAAATTCTTCAAATTTTTTTCTTTCCTTCTTGTTATGGGAATGGAAGAGAATTCAATTAGTTCCATTTTCCGACAATTGGCAGACAAGGAATTCTGAAAGAGGCGCTAGTGGATCTGAAAACAATGGCATAGGATGGCAGGACTAATGCTGAAAGAATTTCAATTGACGCTTCAAAGAGATTACCATAAATCAGTTTCTTGGACTTGGCTGGCGCCAGCGGAGGAAGATGGCAAATGTAATATGTTTGTTATGGTCGTCTGGGCGTCTAATGAAGCCTTGAACTGCAACCGAAACGGATCGGGAGGTATTTCTGAAGGCAGGCCGAGATTGGTCCGTTACGTTGATGGGTTTGCCATTTTCATAGTCTTTCTCTCTTTCTCCTCTTTCATTTAGTCAAATCTATAACAGTTTTTCTTCAGTTTTCAACCCATCCTGTCTTTCTCCAGATAATTCTAATTTTTAGTTCGTTATTCACAGGTTTAATGAATATTATTAAGTTCACTTATTTGTTTCTATTTTTGATAAATTTCAATTAGAAAAAAGACGGTGGCGTAATACGAGCTCAACAAATGAAATAGGCGATACGAGTTCGAATTCTTGACAATGCTTCTATTATAATTGCCTCTCCAATGATAGTGGAAAGTCACAAATTCCCTTTCCTTGTATTAATCCTAGCACCAACCATATTGTTCGGGGTCTTATTTCCGACATGTCACACACAGTAGCATGTGAGTACACAACTTGTAAACTGTACTATAATCCTGTGTCCAGTTCTAAGTGAGAAAGCAGATTTTTTTTTTGTTTCATTTATTTAACGCCATATCAATTTCTTATGGGTCATTTAAAGCCGAAATTTAATTTTCTTTTGAGCATCAGAAATTTCCTTTGCAAAAATGTATTGCTGGCAATTTTTTTTTAGAAAAATGCTTTGCTGGTTCTCTCTCTTGTTTTATAAAAATGTACTGTATCTGTCTATATTTCTGAGATGAGGTATTATGTACATTATTTACATTATTCAGAGGGAAATTAACAGGAGATAACTGATAACTGACATCCATTAAACATGGCACGTGTTACTAGAACAGGCTACACCAGTGAGCGAAATAAAGGGTTCAGTTCGACATTCCAACCACCCGAAGAAGGCCGGAGCGTACAACGGCCGAAACGTTGTAATAAAGATGACGACAAAGATGAGGAAAATAATGTAAATAATGTAAAAATGTACTGCTAATAAAATGTCTTTCCTTACAAAATGATATTCCTGGTAATATATATATATATATATATATATATATATATATATATATATATATATATGTTGCAAAAAACTTATTGCTGGTATTTTCATAGTGTTTTGCTCACAGTTTTGGATTTCATTATTTGCCCATATCTGTGTCCGTAAGAGCTGCTACTGGCTTCGGTCATGATGAACCTGTGAATACCAGCGATTAAGAGGTGGTTCCACGCTCTCCAAAGCCTTCCAATCAGAGGTCTTCCTGCCGGATGTATCATTATACCCAAGACGACAGACCGTAGATCCTTCTTCATTATTTTTTATCCTTTACTGCCTGAAGTATGTTATTTAGAAAGGATATGGGCATCGCCAAACGATTTCCTTGTTCACTTGATAATCTCAATGTCTGAAACGAACTGAATCGCTGATTCCTATTATTTTATTATCAAATATCTTCTTCTTATTATTCTTATTCTTATTATTAAACTTTATATTCTCTTCGCATCTTAGATGTTTTAGCCGGATTATAGACAAATCTCAACACAACACTTTCCTTAGGCATCATAGCAGAATGATATTTGGAAATAGTAACGTGTTTCGTCAATCACACAAGGGACAACTTCAGATGAAGCTCGAATATTTCTCTGGTTTGCCCTGACATATCTTACTATCAGGATTCATTCATTGCTGCTCTTCTGTACACATGTGATATCAGGGCGCTTGCTTAGGGTCTGTGACACGGAACACAAACTGTTACAAATCCTAATCAAGAACAAGGATCACTTCGCACGTAAGACATACAGGCAGTTGTCACAGCGTTACACCAAACTATCTCACATATACGGTCTCCCAAATATTCACAAATACGGTATTCTGTTATGGTCGATTATTAGCTGCCAGGGCTCTGTTTGCCACTCTCTGCGTCTGGAGATTTGAGTTAAAGGGAAATAACTGAGACATCCTATACGCATGTAGATCTAGAACAATCTACCGCAGTGAACGAAATAAAGGATTCGGTTCGAAATTCCGATTACCTGAAGAAGGCCGGAAACGTTGTGAATATGGCAATGAGGATAACAGTCCGAATAGTGTAAATAATCATTTCAGAGATATAGACAGATACAAAACAGTTATCTGTATAATACTTTTAGCATTATATAGCATTTTTGATGATAGAATATCTATATAATACTAAAAGTCTGTGATTTCGTGCGTCCTTGTGTGGTGCGTCCGTCTTGTGAATAATGATTCAAGTTAATCTGGTTTAAGTGAATAAGATTTAAAAAATCCAAATTGTTTCTGCATTAAGTATTTTTAATTTAACTTTCTTGAAACGGACAATTTTTTTAATTAAAATAATTTTATGCTAAGGGACATACACAAAGAGATCCCGCTTTGCCGTTTCGTCCAGTTGTTTGTAGAGTAATTATTTATATTTCAGTTTTCTTTAAACAAACAATATTTTAAATATTTAAAAAAAAATGCAAGTGATTATGATTTAAAAATATCTTTTAATATAGTAAAATTATTTTTTAAGTTAATGTGATTTAAAGTTCAAGTTTATCCTGGAAGTTCTGTTCCTATTAAATACTGTAGACAATCAGTAAAACTTTAAACATGAACTTGTGAACCAGATCATTCATTGATGACACGAAGAAATGGAATGTTGAAACCAACTTCATTGTTTTATAACCTGGACCGTCAGTGAACCCAACGGGTCACGGATAGTCTAGTAGTTTTTAAAATGCCCTTTTTCTATTTTCATCTCCAGGTCTTTTTATTTGCTTAGTTTTTTTCAAAAACCCTTTTTGAGAAATCTTTTTTTCACTTGGTACGCTCATGCCAATCAGTGTGCAAATTTTTTGGTCTTTGATAATAATTCCTGGGCGACTTGCTTGTATTTTTCGATCTCTGTTGATAGAAAAATCCCAGAGGATCTCCTCCCACAACTACAGATTCAAGATGATGTTCATACCAGTTGGCAGTTGTTTTTATCCCGTATTGACGAAGATATTCCAATGAAAATACTAACTTACCCTGTCATGACATTTTTTGTAATCCTTCAGCGTGAGTATTCTAAAAATAATGTGATGAATAGTTTCAATGAATTGGTCACAGAACCTACATTTTGGGTCGGCACGATATTAACTTTGTAGCTGCGTGTAAGCAGACTCTGGTGATTTGTAGCAACAATTACCCCTTACGTGCTCTCGGCTCTGCTATATAACAATTATTATTATTATTATTTTTATTTTCTTTGATTTCTGGCGTTTACACATTTCTTTCCGAGTCCCGCCCAGGGACCTAAGGTTAGAGATGGCACTGACAAAAAAAAATTACATAGATAAAGCCCTTCGTAAAGTGTGGGCTGTACTTGCCAGAACAATTTTTGTATCTCCTTGAGGCATAAACTTCCAGGAATCCCTTCAATTAGTCTACTGGAATCTTTCCCAACCAATCCTAGGGCTCCAACTACAACAGGGATTGTTGATGTTCCCATGTGCCACATTTTTGAGATTTCTATTTCAAGGACTTTATATTTTGACAGCTTTTTGAATATCTTCAAAGATACATTGCAGTCTGCAGGGACTGCCATATCCATAAGGCGTCACTTTCTTTGTGTGGTCTTTAATAACAATGTCTGGGCGGTTATCTTTGATTGTTCTGTCAGTGTGTATTGTGTAGTCCCATAGAATTGTAACAGGTCCTATCTCGGTAACCGGGTCTGGGTGGTGTTCATACCAGTTTCTTTCAGTTTCCTTCCTGTAGAAGTTGCAGATTTTCCAGTGCAGATATTGGCCCACTCTGTCATGCCGGGTTTTATATTCAGTGGGTGCCAATATCGTGCAACCTGATACAAGATGATTAATCGTTTCTGGATATTTATCACAGAATCTGCATTTGGGGCTGACACAACATTTTAGTATATGAGCTTAATAATTCCTATTTAGCAAGCACTGGTCCTTTACAGCAAGGATAAAACCTTCAGTTTCAGCTATCAACCCTGCACTACGTAGCCACTGATGGGTACGGGTTTTGTCTACGTCAGCTTGTTTGGTACGGGCAGAGTATTGGCCATGAAGCGGTTTATCTTGCCATTGTTTCTGTATCTGGTCGGTTGCATTTGTCTTTGCTTTCTTTTTTAAGTATTTTGCAGCTTCAGCCGGTGTATTGTACTTTTATGACTGTAATTGTCAGAAGGTTTTAATATTGAGATTCAATGGAACAAATGTTTTGAAACAATCTATTGACATTCAAGGAAGCGGAGATAAAGAATTCACAACTAAAACAAAGATCAATGAACCGTTTAAATAATCCATTCTTTTTTTTTAATTTTTAGACATTCAGTGCTACCTATGAGTCATTGACTAACTATAGTATTCCATAACTCGCTTTTTAATCAGTATTTTAGGGGATAAAAAAATAATCTGTTTAATATAATAGTTAAATGAAAATATCTTTCGGAAGAAAAAGTTTAGCAACAGAACGACAAAACGGCACCAACAAAGCTAATTTCAAGACCAAGTTGAAGCAAGACGATCCCTTAAAAATCAATGGTATCTGAGTGCCTCACATAAAAAGCTTGAACAAATAAAACTGCAATCTAAGAAGCAGGATTAAAGGAACTGATGAAATAAATGGTTCATTTGGTTTGGGAAATAAAATGTCTAAATGAAGATAAATATTTTATTTGTATATCTGTTTATATTTCCGATATGAGGTATTGCAACTATTTAAACTATTTACATTATCCGGAAGAGGCATGGCACGTGGAAGTAGAACAATCTGCCCCGGCGGATGAAATAAAGGGTTTGGTTCAAAAATTCCAATCAATAATAAACCTCTGAAATCAAGTACACGAGAAGGAAAAATTGATAATCAGTGAATATATATATATAATGAAATAATTTAGAATTTGGATCAAGTATATTTGTGAAGATTGTTTTCCAGTTGCTCGTGTTTTTGAGTGCTTGTCCAAGGTTATAGTTTTTAATGAGGTGCTAAAAATACACATCTCATTGGAGAGTCGAGTTCCAATTCCAGTTGGATTCGTTATATTCACTTACGCGCAAATACCCATGAACCCACCTCTTCTCCCCAGTTATTTGTTGTTTAGTAAGTATTATATCAGTAAAGCATTATTATCTCCAAAATATGTGTATAATCGAAAAATATTTTCTGATTTTAAATAACCCGAAAAAGGTTTATACGCCATAAAAAAGCAAATAAATCAATAGATCTTTTTTATGTTCCACAGAAACTCTGTTGGATTGAGGTCTAGCGAGTTGGACGGCAAGATGACGTTGTCTTCTTAATTCTTGTAGCTTTATTGCTTTACTTGAGGTGAAATGTTAAAAAAAAACAATGAAAAACGGCTTGGAAAATCTGATACTGACAGGATATATTAATAGCAAGATATACAGAGGTAAGCAGCATATAACGTTCCTAATGAGCTTGTGTAAAAGTTTGGCAGAACAGGGATTGGGAAAGACAGCGAAAATAGATTTTCTAAAAGCTACGAATAACAGATAACAGAAAATTGTGTAGAACCATGGTCGCCCACGTTTTGAAGAAGTATGACATACAGAAGAAGAAATACGTTTTTTTTTCTACGACAAGGATAATCATTTTTTTTTACTTTCCCCGGAGTCTCTATCTGACAAGTTGGGCGGCTATTCCAAACACTGACTCTAATGATTTTGAACGTTTTCAATATTTAGCAGTATGGAACAAAGCCCCAATTCTACAGAAAAATGCAGGTAATTCTAATCTGCATGAATAGTGTTTTGGGAAATGCAATAGTTTGTCTTTTTTTTTTTTTTTTTTAAATTGCAGCGTGCTCAAAAATAGAGTACGCAATGCATGTCTTTTTTGATCTTTGCATTCATCATCTACCATGTGTCCGGTTTTCGTTCGGCCCGCCCTCAAAGCATAAAAACTAAATTTCTTACTCAAGACTCCGTGACAGTGATTAATGGTTTCTTGTGAATATGAAAACGGCCACTAGTTTTTTCGTTCGGCGTTTCTTCACATCAACGACATTAATTGATTCTTTTCTACAAACTTTGAAATTGCCATGAAATAATCGTACTTAAATGATCATTTACGAAACGCACTAATTTTGGACATTCTTGATTGAATAATTTCCGGATTTCTCTTCTGAGCCGACATGATATTTCAATATAACGAAGTGAATTTTTATATTATGTTTTCTTGACTTTTATTTAGTTCTTTTTTTTCTTTCTTCTTCTTTTTCTCTGTTTATTATTATTATTATTTTTATTATTAATAATAATAATAATAATTTCTTCTCTATTAAATGTTTTCTTGTTAACTTTCTTCTTTTATTCCGGTTTGTTGTACTTTTCTTAGGATTTTGCCATTGTTTTTTCCACTATCTTTTTCTTCTTTTTTCAGTTTTCGCCTTCCTTCTTCTCTAATCCCCCTCCTCCTCCTTCTTTTTCTTCTTCTTCTTCTTTTTCTTCTTCTTCTTCTTCTTCTTCTTCTTTTTTCTTTGTGTCCGTCTTCGTTTTTTCTATTTCTTTTTCCGCCTCTTCTTTGATATTACCTCTTTTTTTTTCTTTTTTTTTTTTTTTACTAATTTCCCTACGACTTCTTCTATGTCTTTTCGGCCTTCTTCTTTTTCTTTTTCTTCTTCGCGACCTCTTCTGCTACTTCTTCCAGGCTTCCACTTCTTCATCTCGTCTGTTTACACCCATTTCTTTCTTTTTTTTGTCTGTATTCGCATTCGTTTTTTTCTTCCCCACTTTCTTTTTCTTCTTCTTCATAATCATCTTCTTCTTCCTTCTGTGTGTCTGTCTTGTTCGTTCTTCTTTCTTTTCTTCTGTTACTTTTTCTTCTCGAATTTTCTTCTCCTCCTCTTCTTTCCTATTTCTTCTTCTTCTTCTTCTTCTTCTTCACTGTTCCATTGTTTTTTTTCTTTTTCTCTTGTTCGTTTTATAATATTCCTCCCTTTTACTTATTTTTCTTTCACTTCTTTTCTCGTCTTATGCTGAAAGCATAATTATTGCCATCGTTCTGAGCGCGATTGGCTCTTCGTTAGATTCTCAGCTAAACTGTTTTGTTTTTTCAATTCCACTAAAGTTTATCGTGTAAACACGGAAAACAAAATGGCTGGCGTTGCACACCAAATTACGTCTCGCTTAGCAGATTATAATTTGCAAGGAATGGGCGTGAATTAATTCCGTGAAGAAATTTTGAAAGCATGACATTATGAATTGCGTAGTTTGGACATTTTAGAACGGTGCTAAAATCGATTGGAGATGAACAAATTGCTAGAGGCATAATTCCTGAAAGGAAATGAATAAAACAACCATAGACTGACTACTGTTTCCATCGGGGTATTAAATTTAAACAGCTGTATCAACGTTCTGTGATGTTAAGCGGTGCCTACGCAGTGCATCTTGTATCCATCGACGTCGTCAGTCCTCACTGAGGCGGACTGGTATTATTTTAAATCTTTTTTCCTGAACAATCATAGTATAAAAGAGATTAACTCACACATTATCTTAGTACTGCCGGCATGAAAACAACGTCCACAATCTTTTAAGATCTCTATTATAATTCTGCTTGTCGCTCCTCCCTTCGTTAGTTGGTGATTTAGTTATTTCGCACGGCCGTTACGCCCTGCCAAAACCTCATACATAATGGACTATTTCTTTTTTAACTGCATGAAAATACGGAACTGGCATATGAGAGGTGCCACTTGGTTTCAGTGAGAAAAGGAAAGAAAGAACCTAAGATAGAAGTGTTTAAAGTTTGTTTCAGTGAAATTGAAAATTGTCCACACTTACTTATTAATAAATTTATCCTTAATTAGTTCGCACGACAATTACGCTTTGCCAAAACCTTATGCATAATGGACTAGTCCGTTTCGACCGCGGGAAAATACGGAAGTAACATATTAGAGAAGCCACTTGGCTTCATTAAGAAAAAGAATGAATGAAAGAAAGAAAAAAAAGAAAGAAAAGAAAGAAAGGAGGGTAGTTAGAAATGTTTTAAGTCTTTTTCAGTGAAATAGAAAAAGTTGCCGAAACCTTTCATTTGTACATCCGTATTTATAAATAAGGTTATCTTAAATTAGTTCGGCCGACCATTACGCCATTACCTCACAAATAATGGACTATTCCGTTTCGATTGGGTGAAAACATGGAACTGACATATCAGAGACGCTACTTGGTTTCAGTGAAAAATTGAAAAAAGAAAGAAAGAAAGGATGGAAGATAGAAATGTTTAACGTTTGTTTCACTGAAATGGACAAAAAATTTTAATTTCAATTTTTTTAATTTATACGCTCTTAGTTATCTATATATTTATTAATAAAAATGTTTGCAAGGCAAGTTTTTGGTCAGTTAATATTAATGTAATAGCACGCCGATTATCTCCCAGTACGCCCATCTGCTAGATTGCCTAGCAGATGGGTCGTTTCTTCAATATCTACAAAACCAGACCATAGTTTAAATGCTGAACGAGCGTTAGATACAGTTTCTTAGACAGAGCATATATTTCAAAAGGTCCAGTTTGATCGAGCACTTAGTTATCATAGCTTTCAGCTAGCACGTTCATTGACGGGTTCCTGAAATCATCAATTTACTAACAGGTATTTTCCCAAAATTGACCGTCTATAAAAAAATCTGCTGCTTGAAAATCGACAATGGTAAGATTCGAAACTAGATTTCATGGTCAAAATTCTAACGTCCTAGTAACTCGGTTCTTTTTGCAAATAACTATCCTGAAAAGAAGTGAAATGAGAGAACTGCTTTTTCTTTGTGAAGATGAAATGAAAAAGCTTGATATGCTGGAAAATTTATTTGGGTTAGTTCCAAAATGACAATTAGGTGTTATTAATTGAAGAGAAGAACTAGACATAAGAAAAAAAAAAACACATTGGTATTGCTTCTCAGGTTTAAACGCGTGCATTAACTGCATAACATACTTACTCTCGATTTAAATAAGAGATACATCCAGATATAGATATAACCTAAGCTTATTTTGGTCAAGAATAAAATAATGCCTAACAACTGATGATGATACACAGTAACAGTTTGGGAAATAGGGGAAATGCCTTGATGCAACCGTAAGTTCTGTGTTAAGAGTTTCTTCTAACGCAGTTTTCGCTTGTGAAACTCTCTATCCGGATTCTTACTTCCCAGTAGTCTTTGAGCTTAAAGAATTTAAATGTAATATCAATCTGATATGTCCCGGAAAGGGATATATTTGAACAAAGTAGCTAAGTGGTTTTGGCTACTATAATCAAGTGGAATACGGTAGCAGTAATCGACTGGTACGCGTCGTAGTCGCAAGTAAGAAGTGTACATCAATGGCGTAGTCCAATGGGCGTCGTTATAGACTAAGGCTCTGACGTACCTACACGTCCGTCGATATTTATGACGGACACCAGCCAATCATATTCCAGTGAGGGGGATCACAGGTGTATGCATATTCCATTATATCACAATCATTATCTTTCGTCTTCTTAAATTTCTGTTGTTTTATTTTTCTCTCTCCTTAAGAGTGTTTTGTTTTTCTCATATCCTCTAACACGACTTGCGTTTTTGTGCCTTGCTTAGAGGGAAATTTGAAAAGAAATCCAGTAATATTCGAGGCAAAATGTTAAACGCGTCCTCTAAGTACAATAATAATGGCTAGGTCTACTGCTAGGAATGTTGGCTCACTTTCTCGTGCCAGACAATTTGTCGCGTCAGAATTCTTGCACGTTTAAAAATCTGCCATTCGTCCGTGGATTGAATACTGCTTCTCGTATATCTGCCGAGATTCTTGACAAAATTGAAATAAGGGTCTTTAATGTAAAAGATCTAGACCTTGCAGTTCGACCGTCCTGGGTAAGACGATAAACTACGTCCACGTCCTGGGTAAGACGATAAACTACATCCGCGTCCTGGGTAAGACGATAAACTATATCTGCGTCCTGGGTATGACGATAAGCTACATCCGCGTTCTGGGAAAGACGATAAACTACGTCCAACAGCAAGGCCTCTGATCTAGAGATTTTGAGGAGCGTAAAACCACCTCTTAATTGCTGGTGTTCCCAGGTCCACCCTGACCCGGGGTGGTAGTACCTGTTAGGGTCTCAGCAATGGGCAAATAGTTAGCACCCAAACTTGTGTAAAAATAGTTTTTAATACCAGAATTACATTGTAATAAAAAATTATTACTAGCAATAATTTTAGAGGGAAAAATTATTATCAGCAATACTTAAAAAAAAACAAAAAACAAGAAAAAACAGTAATACAAAAAGCTATAAATTCTTTGAAGAATGGAACTCAGAATAAAAAATAATGCGAACAAAATATCAAGTCAGTAATTAAAAAAAAACTTTTACGAAAATAAAACCATCCAAGATTGTCAATTTCCTAAAAGAAGTTGAATTTTACTCAAAAATATGAATGATTGAAAAATGGTTCAAATATATATATGTATACATACACACCTTTTTTTTTTGTTTACCAAACTATCGCTATAAAAAAAAAAACTATGTTGGCATTAAATGACCCAGTGAGGTTTTGATATGCCATAAAACAAAACAACCAACCAACCTTGCATTTCGATTTTAGTTTCTTCTACGAATATTTTTATGGCAATTGTTTTTATCAGACTTCCTCGGCGCTGCATCGACTGCACGAATTTAAGTTTGCTTCTAGATTGGCAACAAGGTTTAACCGTTTTACTGAGGAACAAACTAGAATCACCAATATGTTCTATTTCTCGCCCGTGGATTCTTGTTTCCCTGTCGCCTAGAATCTTCAAAGATTTAAATCCAACAGCAGTCGCCATCACCTGTCTTCATGACACACCTTCTCTTATTGTCTGTTCTCCTCACTAAAGTTTTCTCACTCTCTTAATCTCCCAGTAAAACCTTGTGTCTTAGCGACATTATAGCCTTGCTTGGAGTGAAATGATTAAAATATTAAGCAAAATTCCTTAGTTTGGCATACACTTATTATAGAGCGATTCCTTCAGTTAAATTTTAAACAGGAATAACTGACTCTCTGTGATACGTCACCTAATGTAAATGATTATCAATGATTATCAAGTTTAACTTTCCAAAAGCTTAGCAAAATGTCAAGAAACAGAAAAAAATCGTTAGACACAAAGAATATAGTACTGAACTGTTATGTAATATCGATCCTCCTATATGGCAGTGAATTTTGGGAAATCTCCCCGCAGATGAAGACGAGACATGAATCAACAGAAATGTGGTTCCACAGAAGGATGCTGAGAATACCATGGACTGAACGTATGAGTAACATGGAAGATTTGCAGTGAATGGAAACCCAAAAGACACAGAATTACAATGAGACAATTTCTAGGGTACATAATGAGGTAAGAAGTCTTAGGGAATTTGATATTAAGGCAAGAGAGGCAGTGAAAAGCGGGCGACTAAGCTACCTATGTAGGCTACTTTAATATTTGGAATACCAATATTTACGAGAGATAGCAAAAAGGAAAAAAATTACTAAGTGTTGCAAAAGACATGAAGCTGTGGAGAGCCATGGACGCCCAAGTGAACAAGAGACAGGGCACATAGAAGAAAAAAAATATAATTTGCTATATGGTCTGTTTCTTTTTAAAACATTTCTTCTTTTTGTACTTTTAATGATAAGTCCTTTTTTTTCTTACTTTCCTCGTCTGCTTTGTCTTTCAGCTTCTTTTCATGAGTCTAACTTTAGCAGAGTTTCAACGAGGTAGCCTATTTTGTTAAGGTTATGTCCGCTGATAATAAATCGGGGAAATGCTCGTAGTTTTCTTATTACTCTACAGGTTAAATAAATCCTATGAGAAAACACACCCTTGTATTTCTCTTTCTATTTTTGTGTATTCACTAAAATCATTTTCCCGCTCGTGCAAGCTGTTGGCTCACAAGAGTTAATACAAATGTTGGCGTATATGTACGTGTATCTAAAATCTAGTGTGCATTTTTCTGTATGTCTTGTAGTTTCTATGAGTGAGTATAACTAAAAAGAGTAATGAGAAAAAATGCGTAGTATGTGCATATCTATGTACATATATGTATATATAGTATGTGCATATGTCTATATTTCTGAGATAAGGTATTATGCACATTATTTACATTAATCGGACTACTGTCCTCATCTTTGTCGACATATTTATTATAACGTTTCGGCCGTGGTATGCTCCGGCCTGCTTCAGGTGGTTGGAATGTCGAACTGAACACTTTATTTCGCTCACTGTGGTAGACTGTTCTAGTCCCACGTGCCATGTTTAATGGATGTCACTTATCAGTTATCTCCTGTTAATTTCACTCTGAAAGTTCTCCACTGCCTTAACCGGGTATTGAACTCACACTCTTTGGGTCTTGTCACTGGATCAAACCAAGGCCTTTATCCACTGTGCCATGTTTCCGTGAGGACATCTGTGTATGATGTCTTCAGCTACCATTTTACACCAGTGCTCATATTGCACTTTCAGAACAGTCTACCCCAGTGAGCGAAATAAAGTGTTCAGTTCGACATTCCAACTAACCTGAAGAAGGCCGGAGCATACAACGGCCGAAACGTTGTAATAAATAATCATTTCAACCCTGTGATAATGCCACGATTGCGCAGGTGTGTGTGTTGGGTTTATGGGTAGTGAATGAGAATAAAAATAATTTAATGAGGAGAAATGAGAAAAAAAAGACGATAGCGGAACAGAGATCATGAAGCTAGAAGATGGCGATCAACGCTGCATTTAAATTTTGGAAGGGGAAGGAAGAAATCAGCGTTCCACGGGGATAAGTGCGAGAAATTAAACTATTAGAATAGAAATGTCGCGTGCATCTAGCTGGTTCAATATCAAAACTGTGAGATTCAGTTATCAATCTATTAGCGCGCTTAAGTTTACGCAGTCGAGGTTGTAAGAACAACACATCCGAAGAATTGTCATAAAAATGCTTGTAGAAAACACAGAGAGTTTGTTTTGGTTTGATTTACGGCATATCAACTTCAATGAGTTATTTAATGCCGACAATTGTTTTGTTGCTGTTAATACTGTTTTCAAAAATGTATTGATATTAATATTTTTTCCAAAAATGTATTGCTGTTAATTTTTTCAAAATGTATTGCTGGTAATAGTTTTTTTTAAAAGTGTATTGATGTTAATTTTTTTAATTTAACAATGTATTACAGGTAATATTTATTTTTTTCAAAAGTGTATTGATGTTAATAATTTTATCAAAAATGTATTGCTGTTAATGTTTTCACAAAATGTTTTGCTAATAATATTTTCTTTTCAAAAAGTATTGTTGGTAATATTTTTTTTCTCAAAAATATATTGTTATTAATTTCTTCCCAAAATATATTACTGGTAATATTTTTATTTTTCAAAAATGTACTGCTGGTAATAATTCATTGCTGGTAATCATTTTTTGTTCAAAAATGAATTGATAGTATTTTTTTTCTTCCAAAATGTATTGCTGGTAATATTTTTTCCAAAAACGTATTGCTGGTATTAAAACCTATTTTTACACTTTCCTAGTATTCTGACCCCATTTTGGGGATTAACTATTTGCCCATAATTGTGACACTAACAGGTGATATTAACCCGGTTATGGTAGACCTAGGAACACCAGCAATGAACAGGTGGTTCCAAGATACACAGAACATCCTGATAAGAGTCTTTGCAGTCGGATGTTGTTTATCATCTTACCCAGGACGTGGAAGTTTTATCGTCAAACTCAGGGTGGAAAAGACAGTAGGATGCCACGTGGCGTCGGTGAGAAAGTGACTGAAGTCGAGATGCCAGTTCAGAATCGATTACATTAGGGAAAGTTTTTTTTTTTTATTTTGTCGAGAATCTCGAGATGTACAACAGGAACATTATTATTAATATTAGGATTTTTTTTATTATTATTTAAGAAAGTTTCTATTGAAAATATTTTGGTGTGTATTGAGAATATGTATGTTGACATATGCTGTATTAAATTTTCTTATTATTATTATTATTATTAAATTTTATTTATTTATTGTTTATTTTTCATTACTTATAATTGTGTGTGCATTGAGAAATAGATTGTGTATTGAATACGGATTCAGTCTTCTATTGTTTTCCCTTCTTAGTAATGTTTCTGTTTTCTTTCACTCTTTTGCGTCTTAGTGGCTTTATCATCTTGCTTGGCGTAAATCCGATGAAAAATGATAATAGAAATGTGTGCTGAACTGGGATGTAATATCTAATCACCTATATGACAATGAACGTTCGACAATCATCTCAGTTGAAGTAGAGACTGAGGCAACTGAGATGCGATTCTAAGGCTAAGAATAACATGGACAGAACATGTGGCAAACGTGGAAGTTTTATGGAAAATACTATTTAGACGAAATCTGACAATTTATGACGACATTTTCGATGTGAAGGCGTTTTAGGTTACATCGGCAGTATATATATATATATATATATATATGTATATTTTCTATTGTCGACATTTGATAAACAGAATTGTACGAGCAGATAAAAGTATTGAATAGAGATTAGGCAAAACGAGTTCACATTAGGTAGATTATGTCCATTTCGCATATGTGTCTTTCAGAAAGGCATGAATCCACTGTTCCCGAAAGAGTAGGTCAGAGATTACTCCCAGTTGATGATACGATACAAACCGGTCGAGTCATATTACTCGCAGAGGAAATAGTACCTACTTTCTCTCCGAGTAATTAATCCAGAGCACCCGGAGATGATACGAAAAATCGCGCATGCCCCCTGATGATCTACTTGAAACAATTTGAATTTTCATCAATGTGTCGTGTTCCTTCATAGATAGACATATTACATGACTCTACACGTAGTAACGTGTATCTTTTTTTTTATCACCCCATGTTTTCCAGTCTCTTCATACAAGCATGTCAGGTTGGCATCCCGCTGTTTCACACTGTCCCTTTTTCTCTCGGTATGTCCTGTGAGTGTTAAATTCTCCAAGCTTTCTTTCCTCATTATGTGTCCTGGAAATTTCGTCTGTCTATTTCTGATTCCTTCTTCTTCATGCTTAACCGTCTATGTTGTTCTCAGCATCGTTCTCGAATTTTCTCTTAATTTTTTAGGGGATTTTCCGGCATTCACTGCAATATAGGAATCTAGCACTCTCTTTTTAAAAATTCTAACAGAAAATTTCTTTTTCTTCTTACTTTCCTTGGCTTTTGGAGTGTATCTTTCGTTTTTCCTAATTTCGGTTTTCTCTTCATTCGTGAGATTGTTCAGCATTCACTGCCATAGAAGATGGTTATTATTACATAGCAATCCATTACTTTTTTCTTTCTGTCTTTCTAACAATATTTTTTGGAAGGCATCTTTTGCTATTCCAAGGAGAAAATGAAGAAGAACATAGAATTAGTTGCCGTGGAGTTAGTTTCGCCTAATACCGCATCTTGCTACAATACCAAATCATTAACGTGAAATCTCAATACTGGAAAGAGCGATAACAGCTACTGGATTTGAGAAATCTGTTTTAGAGAAAATCTGTTTTAAGTGGAATATTTTAAACTTTCAGACAACAGTACTACTGGCTGCTCGGTCATTGAATGTCGGATGTTTCTTTATAAGGAAACGGCTAATATTAACATTACCAAATCGAGTTTGGTTTTCGGTGTTGCATTTTTATCCTCTGTTAAGACGCTTTCTAGATACTGTTTGAGGTTCATATCTTCAATTTGTAGTTGGCATCTATATGTCTGTTTTCTTGAAGATTATGACTAGTGTTTTCATCTAGCTTTTCTTTACTACTTTGTCTAGGAAATCTTGTAGTCTGCCATCGACAGAGTATCTTCTATGTATAGAAAATTCCACCTATTTATAATAAATGATTGTACCTATTTATAATAAATGATTGTAGGGCATGCAGTTTCCTTAGGATAGCCTCCCTGGAGGAGTCGACAACGATTTGTTTTTTTTAAATAACAGTTTCCATCGAACTCTGTAGAAACTGAAACTATGTCGGCCGTAAGAAAGAAAATATGAGGATGTTGGTCTGAAGGATTAGGTTTGCAACGCTGGTTTAAAAGGACACATCTCGCTGGACGTTGTTTTTTTTTTTTTTTAGAGAACTCGGTTATCTTTGTGCTAAAGAGCGTTGCTAGAAAATATTTTTCGACGCAGGTACAATTCAGTTTATTATGTTCACGCCTTCTGTTGAGCTGTCATCGAATAGAAAAGTCGACTGATACAAAGATATTAATATTTTCTGTTAATTTGCTATTCACGACTGTTTTCAGCTTTTCCAGCGGTTAATGGCTTCTCAGGCAATTAACAAAGACTAATTATTTTTTTTTAATGAATTATGGAAATGATTAATGAATGTAATTATTTTATTTGGATTGAATTAGCCGATCAGCTTAGCTCTGTCTATCAGTTTTTAGTCCAACAGCCGACAATTAATATTCGTTTCTCTGCTCGGAGCGCATAGATGCGTCAGTATCTATCGTCAAGGGACACAAATAAATGTTTTATATAGGTTATTCACTTTGGCTTCCGCTGAAACAACGCCACAATAATGAGATACCATATAACAGTGGTTACCAAAATTTGTTGTCTCTGTGCCGCATTTTCGGAATAAAAATTTACTTTAGCCTCAATAAAGGGACAAATCCCGGTGAAAAGACACAAGTAGCCCTACGGCAAAGAAGCTCCAGAGAGCGAGTCAAAGGGAGATAACCACAGATTTGAAGTCAGAACATTATCACTGATAACTTTCAATTTGAAGACCCGAGTTTCTATATTCTTAATACTTGATATAATTCAAAAATATAAGAATATGTCAATAATTATTTATAACCATTTATACTGGAACTCATGCAAGAATTACAAATAATCCATAATAATATTTTTTTAAATCATATTTATTTTTCTTTATGGATTTTTTGAAACTGTTTCTAAATCCCCACCTGCTATCTACTGCACCGTTTGGAAACCACTGCCCTATGAAGGCCAGTATCAAATTTTTGAATATTTCAAACAAACAAAACTGATAATCACCCTACAAAAGATAGAATTATTAAACTTTATTTAGTCTTATTTTATCATTGCGTGTATCTTCAAGGGTAATATATAAATGCTTTATCTAAGTTCTTTACTGTAGGTCCGTTGTGGTAATACTAAAAGTAATAATAGCCGTTTCCCTACTTGGAAACATATGGCATTCATTGACCGAGCAACCAGTACAGATTTATAAAATCTGTCTCTTAAAACAATTTATCCAGAAAGTAGGTTTCTCACGTCCAAGAAAATTTATCACTCTTTCCATTATTGATGGATGGATATTTCCTTCCTAAACTTTTATTTCATGTAGTGTGGAATAACAACATCCTGATTATGACATTATTTTCTCTTCCAGTTACAGGTGCTATCTATTTTAATTGTTGCTGATGTTGATAGTCCTCAAGTGAGGTGGTTTCTGTCATTTGGAACGAATTTTTTGTGATTATGTAGCGTCAGTCCAAAATCCTCAAAGAAGAAAGTTCTTCGCAAAGTGTTGTTCTTCGATTCTACGTGTGCCATTTGAAGAGATGTGATTCTCGAATTCCGTTCCTGATAAATTTATCGAGGCAAGCTTATTCGAATTACCCGTGTCTTCACTCGCTCAATGCCAGTCTGAGAAATCGGTTGTATACAGCTGGTAATTTATATATTTTATGAACAGGTATTTCTAAACAGGTTAAAATTACAGGGTGTCCTTCCCACCCTCCCGGCATATGACATCATTTTGTAGTCTGATAACATGACCAATTCTCGCTCAAATTAACTCAAATTTTAACAATGGGTGTAAAAACTAAGTTGATTTATCTAAATGAGAATCAAACAGAAAGATGAATCGGTCGTGCCAGTGATAATTAAAATGAGATGTTGAAATGATCACCTGTCTTGACAGCTTGTAATTTTTTTACTATGGGGTTATGTGCAAGATCAGGTGTGTATCTCCTTCTCCCTAGAAACCTAGATGAACTTAAGCAGAGAATAACTGAGGCGTTAGAGAATGTTACGCAAGACATGCTACAACGTGTTTGGTAGGAGCTGGACTACCGACTTGACGTGTGTCATGTCATAGGTAGTGCGCATATTCAGTATTTGTGAAGCTTTGTGGAATCGGTTACAAAATCTAAATCACTTTGAATACCTTGTTCGTATTTTGACAAATACACATTTTATTGTTCAGCCTTCATGGGATACGTAGTTACTTAGAAATTCACATTTTAAAATGATGTCAATTTTGTCGGGAAACATGTATAAAGATAGAAAAATCATCATATTTTTTATTAAGTTGAATTAAGTTGAATTCGATTGGTCAAGATTTATGTCAAAGTTATGTCAGCAAGTTGTACTGACAACGTGTACCAGTCATAAAACTGAAGATAAAACATGTGAGTCAAATCTTGGAAGTAACACTGTTTTTTTTTCATTTTTTTTTTTTTTTTGGTGTTCCCATACTCATAGGATATATTGAGGGCAAGAAGGATAGTACTAATTATCGAGTAACCCATTAAACAAACTTGTGGGAATGGAGCTGAAAACGCCAGTTCTCGTTCGACCATCAAAGTTAAGCAATAACGTACGCGGTCAGATTAGGGACCGCTTCGCAACACCTGGTGCTCTGAGGAACCTCCTAAAATTTTAATTTAAATAAAAAAAGTGCTGATAAGCATAAAAAAACGCAAAAAAGAAAATTCAGTTGTGCAAATGGATTGCATTGGAAGGATACGGACATACAAATATTACTAACAACAAATGATTGGAAGTTGTGAAGGGCCATGATCGCCCACGTACAAAAATGATCTAATAAAAAAGAAACACACTTTTGATTTTCTGTCCTTTACTTTCATTTTTCCCACCATTAAAAATGACTCCGATACAAAATTTTAGAGAAAATAGAAAGAAAAAATGATAAGATTTTCTATGGCACATAATGAGATAGGAGGGCTGGGAAAATCAGATACTCACAGGACAGTTTGAAGGCAAGAGAGACAGAGGAAAACAATTCATAACCTACTTAATGAACTTGATGGCGGTACAAGGTTTAAGAGAAATAATAGAAAAAGAAAATTTAATAAGACCTGCAAGAACAGGAAGTTGTATAGAGCCACGACCTGAAACATGGCACGTACATAAAGAAGTGTCAAAAGCTTGAATCTAACATCTTTTACATCTGTAACAGGCAAATGTGTGAAAAGTAATTCACTATTTAGAAAAGACGAAAATAAAGATAAATAATCCCAAGAGGCATAGGAATTGTATCCTTTTTAATAAAACTTCTTTGGAAGAACAATTGATGCCGAATTATATATATATATATATATATATATATATATATATATATATATAGAAAGAACTTTGACAAAGTTCAAATTTCTATTTATGGCGATCTGTAATTATCCCGAGGAGATATTTGTCATCTAAAGTGTCCATTCGTTGTTAAACAATTTTTGCTATTATTCTTTGCTGGAATCCATTTTAGATTTCTAAGTTCAACTTCTGAATCAGTAGCACGTACATTTTTTTTCAATAAAAAAAAAGAAAAAGGAAACTCTCTTTTACTTTATAAAATCAAATTCGTAATGTCCTTTTTGTGGCAGAAAATAATTTGAAAATCTTTTGAGAACCTTATTATTATTTTCTAGAATGCTTGTCGAACTTGGAAAATCATGCTTGTGGGTAATGTTGAACAGATTTAGAAGAACGGCGACGTTTTTTGTCCCATCACACGAGGGACTCCTTGTCTGATATACATGTGGAAATAGTTTATTCCGTTAAAGCAATCCAATTGAATTCACAACCCCCTTGAGTTTTTTACGGATCAAAGAATTCTAAAAATTATGAAATTACATCCAATCACAACCTCCTTTGAACATACACTTAAACCAATTTATATTTTTTCTCTATCATTCTCTCTACGCATATATATATATATACACACACACACACACACACACACACATATATATATATATATATATATATATATATACACGGGTAAGTCAAAAATTGTCCACACTCATTCGGTTTGTCACACTACGTTCTTCTGATGTCTACTTATAGTTTGTACTAATGTGGTCACGTACTCGAACTTCGAGCTTGATCACGCCACTTCTTCTGCTGCTGTTACAGTATAAAAATGGCGGCTTCGCTAGCAGTAGGCATCGAAGAAGAACAAAGAGAAACGGTCTGATTTCTCTGGTCGGAAGGTGAGTCAGAGGATGACATTCATCGGAGTCTTTTAGCACAATGCAGCGACAGTACACTACCGCTTAGAAGTGTGTATAGCGGGGACGGAGAATTTTAAAAGTGGTCGGACAAGCGTGACGCACTAAGAAGAAGCAGGACTCCGTCAAACGAGAAAGTTCAGCCAGCTCGAGAGATGTTAATGGTGAACCGGCGAGTTATCATCGATGCGGTTGCATGCTCTGTGACGGCCCCCCACGGTGTCGCTGCGGCAAATGTGACATCTGCCTGGCCGCGCCCGCCGTGCTGTCCTGGTCGCGGCGCCAATTGTGACGTCACCCCGTCTGTCTCCGTGCCATCGCCGTCCTATCCTGTCCTGTGACGACCAATGTGACTTGGTATTGGTCGCGGCACCAAATGTGACGTTCTAAACTTTTGCTGAATCGGATGGGAATCTGGTTAGATTCGGTATCAGCCTTGTCGTTCCCAGCTCGCTTCCAACGTCTGGTTACCAAAGTAACTGCTTTGATTTCTAGTCTAACCTACCCACGTTGTGATTTGATCTTAGGTAGACGAAAGCAATCAGTCGCCGGGCTGTAATGCAAGTCGAGTCCGAACAAGGGTAATACCGCACAAGTATATGTAAAAGAAAATAAAGTAATAACTCGAAAAGTTCAAATGTGTTAAAAAAAGGATAACAATATTTTATATTTGGTTTCTGAATACAGGACTGCGTCTTCCTTCCAAACCACTATATGGATTCGTGACACTTTGTGTTTGTTAGGCGAGTTTTAACATCTTAAATTGCTTGTTCTTGGTGTATCTTCAGGCGATATTCGTAAAACTTGTGGTGTGAGCCTAAGTCGTTCTTCAAAAATAAATTATTCTTGGTTAGAAGTTGAGGTCGTGATTGCGTGGAATCTTATTCAGCTTTCTGCGAGGCGTCTGTGAGCTGTCAGCTCACTACAACTGCTTGCCTGTCTGTCTAACCCCAACCGCTCAGCTGCGAAATGCCAACTCAACTGCTGCAACTCGTTGTGACTCTGCTTATATGGACGCCGACCGAAACTGGGGTGGGTCTGTCGTGGTTTGGGGTTCCTTGATACTTCTAAATCCGCATTAAGGGTTTTTTCTTTGTTTTCGACCAGGAAGAATTATTAATTTCCATTTTTGGAAATCTTTCGTCCTCTCAAATTCTTCCTTACTCATACTGGTATCTCACCCATACCATCAGAGGATATCAACGGGTTTCCCCTCTCTCTCATAGTGGCATCTCACACCGATCTCGTCAACAGGCCTCCCCTCCTTCTTCACATGATTACCTTCGCCTACCGCTCACGCTACCATTCAGCCAATGGACGCTCAGCGGCGTGGGTGTGGCCGGACTAGCCTCGGTTTAAAAAATCTTGCTCAAAGAAAAAAAAATTATCCTCCTTTTTCTTTTTCTTTTCTTTCGTTTTCTTCTTCTCGACAACAAATCCTTAGACTATTATCGTAACCGAATGTCACCTGGACTTTATCAATCGAGACCTTCGTCAAACAAGTGGGTGGTCATCTGGCGATATCCACAGTCAATTGTTCGTTCTGATAAAATAATTTTGCTATCATGGCCAGCTCTTGACATAAAACAGGTGCCTTTTCCAAACGACATCTCCGTAGATAGATAATGGGTCAGTCTTGCTTTCTTTGTAACTCTGAGGTTGGTCCAACGGACATTTTTGTTTTTCGCGACCCAATTAATTTTTATCTCTCAGAATTCTGCCCCGTAGGCCACCTGATCGACCTGAAATTTTCAACATTCGGTGCGCCGTCATAAATCAAACGCGACATATCCGCGACCTTACTTTCTTCGCTAATGAAAATAAAATCTTTATCACTTTTCCTTGTTAGAAAAAAATTAACATCGTCTTTTCGTGATAGATTCTTATCACCTAATTTAATTCTCGCCTTTTTTTTCTTTTCACGCAACCCTAAATAGTGTCACAATCTCTGCAGATTCGGATCATTGATCTTTTTCCCTATTTCTTGTACATTCCTGGCAGATCAAGCTCAAACCACGATCACGTGACCACAATAGTACCAGCTATAAGCCCGCATGAACAGAAAGCAGTGTGACAAACGTAAAGACATATTATGACGAAAAAGCGGATAATCTTTGACTTCTGTCTTCATGCATTTAATGTTCAGTTTTTCTTCTTGCTTTCCGTTCCATCTTTCTGCAGGTGTTCCTGTATTTTCCTCTCTTCTATCAACACTGTGTCATCAGCAGATCTACTTTCGTTAAAATTGTGGCCACCAATAATGAATCCTGCTATTAATTTTAATTCACTCAGAAGCAGCTCACTATAAAAGTTAAATAAGTCTCATGAATTTTGAAGAGACATCCTTGTCTTACACAAAAAAAAACGACCAAATTATATTGTGTTGTGTTTTCCTGCCGTCAAGACACGCTTTTTCTTCGTTTGCTAATGATAGTCTGCCAAATCTAAAAAAAAAACACTTTGGTCGTTTATACATTTAACTGTCAGTGTGATGCTGGCTATATAGATCGGGCCAACCAGTAGGCATCAAGAAGGAACAAAGAGCAGCGACTCGATTTCTCTGGTGAACCGGCGAGTTATCTCTGCAGATTCGGATCATTGATCGCTGTACCTACTTGGTGCACACTCCTGGCGGATCAAGCTCCAACCTCGACCACGTGACCACAATAGCTTCCAACTACATGCACGCATGAGCAGAAGTCAGTGTGACAAACCTAAACATATGTTATGCTGAAAGCGCGGGTAATTTTTGACTTAGCCTCGAACCGTGTTTAGTTTTCCTTCTTGCTTTCCGTAACCACTTTCTGTAGGTGTTCCTGTATTTTCCTCTCTGCTATCAACACTGTGTCATCAGCATATTTACTTTTGTTAAAATTGTGGCCAACAATAATGAATTCTGATATTAATTCTGATTCCCTCAGAACCACATTGTAAAAGTTAAGTAAGTCTCATGAATTTTGAAGAATTTTGAAGAATTTTGTCTTACATTGAATTTCCGCAATTAGCCGTCGATTTCTCTGGTCGGAAGGTGTGTCAGGGGCTGAAAATCATCGGAAGCTTTTTAACATAATACGGTGTGTATGAGTTGATTGAGAAGTTGAAAAAATGGTCGGACAGGCGTGACGCCCGAAGAAGAGGCAAGACGCCCGTCAATCTCAACCACTGACCAGAAGATTCAGCCAGCTCGGGAGATGATAATGGCGAACCGGTGAGTTAGCATGTTCTCAGCAGATTCATATAATCTGGAACGTTGAAGCTCAAACTACAATCACGAGACCACAAAAGGAGCAAATATAACCACCCATGAGAAGAAGATATATATATATATATATATATATATATATATATATATATATATATATATTAGCGAAAGTGCGGATAAGGTTTGCCATAACCTTGTATATAAAGAAAGTCTAGACATAAGAATGAACACTGCATGGTGAATGTCAGTTTCACGTTTCACTAGATCTTCAGACCACGTATCATCAATCATTGAGACGGGTCTATATAGGGGATATGAAAGGAAGTGGAGTTCTTTTCTTTGGGGCAAATGCTCTAGTTTAATTATTGTTGTTTAATTAACAGCTTGTTTAATTATCATTTACTAATATGGAATTTATCTACTATTAAAAACTAGCACATTGAAGATATGACACTAGAAAAATGACATGACGTGTAAGGACGGACATACAGAAGCCACACATACGCACGCAATCATCTCATATGGCATAAGTCGAATCACGAGAAACCAGTAATCTGCGCTCGAAAAGTTATGCCTCCTCTAGGGCGCAGACCTGGTCGTGCTTTTTTATGAGAGATCGGCAATTGCTCATGTGAGACATTTCCCCTTTCCACGCCACCGATGTTGTACAAAGGAAAGACAGATGTCAATAAACCTTGTCACCGGTCGTCTCAAGAGTTAACAGAAAGAAATTTAGCATGACATCGGATATCAATTCAGAGTTGTCCACACTACCATTATTGTTTCGTCCGTGTATTGCTTGTTATATTGATAAGTAATTGTCATCTTTGATAATGGCTTATGTAAGCCGAAAGCTTAAATTGGATTTAAACATGTATCAATATGGTGATTTCCTTTCCACTTTCAATGATAATGTTATTAAGCTTATCAGACAATATGAAAGGAACTTACTGAAAATAAATAGACAAAACTTGTCTATATTATTTAATGAAACATGCATCAATGAAAAATTGCTGCCTAAATATACACAATATATATATATATATATATATATATATATATATATATATATATATATATATATATATATTCAAGGAAAAAATGAGAAGCAATGGAGTATGATTCCACTGTACGTAACATTTAATTCAAAATTTAAGGGGTTGAAATGTAATTGTAATTTTGTAGCGATTTTTAACATATTTTAATATTCTAAAATAAATACTATATATATATATATATATATATATATATATATATATATATATATATATATATATATATATATATCGAGGCCCCCATAATCACTAGGACAGTAACGTTCGGTTTAACTCGCTTACTAGACATAGCTTTACTATTTCATTGCTAGATTAGATTGATTTATGTGTTTTATTTTGTTGTTGAAGTTATATTTTGCAATATAATTTGATTTCTTTAAGGAATTATAGACTAGTATATGAATTAATTTCAAAAACTAGTTTTTTTTAATGTTGTTTAATTGGTTGATTTTATTTAGGGGCATATCAACCTCTCTTGGTTAGTTAATGCCAAAATCTTAATATTTTAAACACAATTTTATCGTTTTAATTATATATATTTTCAACATAACTTTATGCATTAAGCTACAGACATAAATGGATTATTAATCTTTTTTCCTATAAAATGTATTGTTGGTAATTTTACTATAAATATGCATTGTTGGTATTATTTTTATAAAAATGTATTGCTGTATTTTTATGCTTTCATAGGTTTTTGTTTTAGTTTGGGAGTTCATTATTTTCCTATATCTACCAGGTGCTACCCCTCGGGTAAGTGTGGACCTTGGAACAACAGCAATTAAGAGGTAGTCCCATGCTCCACAAACCACCCAATCTTCCGATCAGAGGCCATGCTGCTGGATGTAGTTTATCGTCATACCCAGGAGTCCTAGATTAGTAATCTGATTTGTGTCACCTAGTTGGACTAGTTTACTATGCATAGCCATAGATTAACATAATTTGCAAAACTAACCGTTTGAAGTTGTAAACCAAAATAATTTGATGAGTCCATTATCCACGTGTGGGAATCGAATTTATTATAGCATCAATAGAGAAATTTGGATAATAATTTAGTGCGCGCTCTACATCATTCTCTGTAGTTTGCAATGTGAAATGTCCTTTAGCGCGCTGTCTACATTTTATATGCATTTATTACCTTTTTTAAGTTGCTTCTTTTTGGCTTTTGTCTTTTAAGCCATTGACCTGAGTGCCCCTGACAGGTCAGTATAAAGTGACCTTTAGCGTGCAGTTTAAATTTCATGTGCTTCCCCTACCTTTACGCTTTTAACCTGATTACTAACCCTAACCCTTATAGCATCAATGAATGGTGACCATTAATGTACTATTTAGCCCTTTTAATTATTAAATGTCTAATGATTATGGTGACTTTCTAAATGTAGCTTGGATGTGGCACAATACCGAAAATATGGGGGGGGGCGCTCAGTGTGGATCGAACCCACTATTCAGTGGTAATGGATCTAGCGAGACATTCAACCATTACACCACGTCGAGGTACCCAATGATTCTGTTTATGGTTTATATGATTAAGTGTATGTTATTAATAATAATAAATCATTATTCAACATTATTCAATTAGTTCTTATCATCCTGCTGTATAAAGTTATTCTAATGGAGGTAGGCTGCACATCAAAGTGTAAATGTGCAGATTGACTGCACGCTAAACTGTAAACAACCTGATAGAGCGCATATTAGAATATGATTGTATAGTGATCAGAAAAAAAAAACCTTATATATAAAGTACAGTATATGTGCATGAGTTTGTGCGTGTGTCCAAGCAACTCCTCCGACCTCACTGATCCGATTTGAATAATTCATAGTTCATTCAAAGGCCCTAGAAAAGGTAGGCGCAGGGAACGATTTTCGTTTGTTCAGATTCAGGTTTGACAGATTATGCGAGGTTAAAATATATATTACTATATTATACTAGCCATTATCTTTGTTTTCATTTTTTTAAGGGGTCTCATTTTTCTTTTGTATCCAAGATTGCAGTGCACGTTTTATTATAAGTTAGCTTAAAAGCCGCCCTATCAGGCGGCATTTCAGCTAGCTCCTGTGGCCATCATCACATCATAGTTAGGAAGTTGTGAGATGCGACAGGCATCAATGAACTACAGAATAACTCAAATTTGCTCGCTGCGTTTAAGTATTGAATTAATGTTTAAGCTTAACTTTTAAAAGTCCAACGAAAATTCTCCTGCTGCCACTTAATTTAAAGATGATTTGATGTACGTGGATGTTTATTTTCCGTACAATTATTTTTATTTCATGTGTGACGGAATAGAGGACAATTTATAAGATAAAATTAATATAGTTAAAAGATGGGAAAAAAGAAATTAGAATTATGCATTTAACATTTGAAGAGTTAGATAAATATAATACCTAATTAAGTAAAATATATATTATGGAATCTACTGTATATAAATAAAAGAGCAAATTAGAGCGCAATTATCCAAGGAATTCTGGGCTTTAAAAAAACCAACTCTACTCTATAGCAATTTATGCGCTAAAGGCTCAATATCTGTATTATATATCATCTGCTTCTAGGTGATATTACTCTTCAGGTTTAACTACTTTGCATACTGATTTTTTTTAAAAAGCATATTTCATTAATTAACTGTTCTTCATTAATATACTTTTATTATTTAAAATTTATTATGATTGTTTTAATTTTCATATCATTTTCAATCCTTCCTGTTGTTTCAAACAACTGACTCTTCAGAGAAGATTTCAAATTTAATAAGTAGCAACGTTTTTTGAAAATGAATAAAATTTGGCATTGTGATGTTATCAAGTACCACCAGAAAATGGTTTTAAGCTCCAAGGAAATCCGTGATGATATGGTACCTACATTAGGGGAAGACGCCACAGCCTTATCAACAGTACAAAGGTGGTCAGCTAAATTTAGGAGAAGGGAGAATCTTGATAATCATGTTCACTACATGGTGATGGATAAGAATTATTAAAATATAAATCAAATATCCCCTGAGAGAGTTGAGAATATTTTATACTATGAACTTAGCACGAGGAAGGTTTCTGCTCGGATCGTTGACATTTTTTCTTATATCTGATCAAAAGCGGAACACGTGAAAATTTGACATTGCTCGCGGTAGATCAAGTTAGCTTCCTTGACCCTTTCCTAACTCGGGATAAATGTTGGGTTCATCACTTTGAACCAAAGAGAAAAACAGCAATCCATGGAGTGGATTCGCCTGTTCTAAAAAGGCCAAGGTCATTTCCTCTTCAGTCAATGTGATGGCCTCTGTTTTGGGGATATTGAGTATCTTCAAAAGGGCCATACCCTCCATGGGGATTATTATGCTGGCTTTCGCAGGAAGTTACGAAAGATTATCAAGCTCAAACCCTCAGGGAAATTGTCGAAAGGGGTCTTGTTTCATCAGGACAATTCTCCAGCACACAAGACGTTGGTCTCAATGGCTACTGTGCGTGACTATCTCTTTGAAATCGTTGATGATCCTTTCCTGATTTGACCCCCATTGGACTATAGTCAGTTCTCCAACATTAAAAAAGCATTTTAGCTGGGAACCATCCTCGCAGAGATAATGACGTCATAACTGCTTTTTTTAATGCATTTTTTAACTAACAGGAAGAACAGACTTCTTTTAGCAGACAGATGTTTAATTTACCTGGCAAATAACAATACAGTTGTAAATAAGAAGTGTGTAAATTAATGCATGCAAGATTTTACAGCACTTTCATCGCGTCTTCATAGTTAGCCTATGAACCATTCATCCCACATTCGGAGAGACAGATAGATAGATAGATAGATAGATAGATAGATAGATAGATAGATATGCTTGCTTAAGGATAAAAAGGCCTCGACATGAAATAAAACTATTTTCGAATGGATACTAGGTGAAGTTATGACTTTGCAACAGGACATAAAAATCAGTTTTATTACAAAATCAAACTAAAATATCACGAATTTCGTTATTGATAAAAACCAAGCCAAATAGCCAGAAGCAATTCAAAGGATGAATAAAGAGAGTCATTTCGCTATGGAAAAATTGCCCCCTTCATACTGTCAAAATGGGTCATTTCATGCAACATGGCTATTTGTATGTATCAAAAACGATAAGGCAACAGACGAGGTCGTTATTCGCTTGCGTTATAAGGATGATATGAAGGTCGCAGATATGATTATCGATTCGCAAAAGTTGAAAGCAGTCTACAGAAATATTGTGTGTATATGATTTACGGGATATTCTTACATATCTATCTATCTCTTTATCTCTCTATCTATCTCAGGTTATAAATAACTTTATTATGTGAATGAAACTTAGATTTTTTTCAGTTTCTAATCTTTAATTCAATCAGCTTGTAGGCATGATCCTGAAATACTGCCTTCGACTTGAGGATGGTAGAATGTCTAAGCAGGTCATGTTTGGTGCGATAAGACACCAGGTGGTAAACCCCGTAAGCGGTATAAAGATTGTGTAAAAAAATCTCTCAAAAAAGCAGGCATTGATCCTAAGACGTGGGAAGAGAAAACGACGCTTTTAAGAAATGAAGTAATACAGGCTGTAAAAGATTTTGAGGAGAGACAGAGGGATTATGCAAAAATTAAGCGTGCGGCAAAATAAGGCGTGGTTTTCACACCGCTTATACAGAAAGGTTCTAAAGATAATCTTGCATGTAAGATTTATGGTCGTATCTCTCTGTCTATTCAATAAATAATTTATTTTAATGTATTTAAATGAGACCTAAATGAATGTTTTGGGTATAACGATAAACTACATATGCGTCCAAAGTAAGACAATAAACTATGTCCAACAGCAAGGCCTCTGATCAGGAGGCTTTGAGAAGCATGGAACCATCTCTTAATTGCTGGTGTTCCCAAATCCACGCTGTCCCGGGGTGGTAGCACCAGTTAGGGTCCCAGGTATGGACAAATAGTTAACCCAGAAACTGAGGTAAAAGACACTATAAAAGTGTAAAAATAGGTTTTAATACCAGAAATACTTTGTAAAAAATTATTGCCAGAAATGAATTTTTGAGAAACGAGATAAATATTACCTGCAATATGTTTTTGAAAGTGAAAAAAATTAATACAAGCAGTACGGTTTTGTAATGAAAATAATATTATCAGCTGTACATTTTTGGAAAAATAATATTATCAACTTAAAGTTTTTGGAAAAATAATATTAACAGCAGTAAGTTTTTGAAAAAATAATATTACCAGCTGTAAGTTTTTGAAAAAAATAATGTTACCAGCTATATATTTTTGAGGAAAAATATTAACAGAAATAGATTTTTGACAAAACAAAAAAATTACCAGAAAAAAAAAGTTGTCGGCATTAAATAACCCATTGAGGTTGATATATCGTAAAACAAAACGAACCAAACAAATCAAACCTGACTGAGCTATGGTCAGAGAGATGTAACGTAAGTTTTCTTGCTATTTATGAATTTGAATTCGTCGTGAACACAATTCCTTTAGGGACATGTGAAGTCGTAAATAATATTGTTTCTCTCTAATTGGGATCTTGCAGGTGAGTCATTGTTGTTAACGATGAAGTTAGCAGTTTTGAATTTTATACAGAGGGTAAATTATCTGTTTTTACATTGCTCGGACTATCAACTTCATTTTTGTTGCCATATTTATCACGTTTCAGCCGTTGTACGCTCCGGCCTTCTTCAGGTGGTTGGAATGTCAAACTGAACCCTTTATTTCGCTAACTGGGGTAGACTGTAATGTAAATAATGAAGATAATTTAATTTTCTTGTTTTTGTCGACTGAAGTTATTTATTTATTTGCTTCTAAGGGAAGATTAATCCTGTTATAGTTACATGAATTTATTTTTTTTTTTGATAGAAAATGTTATTTTTATCTGTATCTCCAAACTTTATATTGGTTACTTTAGAAAGAAAAAAGTCTAACATGGTGATCCTGTACAATAAAATAAAACATTCTTATGACTCTAAATACCTGTCTATATTTCTGGGAAGAGGTATTTTGTATATTATTTACGTAAATGCTCTGTTTAAAATTACTTATATATTTGTATCTATAAAAAGAACGTATAAACATAAAAAAATATCTTAAAATAATTGTCGGACTTTGTGTATTTCATAATGTATGACGCCATTTGTTTACATTTTGATACGCATCGAGCAGATATGAATATACGAGAGAAAATCATGGGGAATTGTAGTTTAAAAATAGTAAAAAAGACCTTTCTAACCGAAATGCTCCTCTGTGGCTTAATCGGTAAAAGAACGTCAAACTATATGACGGTTCCGTATATGATACAGGTTCGATTCCTCTCGGAGGACGCATATTTTCTATGAAATTTTCTCGGATTGTCAGGCCGGTAAATGTCGTTAATACTGTTTATTATAAACAGAGCATTTACTTAAATATTTGTATCTATAAAAAGAACGTATAAACATAAAAAGTCTTACAATATGTATATATATATATATACATATAATTTACATTATTCGGACTATTGTCCTCATCTTTGTCGCCATATTTATTACAACGTTTCGGCCGTTGTACGCCCCGGCCTTCTTCAGGTGGCTGGAATTTCGAACTGAACACTTTATTTCGCTCACCGGACTGTTCTAGTTCCACGTTTGATGGATGTCAGCTATCAGTTATCTCCTGTTAATTTCCTTCTGAAAGTTCTCCACTGCCTTAACCGGGTATTGAACTCACCCTCTTTGGGACTTGTCACTGGATATAACTAACACCTTTATCCACTGTGTCATGTGTACATATATATATATATATATATATATATATATATATATATATATATATATATTAAACACACACATATATATGTATGAACATATGGGTAAAATAACAGGACAGACTGGGTTCTATAGCCTTGGATGGCAACTGGTCTAGAAGAAGGATAACTCTGAATTCAAAAACCTGCGTTTGGGAACCTTGTGGCATTCGGTGCACCAGTTCTCTGTATTCGGCCCTTCAAAAAGTGTGGATGGTCCTGCACGAGGCCTTCACCACTATAATCAAATCTCATGTGCCGGTGTCGGGCTGTCGGTTTCCTGGAAACTGATCTGCTTGACCCTCATACGTCGAATCTCGACGGGAGAGTCGATTATTATGAACATATATACATATATCTATCTATCTATCTATCTATCTCTCTCTCTATATATATACACACATACACACGTACACACACACATACATATATATATATATATATATATATATATATAGGGAGAGAGATAGAAGGAGAGAAAGAGAGAGGGGAGAGAGAAAGGGGAATAGAAAGAGAGCAAGAAATAGGGGAGATAGATAGATAGATAGATAGATAGATAGATTCATTAAAGACGACAGACACGGTACCGCGATTAAGATTTTTATTCAATTTTCTTGTCTCCGTATAAATGATTTCGTTTATGGACATAAATTGTGTAAAAACTGTCCAGTCTCGGCTTTTCTATTGGCCATTATCTAGGATTTTTTGTTTTAACCTGAATATGTAGATTCTTAGATATGTGTATTTTTGGCGATAAGAATGTTTTTTCCAAACACGGCCAGAACATTGTATTTATGTTCATAGTTGATATTATTGAGCGTTGGCTGTTTTCTTCTTTTTTTTTTTTTTTAATAACAATGCCTCCATTATATTTAACATGTGGATGAATCCATTGATTGTATTTTCTACGATTATGCAGCAGGCGGAGTTTCGTAGGTTTCCATCTTTGTTTAAATGGGTCCTAGTTGAGCTATGGCCAGCGAGATGTACATGAATCTTCTTGATAGTTAAGTAGTGGCATGGCCAGTATAATTATTCATGAATTTGGTTTGATCAGGGAGCCCTTCTTTATGAGACACGTAATTTCATAAATAATATTCGTTCTCTGTATTTATAAATTATATTGACCTCCTTTATTTCTGTTTTACTGTTGAAATAGAGAGATTTAAACGCAAGTTCTATTCTACGAGTTTCTTTTCTCAGGGTTCTCTCCCCTGGAACTTTATTCTGGTTTATTTGCTACATAAATCACCATCTTTTGTTTACTTGGCAACCTGGTCTTTTATTGTCCTTTAACCTCACTAAAGAGTTCTCTTTCTCTTTCACATCCAGTAGTCCTTTGCAATTTAGTGGCATTATTGCCTTCTTTGGGATGAAATGATTAAAGAAAATCATACTCATTTTATCTATCTATCTATCTATCTATCTATCTATCTAAGAGAGTTCGTATCTATCTATCTATCTATCTATCTATCTATCTATCTATCTATCTATCTATCTATCTATCTATCTATCTCAGTCTCTGCATTTTTATCTATCTTAGTCTCTGTATTTTAATTATGTATGTATGTATGTATGTATCTATCTATCTATGCATATATTTATCTTAGCATTTTACTTTATCTATCTATCTATCTCAGTCTTTTACTTTATCTATCTATCTATCTATCTATCTATCTATCTATCTATCTATCTATCTATCTATCTATCTATGTTGGTCTGTCCGTATATTTATACATCTGTTTATCTCAAATTCTGACGTAAGTTTTCAAATTTTCCCACGGTCATCACTGTACACCTGAGGATAGATTTCTTTCTTTAACCCATTACTTGGAGGGACGTGTATATGATTTCCCAGATCATTTTCCAGATCTGTAATTCCATCTCGAAAACACGCTTCATGAATCATATGGCTGATATGACAACGCTTATCATAAACGTAATATTTTGAAACGCCTGCACCGAAGATTACCCACTAGATTAGTAGAAAGAGTAACTTATCTCTTACCCTGAAAAGAAACAGAAACTATTTTCCTTGATTTCAGATTTTGAAAGATATTTTCATGGTAATTGTTTGGATGATCTCTTTGTTATTTTACCTAAACTTTTTGAATATAAGCGGACTGGTTGTCGAGATCTCAACAATTTACAGATTTGTTGGTTCGATTTAATTGTAAGTTCTATGCTAACATTTTCTTTTCTCGCATTTCTCCCTTGTGGAACTTCCTTCTGGCTCCATGTTTTTCAGTTAACTTTAATCTGCAAAAATTGAAATGCAACGTCAATCGTTATCTAGCGTCCTACTGATTACTGTTTTTGATGCCTTTCATTACTAATGTTTCTGTTTCTAATTCTTCCACACCTATTAACCCCTTGCGTACTAGTGGCTGTACTGACTTACTTACGGTGAAAGTATGTAACATTTTCATTATTCCATTAGTTTAGTAATAGTTGCTATTTTTACTTCATAATCAATCAGGTTCCTCCATGGCATTTTCCGCCCTGAGTATGCGATAAACTACATCACCCTACAAGGTCTCTTATCAGGAGATTGAAGTTGAGCGTGGAACCATCTCTTAATTGCTGTTGTTCACAGGTTCACCCTGACCCGGGATGGCAACACTTGTTAGGGTCCCAGCTATGGGCAAATCGGGAACGCCCAAACAAATGTAACACTATGAAATTCCAAGAAATTATAAAAAAAACATTTTTATGGTGAAAATTCCAGCAAGTCATTTTTATATAAAAAAAGAATTACTAACAATACCTATTTATAGTAAAATTAACAACACTATATCAATCAACATAAAAGAACTCTTTCATGATATTAATCCATATAACATCCTACAATTTTTTAAATAAAATTATGTTAAAAAATACAACTTCAATAAACTACAACACAAAACACATATCAGAGTCTCCTAGTAATAATCTCAGACATTTATATGCACAAAAGCTGAGTATAATTTACCATGTATTCAATTTTGAAAGCAAAGTAGTCTATTTTTATTACTTCAAAGCCCCCAAGAAAATTAAATTTCGGCATTAAATGGCACATAAGTAGTTGACATGCTGTTAAACAAGCAAATCAAGTCAAGACATTTTCATTGCATTTTCATTTCATGTCAGTGGGATTACTTGGTACTGTTTATCTCCATTCAAATTAAAAGACGATAAATTGTTTTGGGTTGCATGGTACTTATAACAGGGAACCATTCCTGATAAAAAACAACGGCATTCAATGGAATTTTGAATTAATAATCTTCGTATTTTCTGTACCATTTCATTTTAGACTGTTTTCAGAATTGTAAGAGTGTGGGTTTGGGATAGGCGTTCAAATCGCACGAACTCTGATATAGACTCCGTGGAACATAAAAAGAGATTCTTTTGTTGTTGTTGTCGCAGAAAAAAAACCTTCTTCTATATACCACGAACCTTTAGAACGTAGGTGACCATGGCACTCCACAATTTGCTGTCCGTTGTAGCTTTTAGTAAATGTTGTCTTGTCGCCATCTCTCCTATACCTTGTTCTGCTAACACAAGCTCGTTTGTTAGGTTATGAGATACATTAGCTGTCCTTCTTGCTATTAATATGTCCTGTGAGTGTCAAATTTTGCAAGCCCACTTTCCTCATTATCTATCCTGGAAATTTCAACCGTCGCTTTCCGTTGTTAAGTTTGTTGCTCACGTGTTCAGTCCATGGCATTCTCAGCATCCTTCTGAAGAACCACATTTCTTTTGTTTCCATTTTCTTCTCTATCTGTGAGAAGATTGTTCAGCCTTCACTGCCATATAGGTGTGTCGATATCTCGTAAGACTTCAGTACTCTTTTCTTTGTTTCTAATTAATTTTTCCTGTTTCTTAATAAATTGTTTGGTTTTCTGAAGGTACTTTTCGCTATCCCAATGTGTGTTAGAGGAGGAAACTGCTGTAGACAGAAAGACCGATAGACAATCTTTGGATTCTCGCAGGCGAAGAACAAGCCAACAATAACAACAATATTAATTTCTTTATACGGCAGATTTGCCCCCGCAAAAAAAAAAAAATGACATCATTCAAATGATCTCAAATTAAAACAAAAGTGTAAAACTAAGTTTGAGAATGAAAATCTACGAGGAAGATGGATCTTGCGTGCTAGTGAAATAACAACGTGCTACTGAAATGACCACCATTAGCACCTAACTTAACACCGTGTGATTTTTCATGAGGCTTTGTGAAAGGACAGCATTATATCCCCACCTGATCCTACAAGCTAGAGAGACTTAAGCAGAGAATCACTGAGGTGCTGGGTAATGTTACGCAAGTCTTGCTATAGCGTGTTTGGCAGTGCCTGTGTTAATTTTTCCTGTTTCTTAATACATTGTTTGGCTTTTGGAAGGTATCTTTCGCTATCCCAATGTGTGTTTGAATTTCGGTGTTGCATTTTCTGTCGTCTGTTAAAAAATTACCTTTTATATTTAAATTTTCGTACCTGCCTGACCTTGGAATATCCCATCAGTAATTTGCATGTGGGGCTCTTTTTTTCGCTGACAATCATATATTCCACTTTCTAACAATTGATATTTATTCCTTTCTTCTCGATTTCCTATACAACCTTCTGTAGGATTTCCTGTTTTTTTCCCCCTTTCTGTCTCTGCTATCAAAACTGTGTCATCTACATATATAATTTTGCTAAGATGATAGCCGTCAATAATGTAATCTGGTAGGAATATTAATTCTCTCAGAATTACCTTACTGTAAAGTTTGAATAGATCCGGTGAGAAAACACAGCCTTGTCTTATACTCCTTTCTATTTTTGTATTTTTACGGAATAGATTTTTATCAGTATAGGCTTCTCCTCTAAAAGGGGCAAGGAGGAAACTGCTGTAGACAGAAAGACCGATAAACAATCCTTGGACTACCGTAAGCGAAGAATAAGCTAACAGTAACAACAATATTAATTCCTTTATACGACAGATTTTTCCTCCAAAATTAACATCATTCAAATGATCTCAAATTATAACAAAATGTATAAAACTAAGTTGACTGTGCGTACATATCTGTTGTGGCCTGTTTAGGGGCAAGAAAGAAAGACACGGAAGATGAACGTAGGTTGAACAAGTATATTGAAGATATATACAAAGCAAGAATGTTAGTAATAAGCAGACAGAGGTGTACGTCCGAACGGTAGGTTAGCACTGCGTCTACTTTCTCTCACCAACCGACTTTCGCAGTTTGTATTTATGAGAGGAGGAAGAGTTCATTCTACTGTAGGAGGGTTTACCACAACAATATCTGAATGAGAATCTTCCAGGAAAGCGGGCGTGTTAGTGAAATAGCAATGTGCTATTGAAATGGCCGCCATCACCACCTGACTTGACACCGTGTGATTTTTTTATGAGGCTATGTGAAAGGACAGCTCTATATCCCCCACCTCTTCCTACAGGCTAGAGGGACTTAAGCAGAGAATCACTGAGGTGCATGGTAATGTTACGCATAACATGATACAGCGTGTTTGGTAGTGTCTGGATTACCGACTTCATTTTATTTGATTTGTTTGCTTAACGGCATATCAACTACTTATGGGTCATTTAATATCAAAATTTAATTTTCTTGGGACCTTTGAAGTAATAAAAAGATGATATATGTTATTCTGCTTTCACAATTGAATACATGGTACATGATTCTCAGCTTTTGTGTGTATACATGTTTGGGTGGACATAACTAGAAGCAGTGTCTGTTTTATGCTGTTTTTGAAATAAAGTTTCTTTTATGGAATTGTAGAATATTATATGGATTAATGCCATGAAAGTTTTTTCGTTTTGATTAAATAGGCATTGTTGGTATTTTTTTTATATAAAAATATATTGCTCTTATATTTACTGTAAAAATGTATTTTTATACGTTGATAATATTTTGTTTTTGTTTGGATGTTCACTGTTTGCCCATACCCGGGAACCTAACAAGTGTTACTACCGCGGGTCAGGGTAGGCCTGGGAACAACAGTATTTATGTAGTAATTTCATACTCCTCAAAAGCTCTAATCTCTCGATTAAGAGATCTTGCTACCGCATGTAGTTTATCGTCATACCCAGGACGGGACTATTGACTTGACGTTAGTCAGAGCACAGGTGATGAGCATCCATTTGTTGAGTTTTATGAAATCGGTTGTAAAAGCTGCATCACTTTGCATATTTTATTCGAATTTTGATGAATAAATCTTTTCTTACTCAACAGGAGGCCTGTTTAATTTCGCTTACCTGTGACATATATTTAAACAGATATTAAGATTTTAAATGATATACTTTTTTGTGGGGGGACCCTGTATTGTTCATCTAGTACAAGGTCTAAGAATAACTCATGGTAGAGCGTTTGTTAATGAAGTTGTTTAAGGGTGTAAATAAAGAAATTAACAATGTATTTTAAAGAATATATATGTTAGAAAACTGTCGTCCTTTGGTTTGAAAAGGTTACACTAGTATTGAACGTGACATCATGTCAATAAAGTAAGTCTTCTGGGGAAGAAATTGTATCTGTGGAACTTCCACCTAGCCAATGAAATACGAAAGGAATGAGGATACATCGACCCTCTGTACGTGGTATGTCGGTCCTAACTGTGAGTGTCTAAACTGATGGAATTAAGAAATGTAGTTTTTAATTCATTAATCATGAAAATATCGATACAAGAGCGACAAGTGAACAAAGTGTCGTCTGTTGAAACAGAGTTTTAAGGTGGAAAAATTTATTTATTAAATAGTTTTATTTATTTGCTGTCGGACTTATCTTATTGTCACAACGTTTCGGCCATTATATCAAATGAGATTTTTTCCCTGGAGCTTATCGATCTGAGTAACCTTCAGAGAATTTTGAGTCGAACCCTTTATGTAATCTACGAAGGTAAATTGTATTCATTATGTTTCTATATCTAAGGATATTTTGTTTTTTACTGTTTTCTTTTTGTGTTTTTTTTTTTGTACAGATCAGTCAACCTGTAAAAACCAGATCAGTGATTGAACTCACAAATTCACGGACCAATGATTTAATCCGCTAGACTGTTGTACATTATATTAAAAAGTAGGTGCAGTTTGAAATTCCTTGAAATTTGCTCGGATCGACTAACACCTGAAGGAAGCCAGTAGTCACAGCAGCCGAAAAGTTTTTATAAGAAGAATAAAGATTAAGACATTAGCTCGAATGTAAATAATCTCAAAAGAGATAAGTATACATTCCTGAAATTCCGACAGTAAATATTTTTACTTATATTCTTAGTTATATAAGTCTTCAACATTTTTAATCTGAGGATGAGAATTTCAATTATAAGAATTGGGAACAAAGAAAAGACATCCGATTGGACTCGAACACGCATCGCATACCGCAGGTGATCAGGTTTCCTTCAAGATTCTTGATGTAAATTCAACGACTGCTATTCATAAATATCTTTTACTCTTATAATTAGCAGACGATAATTTTTTCTTCTTTATTCACAACCATTTTTTAATTGTTATTTTAAAAGAGATACGGACAGCTAAAATATACCAATCTTTACGTAAGAATTTCATTTTAATTTCTACGTGTTTATTTTCACAATTTCATTCGCAGTGGTTTATTAAGCTGTAAATGAGTTTTAGCACAAAGGAAAAAGTAGGGGGTCATCCAGTGAACATCGAATTTATTACTAATTATCTAAAAGTCCCGTTTCGCCTTTAACATCGTTAGGAAAGACATCAGCAAGCATTTTGCTTCTGCACTTATGAATACAGTAATTTCGTCCAATAATTGGCTTTAAATTACAGCATTCAGCTAATGATATTTATCAAGTGATTTAGAAAAGATCTCCACCCACTTTACGTGAAATTTGAAGATATTTTTTTTATGCTTTTTGAATGATGGAATCTGAGATTCAGAAATAAAAATTATTTATTTATCAAGAATTATTTCAGTCTATAGTATAGGTCCGACGCTTTTCTTTCTTTCTTTCTTTCTTCTCTCTCATCTCTTACTACGTTTTTAGATTTTATTTATGTATTTATTTATTTATTTATTATCTTCTATTAGGTTAAGTTTTCCCTCTTTCTTTCTTTCTTTCTTTTTCTTATATCCTATGATCTTGTCTTCCTTTCCTTATCTCCTATTAGGTTTAGGTTTTCTTTCTTTCTTTTTTTATCTCCTATTAGGCTAAGTTTTTCCCCTCATTCTTTCTTTCTTTCTTTCTTTCTTATCTCCTATGAGCCTTTTTCTTTCTTCTTTCTTTCTTTCTTTCTTTCTTTCTTTCTTTCTTTCTTATCTCCTATGAGCCTCTTTCTTTCTTTCTTTCTTTCTTTCTTTCTTTCTTTCTTTCTTTCTTATCTCTTATGAGCCTTTTTCTTTCTTTCTTTCTTTCTTTCTTTCTTTCTTTCTTTTTCTTTCTTTCTTTATTTCTTTTATTCTCATCTCCTATGAGCCTTTTTCTTTCTTTCTATGAACCTTTCTTTCTTTCTTTCTTTCTTTCTTTCTTTCTTTCTTTCTTTCTTTCTTTCTTTCTTTCTTTCAAGTACCGATGGTATAATAGCGGCTGTGAATGAGAAAACGCAAAACCGAATTCGAATTCCAGTCGTGTTCACTTAATTCACTTAACTTAGTCAGAAAAGTTATGACTTTATTCGCCCCCCCCCGCCCATACGATTTAGTTTGAAGGCTTATCTATCAAGAAGGTGCATTGGTATTCTAAAAAATGTTAATGCAATATACACTTGCAAAAAATGAATTAATTATTCTTAAAATGAAAAATACTTTCAGATTTCAATAAGTTTTTTTAAGTAACCTATGCCTAGTTGAAATGTCATAAAACAACCATTTTTTCATTCTTATAACCATTAACATTTTCTTAACTACTAACTGTGAATTTTCTTTCTTTCTTTCTCACTCGCTTTATTTTTATTTTTGCATCTATCTATCTATCTATCTATCTATCTATCTATCTATCTATCTATCTCAGTCACTTTACTTTTATCAATTTATCTATAAATCTCAGTATATGTCTATATTTCTGAGACGAGGTATTACGTACACTATTTTCATTGTTCGGACTATCGTTCTCATTTTTGTTACCATATTTATCACAACGTTCCATCCGTTGTACGCTCCGGCCTTTTTCAGATGAATAAAATATGTGAACAAGTAATAAGGAGAGTTAGAGAAAATCAATAGTAACAACAAAAATCGCAATATGAGCATTGGTAAAAACATGAAGATAACAGAAAAACTTGCAATATGAGCACTGGCAAATTAGGTTGTTGAAGACATTAGGTTTAATTAGTCTCAGAAATTCATACACAGATGTCCTCAAGGACACATTGCACAGTGGATAAAGGCGTTAGATCCACTGACAGGATTCAATGAGTGTATGTTCAATGGCTGGTTAAGGCAGTGGAGAACTTGGAGAGGGAAAATAACAGAAGGCATCCATTAGATATGGCATGTGGAACTAGAACAATCTACACCAACGAGCGAAATAAAGGGTTCAGTTCGAGATTCCAACCACCTGAAGAAGCGTACAATGGCCGAAACGTTGTGATAGATATGGCAACAAAGATGAGGATAGTGTATCAATGTCACTGTCTTTAATTCTATCTATCTATCTATCTATCTATCTATCTATCTATCTATCTATCAAATTAACCGAGTCAACTTTGAATATCTACGCATCGAGAGAAAAATATCCATACTTTAGAAGACCCCAAAATAATATAAAATTGAATCAACGAATCTTTCTTTGTTTCTCATGAAATGATAATGCATTTCTATTTTAAAATCATATAAAAATTAACTGCTACTAATTGTGAGTGATAATAAGAAATTTTCAAGTTATAATCACCGGAGTTAAAGAATGTTCTGGCCGAATAACAGGATGAAGTATTGTCCTTTTATCTGATGGAGTAAACAAGCCTCTGATAATTAGCAGATTTTAACTTCCAGCTGAGTGACTCACTGCGCCTTCTTGGACTAGCGTTTCCGCTGACATGAAGTGAAAATATTATAGTAAGTCAATTACTAAGCCAGTAGCTAGAAAAAATTGGTTCACTGTGTCGAGTTAGACAATTTTTCTCGCTGGAATCTATTCTTACATATTTATCTACTATTCGTGTGTGCTTTGAATATTGCTACTACATCTGCTTTGATGCTCTTGCTATGTATTTAGAGATTCTTGATAAGATCCATAGAAGAATCTGGAATATCATTGGTGCTGACCTGACATCTCAAGATTTCAAATTTCCCACCAATGTAGTGCAGATTCCCTCTGCCTTTTCTATAAATACTTTCATGGCAATTCTTCTGATGAATTTTCTTCTATGCTAACTAGATATTATGAATTAAAGGACAGTACTAGATTGGCGGCAAGGTCTCGTCATTTTACTCTTAAAGAGGCTAAAAGTAACCAGTAGTTGTATCCTAACAATTTCTATCGAACTTCTCGCTTGTGGAATTCTCCTCCGGCGTTTTGCTGCCCCCTTAAGCTTGATCTTCAAAAATTTAAATGCAATGTCAATCGCTATCTTCTATCTTCTTAATTCCTGTCCTTTTATTGTCCCCTCTTCATAATAGTATATTTTCCTCATATTCTCTAACACTCAGTATCCCCATATGCGTCTTAGTGGCTTTATTTCCTTACTTGGGGTCAAATGATTAAAAAAAAACTTTATTTGGGAGTATAATCATTGAAAGCTTGAGCTATTTTAAGTACGGTTTAGTGAAGCTTCCGAAAAAAAAGAAGCCTCTTCGACATCAAGCCTTCAGAGTAACACTCTTCCACTTTTCTTCGTTTGTTATCAACCTTGACTATGTACTGAGAACTTCCCTCGACAAACGTCAAGGTTTTATTTTATCACAAAGACGTCCAAGTCGATATCCTGCAAAAGAAGTTGAGAGATATTGACTATGCGATTGGCCTAGACATCACTGCAGAATTCATTATTCATCAGTTCTATATAATCTGGAAAATGCTGCTTACGATGTTGGGCTTTGTCAATGACTCTAAAACTGAATTCATAAGCTTTAATCAGCAATACACACAGGCGATCATGTATCTTTCGATGCATAACTGACGAATCAGATATTTTTTCCTCGCTGTAGTATTCCATTTTTTTCTGCGGTAGACCAGTTGCCATCCAATTCTATAGAACTCAATCTCTCCTACTATTTACCCATAGTTGAGGGGAAGAAGAAGAGGATTCATGCCTTTCCTAAGGATATTAGCACGTAAGTGAATGTAATGGATTTGACTGGAATTCGAACTCGACTCTCTGATTCCTCAATCCGAGCCTCTACTCATTAGTCTCCCGTGACTCCTAAATACGACTGTAAGATTATTTATTTCGTAAAAAATACAAAATTATGGCACAAGGTCGAAGAGGGAGAGGGGAGAGGCTGGTCTTCATCGGCTATCCTAGACCTAGTTAATTAAAATCACCCATATATTCATTACAATTTGCTCATTCACCATAACTTATCAGTGCTCAATCCTGTATATACCATAATACCGCATATTCACAGGGAACATACAAAAAACCCCATGACGTGAAAATTTCATTTTTCCATGCTAGCCTTTCTTAAAGGGTGTTCCAGAGATGACAATTGCCGCTTTTTTGTTTTAATTATTCGTATTTTTCTAATTCCTTTTCTCTTTAAACCCACAAAATACTTTTAGCTTGTAAGAATTTTTGGATTTACTGATACACATTCTACTAATTAATCCACTGTTGGGAGTAGGCAATGTGGATTCATACCTCTCCCAAGTGTGTAAGCAAATATAACGAACCCAACTGGAATTGGAACTCGGCTCTGCGATTAACAATTTCTAGCTATGATCCATTAAACCTACCACCACATCCAAGCTTATAGCGCCTAGCATTCCCAAGCACTCACCCAACTAGGTACTTACATGGCTCGACGCTGCTTAAATTCAGTCATCAGACGAACAGGAACCGGTGTATCAACGTGGTATATGGCCGTAAGCCATCTCTAATTCACATAGTCTGCGTTCACTTTCCGATGAACATGCAGTTTGCCGGTCAGCAATCTTTTCTTTGATCCGAAGGATATTTTCCTCTCTTTTTATACTTTGTAAATATATTTTTTAAAAGGAATCTTTCGTTCTTCCTACGCATTTTCATTTTTTGTGTTTCACTTTTCGCAATCTGTTGAAAACTTGAGCTCGTTTAAGTACGGTTTAGTGGAAGCTCCGAAATAAAACAGGTTTCTTCAACATCAAAGCATGGTTCCTTTAGGGTGACACTCCAGCGACTTTTTTTTAGTTATTACCCAAGACTATATTGAGAACATCCCTCGACAATGTTATTATCTAGGTTTTACTTTATCACCAAGACGCTCAATTCGATATCGTTCCAAAAAGACATTTAAGATGTTTAAATTTAGGCATGTTTCATATTTACGCCCCTTCTCCGTGAGCAGCACCTTGAATTGTCCCATTTGCAGATACCAAGCATTTAATTAGAGGTAAAAGCCCAGTTTGTTAACAAAAAACTAAATATGTCCGTAACCAAATGAGAGAGAAAATAAATCTTAAATAACAAATATTTATTTTTTAATATATTTCTCTATTTGTTGAGGCACTTAAGCTAATTTTTCTCCATTAATAACATATATTGATTATTTAACAGAGAACATTTCAAATCGAAATTCAACTAATAATTGCATCAGGTCCAGGCTTATTGTCCCAGCCTCGTATGTACGTATCACGATCACGTTTCCCGTAACCCATCAGAGTCGTAGGCCAAAACCATATGAGTGAAATTAATAAGAGTAGCTAGGTTCATCAATGGGAGTGGATAGGTTCACTTTTGGTCCAGTTCACGCCCCTCGCCGCTCCTCGGTGTTTGGTACAGTAGTAGAGGTTTATTCCTTGTTTATTCGTTGTTTATTCTTTAAGAGAGATTTTAGGATTTCTTCCAAATTCAAAGTTAACTCTATATTACTAACGTCTTCGCCTAGACTATTTACATTATTATCTATTGTCCTCATCTTTGTCGGTATATTTATTACAACATTTTGGCCGTTGAACGCTTCGGCCTTCTTCAGGTGGTTGGAATGTCGAACTGGGGTAGACTGTTCTAGTTCCACGTGCCATGTCTAATGGATGTCAGTTATCAGTTATCTCCTGTTAATTCCCCTGTCCAAGTTTCCCACTGCCTTAACCGGGTATTGAACTCACACTCTTTGGGTCCTTTCACTGGATGTAACCAAAGACTTTATCCACTGAGCCATGTGTCTTTGAAGAAGGCCGGAGCGACAACGGCCGAAACGTTGTAATAAATATGGCGACAAATATGAGGACAATAGTCCGAATAATGTAAATAATGTACATAATACCTCATCTCAGAAATATAGACAGATGTCTTCGCCTACTCTTTGAATGTTTTACTATTTATTTATTATTTACTTATTATCTTTCTCTAAAATAGGATTAGATAGGTTTACCTATCGCCCGGTTCGCATTTTCTCCCCGGTCCTTTGAATAGGATGAGATGTTTATCCTTGTTTGTTGTTTAGGATCGAACTTCCGGTTCCTAATATCTTTGCCTAAACTCTGAAATGTATTGGTCTTGCGGTCTCTTCCAAAGTATTTTATTTCTCTTTCGCTTCCAGTAGTCATCTTGCATCTTAGTGGCGTTGCCTTGCTTACAGTGAAAAATTATTGATTAGCACGAAGTCAGAAGCCTTCGTGATCGAGAGAGTGAGTGTAATGGCATTGTTCACACTGCTAATCCTGCCGGATCACGTACTTACTTCCAGAAACTGTTACTATGATCCGTTCAGCCAAGTTCCATTATAAATTACATTTTGGCTGAGTTAGTGGGAGCAGATTTCTGCAATAAGGAATTGTCTATTTGCCCTAGCAAACGTGTGTGCTTGGAAAGTGGGTAACCGGCTATTATGTCACTATGGATATTCATTTGTAATTTTGAGATGCCTTTGGGGGAAAGTCTTTTTTTCCCTTCTTCTTAAAGAATCTGGGGTAATTTGATTATTCCAAGCAAAGACCATTTTGAAGTTTTTGGGTCACAGTATGGATATTGGCTGTGACATGCGACCGGGCCTACGCCAAGACAATTCGAACTGATCAGCTACAGAAAAAGGGGAAAAATTTAATTATTATTTTAAAGATTTCGCTATCGAATACATGTTTTCGATGAAGGGTCATATGTATGTGCGTGTGTGTGTAAGTGTGTATGTACACACGTAAAATTAAATTGTCTTGAAACCTATAGTCACCTGAACATAAGAAATTTATCCGTCGGAAATTGTTTATGAGTTTTTATGTTCGGGCATAAACCTTTATCAGAACTTTTTATATATCGAAGGACAGATGAGTGATACACCTATGAACAATAAAGGATTTTACGACTGTGAAACCTGCTTAAATGGGAAAAGTTTAAATGTGTGAGGAATGGGTAAGTAAATGGGATCAATATTGGACGAAAATATACGAAGAGCAGTTTGTGAGAAAACAGATATAACCAGAATGAAACAGATGAAATCACACACACACACACACACACACACATATATATATATATATATATATATATATATATATATATATATATATATATATATATAAAGCGATAGGCTGACAGGCTGTTTCATGCTAGGTGCAATCGTCAGGCGGCCTGACGATTGCGCCTATGATTGTTGACTTCAATGTTCACTTTACATTTATATTTACATACGCTCTATCTCTGATATTGAGCACTTTATCCAATAAAGTTAACACACCTTAAAACTATATATATATATATATATATATATATATATATATATATATATATATATATGTATATATATATAAAAAAAAAATCAGAGATAATCTCCAAATGTAGGCATGAGAACAAGTACCTATTATCCGAATTCATACCAAACGGATAAAATAGACAAACCGACAACAATCACAACAACAATTTTTTTTATTTTGGTTTGAAATAAAAAAATTTTTTTAACTTGTTTAACAAATAACCCAATCATCAGATTCATAGAAATTATTAACTACAAACTTGCATACAACATAACACCCTTCATAATCCATAGCCCAAATTAGTAGTTTAAATACCTTACATAAAAGATAACCCTTATGAAGTCGTCAAAAACAAACGCCACGAAAGTTTTTTCTTTTTATATGCACAATTCCTTTCATAAGAAAATAAAATAAAATAAATAAATAAATCTCCATAGACAAGCCAACTTGACGAAAGCTTAATACATCTTCGTTTCTTTTTTAACACCCTCACCTTCCCCCGACTTGACACCTTGAAAGTATCTCTATACCGCCACTCATCATTAACACCCTACACTCGCCTACCCATTTTAGACAATTCGCCCTAGCTGTTACCATGGTGATTTTGATTTCAACTTTTAAAACAAGTAAATTTCAGATATACGTTATTCCAACAAAAATTCGCTTGAAGATGGAACGGAGCCCTTTTTTAATTTCAACTCAATTTAATTTAAAGGATTATATTGAAGTTTTCGGCTCTTGTTTTGAAACATGAGACCTCTTATGTAACGATTTGGAATCATATTTTTAAATAAATAATTATATATATATATATATATATATATATATATATATATATATAATTGATTTAAAAATTGATTTTTTTTTTCGCTACACAGTTCTAACCATGTTTTAAATCAATTAATTTATAAATATTTTAAATCAATAAATTTATAATATTAAAGATCTGTAAATTTACATTGAGCACTATTTTGTAAAAATAAAAATATCTATAAGAAAACCGGATTATATATTTTACTGTTCTTTCTTTATATATATATATATATATATATATATATATATATATATATATATATATATATAGGTAGAGGGGGGATTGTGGGAGAAATTCCGTTTCAATCTTTCGGTGTCCTCAGTTGATTTTGGTCAAATGATTTCAAAATATCATTAGAACTATTTTATTATATATATATATATATATATATATATATATATATATATATATATATATATATATATATATATATATATAGATAGATAGATATACTATGAAAAGATAGAGCAAATATATGTGGAAAATATAAAAACCCATTTTACTAAATCTTGGAATCGATACTTAGATGATTGCTTCATATTCTGGAAAACTTCCTGGGGCAATATTAAACATTTACACAATATACTCCAAAACATACAACCGAAAATCAAATTCACCCAAGGACATAATTCTAACGAACTGCCATTCTTAGATATACACATGACAAATAGAAATAATCACATTATCACAAAATCTACCAGTAACCTAAAGACACCTAATATTATCGCAAAACATATAGAAAATAAAATATAATATATATTAAAAAAATCGTCATTATTATCAAATATAATCTGTCCATTATATTTAACTACAACGAAGGAATGTCGAGAAATGAAAAGAAACACATGGAAGAACTAAAATTATACACAAAATCAAAGAAAGAAATACATAAGTTAAAGAAAAAAAGAAAAGACAAAAAAGAACACTATACTTCTATAACTCATATTCCAACAAAGAAGAATGGAATATTTCAAAACTCGGTGTGGATATCTAGAAAATATCGGAAATTTGCATATCGAAGAGGAAGCGTACAAAGCGAAGAAACATAATCTCGGGATGTGGGACAATCTTCTTAATCAAATGCAATGTCGTCAAAAACATGGGAACTGCTAGTATATACAAAACCTCCATAGAAATAGAGGAAACATTTATCCCGTGGAAATTCCAAGAAAAAAGGAATCAACATGAAAAGGAAAAACAGAAACAAATAAAAAAAATACAGGAAGATAAGACATTACAATTTACGAAAAAATACACCGATAAGTGAAGTATGTCCCAAAGAAAATTACCAATTCCTATTAGAGTTATGGAAGTCAAAATGCAAAGAAGAGGAGAAAAAATAAGGAATATTCTGGAAAAGAAACCTGGCTAAAAGTAATGAAAAACAAAACAAAAAAAAACGCGAAAAACTCACAATAAACTACACTCGACACCAGCAAATACAGAAAAAAAGCACTTAACAGTGGTAAGAATCCAAATATATACTACCACGCACAAATGCCCCTACGTAACAAATACAATTACTAAAATACACTTAACAACACACAAATAAACCTTTACAACATACCATTTTACCGTAAGACAGCCAGACATTGTAGAGAATACACACAAGTTAACAAAACCAAAACTTAAGGATATCACAACAAAACAAACCTAACAACCACTACTCATATCAAGAAATGCAATGAAAGTTCCCCACAATTCAATACTTAACCTCTTACAGAAACAACAAATTTAGAAACGTCTGGAACCCTCTGAGAGCAAAAACAAACACACTTATACGGAACCATCTAAAAATAAGAACCGCGATTTTACCAAGAGAAATTCTCACTGTCTAGAAAATCTACAAACATGTAGAGTAAGGTTATCGCCTAGAAAACTCGGAATATTTCGAAAGAAACAATCATTTATTAGAAATCCCAGTTCAAAAACGAAGACCAGTTTATATGACCCAGAAGTAAAAATAATAAATCTATCTTCATATGAAATTAAAACCTATTAAATTAGGTCAAATATTCTGTCGTACTCCGCTCCGAAAAGTAATATAACAGACTTAAAAAAGACTTTAGAGAATTTGAACGCAAACTCAGAATAATAGAAATATTTATAACAAAAATATTAAAAATCACTCAATAGTAAACAAATGAATCCAAATACTTCCCAAATAAATACAATAATACAAATGAATAAAAATAACCTCATTATCACAGATATCTAAACCTACACACACACAAAAATATAGCGAAAAATATAGAAAATAAATTATAATATATAAGCAAAAATTCACATTTTAACCAAAAACATTTGAAGTTTCTGTCATTAAAATATGCACTTTTCTCTTGTTGGTACTCTCCCTTCATTGATCTAGTTCTGCTGATAAACACGGAGGATACTATCGTCGGTAGAGGAATAACGGTGATGTCTGAATCAAAAGAAGAAATACGAGGAAAGTGATGATAAATTTCGGGAAGAGACAATAGATTATTACCGGGATATATAGCGAGGAAAGAGAACTTGGAGCCCCGAAGCAGGCTGCAAATATCGACTAAACTGCTTAATCGGTTTGAGTCAATAGCTGGCAGGGCAACACAGGACAGGAAAGACGTAAAAGGGACAGGAAAGGGGTAAAAGGGACAGGAAAGACGTAAAAGGAACAAGAAAGGCGTAAAAGTTGCTGTAAAGAACAAAAGATGAGAACGCATGAGTCATGATCGCCCTAAAATTTTTATTAGAAAATTACAACACCCGCGTCTAGTTGAAACTTAGGCATAGATTTTCATTGTAGTTTTCGTCTTTTTTAATCATCACGAATTAAACAATACGTTCTATCTATCTATCTATCTATCTATCTATCTATATATATATATATATATATATAAAAGTGATCATTGAAGTCAACACTTACAGGCTCTTTAGGTTTACTTTATTTACACACACACACACACATACACACACACACACATATATATATATATTCATACATGTTAAATAATATAGACAAGTGTTGTCTATTTATTTTATAATTATTTAATGAAACGTGCATGAATGAAAAGATGCTGCCTAAATACACACAATATATATATATATATATATATATATATATATATATATATATATATGTGTGTGTGTGTGTGTGTGTGTGTGTGTGTGTGTGTGTGTGTAGTACAGTGGAACCTCGGAGAAACCCACATTAAAACCGGCCTAGTGCCATATTCGTTTCTCGTGGGTGAAATGATAAATACTCAGTACAGTGGATCCTCGGTTTACGAAATTAATTCGTTCTTGAACGCCGTTCGTAACGTGAAATGTTCTTAAATGTAGAGAAAAAGTCACAGTTCAATGAAATAGCCAAGCACAACACACTCGATACGTCAATGTTGTTCGGGAACCGAAATTTTGTTCGATAACCGAGGCATTTTAAACTGGAATTTTCTGTTCGAAGACCGATTTGTTCGACATGTGGAACTTTAGAGAACCGAGATTGCACTGAAGGAGGAAGTAATAGATTATTATGAGTGAGTATATATATATATATATATATATATATATATATATATATATATATATATATATATATATATCGGTTGAATCTTGGCTTAGATTTTAGTTGTCAGGGAATCATCCCCTTGGGAGTTTGATCCACAAAATAACCGAAGCATTTTCATGTCGAATTTTCTAATAAGAAAACCGATTTGTTTGAGACGTTCGAGAACCGAAGTTCCTCTGTAATATAAAAGATTGAAAAAATCACAGTTAACACAACCCGAGTTACAACATTACTGCAACATCAGGTGGTTTGGGGGTAAGAATTATTTAACCAAACCAGGATTATTTAAAAAAAAGAAAAAGAAAAAAAAAGAAGACAGCCGGTAAGAGAGTAAATCGAAACCCCGGTCATATTAACTGTTAATTCTTCAATCTTTTATATTACTATTATTCGCTCCAAAAATTCACTTTTTAGAATATCCATCGTCTCCTGTCTGACCAATTAATTTTACATTCTGATATATATATATATATATATATATATATATATATATATATATATATATATATTATAATTTATATATATATATATCGTCATATCTGTTCATCTATGAATCTCCCACAATTTATATTTCTGTCTGTTCATATAACAACTTATTCATATCTATTTATTAATGTCTATTCATATCTACTTAATAGCGGTGACATCCATCTATCAAGTAAGAATATATATGTTTGCATATATCTCTCTCTTTCCTTTCATATATATATATATATATATATATATATATATATATATAAATATATATATATATATATAAAAATTCACTTTCAGACAAACATGTTCCGTGTCGGCAATTTGAAGCACTAGCAGTCCGTGTTAATTAGCAGGATCCTTCTTCAAAGATGCGCAAAAATAAACCTCGCATTCGTTGGGTCTGTCCCTGGGGTACTCGCTAAAGGAAAAGACTGGTCGGTCGACGCGGAAAAGTAAAATCTTTGGACGTTCATCGTCGTTGGAGAGTGGTGCCGAGGAGGGAGACCAGAAATTTTGATTAATGATTGCGAAAGGATAATTTCTTTCTTATTCAAATGTCAAAACACATTTCAGAAAGCGTTTATAATAAGAATCTATAAAACTGACGCCTCTCTCTCTCTCTCCAGACACACACACACACATATACACACACACACACACACACACACACACACACACACACACATATATATATATATATATATATATATATATATATTCTGTGGCATCGTTCCCATTTCCACATGACATCAGGTTAGACTCTTTTAAACTTTTACATTTCCAAAGAATATCAGACAAAGACATTTTAACTACAGTACCGACACCACATCGGTTCTTATTAATTGCGATGGTCAAAAGTACTTGAACAGACCAATAACAAAATTTGTACTATTTTGATTCATGTATATATATATATATAAATGACATTAGGAAAACTGTAATTGTTGCCGACGCGTTTCATCCAATGTGGACTTTCTCAAAGCAAAAAAAACAAAAAAAAAACGAAATGAATTTATTTAAACAAAGTAACTAATAATAACAAAAAACAAAATGTCCTTAACAACTGGAAGAATTTAGAGAACGCTATTTTCATACTGAAAATTATGTCAATTATTGTCACGTGTGAAGATATTGCTGTGATGACGGATTCAACCACTTTCTTTTTATTTCACGATAGTGTTGTGTACGTTTGTTTGGGAAAGTAGCAATTCTATTAAGAAAGGTGAAATAGGGAAAAAGCCTGGGCGTAGATTAATATTTGGGTAATATTCAATGGCGGCACTCTCGAGGATTTTCCTTCTGAGTGAGTTATTTTAATTTTTATGAGTGTAGCATTTTTAAAATCAAAATTGTGGTTCAATTTATTTCTATGTATGACTAGTGCATTAGCTAAGTTGTTTTTTGTGAGGTCTCTTTTGTGCTCATAAATGCGCTTTTTTTAAAATTTCTACTTGTTTCTCCAATATATTGGGAAAGTCCACATTGGACGAAACGCGTCAGCAATAACAACAGTTTTCCTATTGTCATTTATATTTATAAATATTTTCTTTTCCACAGGTTAACTCTGACACACACACACACACACACACACACACACACGCACACACTTTGAATTATTCAGCTAGAAAGAGAACAGGTTAAAATCTTTCTGTATCAGCCCCAGCATATTTTCTCATTTGAGCAATGGTGAGACTTAAAACATCATTCATGCCTTCAGTAATTGTACCAAAATTCATACTCTGCCTTCTATCATCAAAATCTATTCAAGAACCATCAAGTGGACGGTGAATAAATTTAAAAAAAAGGGAAGTGTAGAAAGGAAAACCGATCAGGAGGTCACAACAGTAAGAGGGATCATCATTTAAACTTAGAGCTAAATAAATTCTTATTGTTCAAAGTAGAGTCCAATAGTTTTATAAAAACCTCGGAGAATTCCAGTAAGATATCTTGAATCATTTCTAAGATACAACGGTTCAAAGCTTGTCTAACAATTGGACAATTCTGCTGTTACATCCGATACACACACACACACACACACACACACACACACACACACACACACATAAGAGAGAGAGATAGAGAATGAGAGAGAGAGAGCGATAAGTGTATTAAGTCTATATAGTTGTATGTGATGTTATATATATATATGTTTATATATATCAATATATATATATATATATATATATGTATGTATATATATATCAATGCATGTTTCATTAAATAATATAGACGTATTGTCTATCTATTTTATGTAAACATGAAAACAATAAACAAAAACTAAAAATTCTTGAAGCTATATACATAAAACAGTTGAAACCTAACCTGAACAAAATAAACTACGAAATCTCCACAAATATTCTTAAATGCCTATAATTGATGACAGAAGCCATTGGTTTATACCAACGGCTTCTCATACTTAATACTTCTCGAATTGACTCTCGCGTGGTCATGTGTGACGTCACGAGCTGCGATGCGATTTTCGCATCAAGCGTCTTATATGCACGAGTTTTTCGTTGCTTGGAAATCTTTCATATAAACAGAAACAGACTATCATCACTTTCTTGTCCGTGTATTGCTTAATATATTGTAATGTAATTGTCAAATCTGATAGTGGCTTATGTAAGCGAGAAAGCTTAGATAGGATTAAAAAATATGTATCAATATTGTGATTTTCTTTCTTCGTTTAATGATAATGTTATTAAGCTTAACAGACGTTATGAAAATAATTTACATAAAATAAATAGACAAAACTTGTCTATATTATTTAATGAAGCATGTATCCATGAAAACTGCTGCCTACATACACACAATATATATATATATACCAAATATAGATAAAAAATGTCGACACACGCGACAACTTCAACGCACAAATATATGAACATCCTGTTCCCATATAAATAATCTAGAATTAGGATACACGTAGCCACATGAATTATATACAGCAAAACTCTCTTGCCAAGCAAAACTGCTTAGCAAGACAGAGGTACGTGAGCCCTGCTTAAACAGTGACATACAAACAACACAAGAATTAAACACAACACAACAGCCTAATAGAGGCTCACACATAAACACAAACACAAACACAAATACACGCGCGCATTAGCATTACGAATCCAGATTAAACTAGAATTATGATACAAATACAAACATGAATTATAGACATGAACTCTGCTTTACAAGACAAATGTACGTGAGGTCTGCTTAAGCAATAGAAAACAAACAAGACAAGACAAAATATGGTAGAATTTTCGTTTTCTGCTACATATTTAATTCTCCGATGAAGCTTTAATAAAATATATGTTCCCTATTCTATCATTCTGTTGGATTCATTTATGATCTATACCGGACACCAATTAATATATATATATATATATATATATATATATATATATATATATATATATATATATATATATATATATATATCCTGACGTGCTTTTACCGATTTCACCACAGAAGATCGTTCGGTTATAAAGGTCGATTTTACTGTTTATAAATTATAAATTATAATTTTCCATGATTTTTTCACGTACGTCAATGACATCACACATTATGAAATGGGCAAAGTCCGACAGTTATTTTAAGACATTTTTATATTTATACTTTCTTTTTTTTTTTAACCACCGCAGCTACTTCCAGTCTTGTACCATTGCAGAGTCTATTCTGGATAGAAATGTTACGAAGAAGTATTATTATTGAGACGGGCTTAAAATCAGTTTATGAGGATGCATTTCTGATGGTATTAAAGACTTTAGAGATTCAAGTGGTTAGCGCTCAGCCTCAGACCATGCAGAAAACATGGCACTGTACTAAACTGATGCAATTCTGAGAGAGATTGGCATTAATTGTTTAGCAGTTGCGCTGTCTGAACCTATCGGAGTACCACAACTTGACCATCATGAAGACCTCGATCACTCAGGCATTGCACCACTTGACCGATTGCCAATGCTGTGCTTGAATCTGATAAAGAGGAAAGGTGAAGTGCACAACCATTTCTGTGTCTATGTAGATATACCAGGTGGTTGTGATAAGACTATGTTTAATACCACAATTTCGTATCTGCGAAGGGATAACTGCAACGTGTGCAGTGGTGCTTGGACAAGCACTGCCTCGACACTACAACTGGAAAGACTATCCATAGTTTGTTCAAATTATCTGTCCCAACTCACGATAGCGAGCCTTTGTAATGTACCAGCCACTTCAGATCATGGAAATTATTTACGAAACCTGGATCTGATCATCTTGAAATGAGGTTTCCCTTCATTTGCTCATCATGCCTTGCGAGATATTGCTGGCATTACTCTTTTTGGTGGTAATGTTGTGCTCTTGGAAGAGACTTTAGGTAATTCCTACCCATATTGCCAAAAGAAGCTCGTGAGACAATCATTGAAATCTGTATTGAAAATTGTCCTTATGGCTGATTTTCATCCAACACAGATTAAGCGAAAATATCAGGACAACAGCAGATCAAAGGAAATTTGCAGCATGGCTCTTGCAGCTTGTTCAATCAAGCATTAGCAGCTTCACAAGATCCTAATCTTGCAGTTGATGATATAGATGTGTGTTGTAGTTTTCACATTGGAGGCTTGTATTTCACTAAGTCGGTCCTAAAATAGGTTCGACGTACAAAACGTTAGGAACTTGAAATAATAGTTAATGACGCAGCAATCTCGTTGTGGTGGTTAATACTTTAAGGTCCGACATCGAGTGACTCACCAACTCACTCTGAGCTCCCTGGCGACTGCTACTACTACTACTTATTATCTGTGGGAGAGTATATTAACAATAGAATAGGTATGTTCCGGTATAACAATGTGCTTCAAATTTCATAGGTTGAGAGCTCTCTGGTGGATGATATCTTCAACAAGGAAAAGAACTCAGATTGCATCCTGATCAATGAAGAAGATTTGAGGCAACTTCCAGGTGACTGCTGCACTTATTATAGTACAGATAAAGTTTTGACAGATGATCCTGTTGAGGCTGAGCGCTATCCACTTGAATTTGTAAAGTCTTAGACACCTCCAGTAATGCCTCCTTATAAACTGATTTTAAAGAATTTAAAAAAATAAAAAATTCAAATAGAAATTTCATAAGATAGATAAAGTAATATTTTTTCTAGAATTAGGTTCTAATTAGTAAAGTGAAAATAAAATAGGAAGTGGGATGTAACATATGTAAAAAAATATGTTTACTACAATTTTCTGAAAAACAAAGAAAGCAAAAATAATTTATTTCCGAATAAGTCCTGAATGTTGCGTTAAATCCAACAATTACTTGGTTTTTGCAAGAATTTTGAAATCAATGTTTTTCACCTAAAAAAATAGGCGTAAAAATATTATCGTATATATGACCCAGTTCCAGATTTTGGCAAAATTTCGAACGTGTTAGAAAGGATTAAAAATTAAATAAAATAATCAAAAAATACTTTGGTCTTCACTCTTAATAATAACAAACATTTTGACGATAAAATTTTATTTTATTAAATTTAAGGCATTTTTCATCATGCTATACTGTTTTTCAGCGAAAGTGTGAATGCACAAAGAAATGAATAATATATAAATATATATATATATATATAATATATATATATATATATATATATATAAAAAATTGATACAAATAGAGTGTTATAAGTATCCTCCATTGCCGCTCCTCTAAATGCTTTTGAGTGGATGAGAGCGAGGGCGTTTCTTTGAAAATCGCCGTCAGTGTGACGCCAAATACAGATCAGTACTGAAGAGCGTAACGGAAAGACTAAGTAAATTAGTAAGGAAGGAACAATCATCATCATCATCATCATAATAATAATAATAATAATAATAATAATAAAATGGAATGGAATTAGAAAATGGAGGACCATAGGGATGGAAATAGAAAAATGTGGCACTTATAAGCTAAAACTGTTTCTGTTGCGTTTGTAGCTTTTGGTCTGATAAAGAAAGCAACTCAAGATCACATCAACAGAATAATTGGTGCACCAGGAAATTAAAAAAAAACTATTCTAAAAAGCACAGTCCATAAGCTGAGAAGTTCTTTCTGCATTAATGTTTTTTTTTCCTTAGAACAACATTAAAAAATATTTCACTTGCCCTAGTCTATTGGTCACGACAGGAAAGTGATTATAAAAGACATGTAAATAAAATGATTTTTACAACAATAATAATAATAATAATTCTTGCAAATAGACAAGTTATTGTCATAAAAGGTTTCAAACAAGAAAGCTGCCAAATATTTAACATGACATAAACATAAGATTCCAATATTTCTTGAAAAAATTCAAACTCTGTCAAATGATAAGCATTTGCAAATCGAAATAACACAAATCTATAAACTTAAAACTACAATTAACCTTTTTGTGATAGGGGCATTGGGTATGTTAAAAATGTACTGAAAATCATGTGAGTAAAATTCCTAGACACATTAGCATCTCAGGGATAAAAAAAAAAAGATTACAGTGTGTGGAACTGCACTTTTCCTCCGCAAAACTATCTCAATCTAAATGAAACGTCCAAATGTACATAGATAACTCTTCTACAGTACACTTTCTACTCATAGACTCCGGCTGGAATCTTAGTAATTAGGCACTTAAATTTACTCTCTAGAAAGATGATGCAATAATAATGATAATATTATTAATAATAGGCCTTCTCTATACATCAAAATAAAATTCTGCAAAAAGAACAATAAATAAATAGTCTAGGGAAGAGTATATTGAAGTAATGATAGCATTTTGCACTGCTACGATAAATGCGACAACGACAACAATGACCAAAGCTAACTGTAATATATCGCGAGGAAAAAATCACCCCTCAAACAGACCAAACATCGATGTCATCAAACTAGATAATGCCAAGCGTGGCATGATCAGGAAAAAAAATACATGACATAGAAATCGAAATATCCGAGAAAACATGCAAAGTAGATTAAACATGGATGGGGTTAAATGACAACAACACAGAGGAGACAAATGCAGAGGAACAAACAGAAGCCTGTTGTAATAATCCTTCGAAAGATTCAAATAAAGAGCATCCTACAAAAAGAACAATAAATGGTCTAGGGAAAAGTCTTCTGAGATACACAAGAAAACAGAGGAAGATAATGACGAATATGAGAGAAAAACAGAAATTACAGAAACATCCGCGATAACAGCGGGAATGTAAAGGACACGTCTTTCAAAGAAAGGCCGACAATTCCAAAAGTAAGAAAGGACTTTCAAGTGAAAGAAACTATCAACTTAGCTAACCGAACAATTAAAAATATAAGGACGAAATGGAAAAACCAATGAACCTGACAGAAATTTATCATCTTATATTCGCGGTTTCGGCAACGATCGCGGAAAAAATAAAGAAAATAAATGAAAAAGAAAAATGCCAGTCTGGAAAGGAAAAACAGAAAATAAATAAATTACGAGGACAATAGTCATTTCTAAGTGAAGCAGACAAGGGCTCAAAAATGAAAGAAATAAAAAGATGACAACTGAAACGAAGCTTTGACATAAAGAATAAGACTGGCATACCAAAAGTTAAAGAGAAGCTGAAACAGCAAATGTAAGCGAAGGCAGAGATAATCATGAGTTATGAAAAAAGAGATTCTTCTGCCAAAACGAAATCAAAGAAGATGTCAGGAAATTCTATCGAGAACTGGGAAAAATAAAATAGAGATAAATGACTCACCTAATATCCAAGACGTCGAAGTGTTCTCGTGAAGACGTGGGAAAACTGCAAAATGCACAATGAAAGAGCAACATGCATCAACCAACGACAGGAGCAAAACATGCAGAGTGCCAAAAATGGACGGGTATCAATATCACTGAAACAATCGCTCCTATCTGCAAAACCCAAAAATGGAAAGCACGAGGAATGGGCCGAATAGTCAATTTTGGGATAGAAAAACCTATCTAGCACTCAACAATAACTTGCACGGTCATTAAAATGATATAATTATAAACCCAGAAAAATGCCCTAAATTGCTCGCATAGCTACCCTCAAAAATAAGACACACAGTACCCGAAGACTAAAGAAAGGATTTCGATAGTGTACCACAATTGTGGATAGAGAAGGGCCCAAAAATATATAGAGTATGCCCTCATAACGGTCAAATTCATAACGAAGAGCATGAAAAATGGAAGACTTCATTAAACCTAAACCATACAAACGGGTCATTAACACCGAGACTAATCAAGATCCAATTTGGGATCATCCAATGAGATTCATTATCACAACTACTCTTCTGCTTTTCGTTATCACCACTCAGATGCTTACTAATACAAGTCACAGACTAACGACAGTATAGTATCTACGGATACAAGTCCCAGAATGACAAACCGAATCACCTATTCTATATTGATGATCTTAAAACGTTTGCCAAGGATGGAAAGCAACAGAAAAACCTACTCACCATTATCAAAACTTTCAGCAAAGTCATTAGGATGGAGTTCGGAATCGGCAATTTTGCCAAAGCCACATTCAAAGGCGGTAAACTAACGAAAACTACAGATTTACACCATGAAATCAACAACAAGATTAAGGAACTAGATCATGACTGTACATATAAATATTTAGAAATTGATGAACGAGGTGGAATACAACATTCTATTTTGAAGAAAACGATCCGAAAAGAATATTATAGTAAAGTGCGTTTGATACTAGAAAGTAAAAATTAATAGGGCCAATAAAATGAAGGCCATCAACATCTTAGCTATATCCGTAGTAACATACATTTTCAACATTATTAAATATAAGTTGAATGACATTAAAAGATTGGACGCTAAGACCAGAAAAATGATTACCCAAATGATTATGCACCATCCGAAAAGAGATGTTGACAGACTGTACGTACCAAGAGCTCCAGGAGGCCGACGTTTAATCCAACTTGAACTAACCCTAAAACCTACATTAATCGGATTGGAAGCAAATCTCACCAAAACCAATGACAATCTACTATATATATTAAAATACCAAATCCACTCCATCAACAAAAAAGCTGCACTTTTCAAGAAACAGTTTAACACACAGGAAAACCTACCAACAAAAAACGAAGCGAATACTATCTACGCCAAACGAATAAAACAGAAAGCAAAACAACTTGGCCTAATTAAATTACAAATAAATAAATAAATAAAATAAAAATAAAATAAATAAAAATAATCGGGAGAACAAGACGTTGCCTGTCAAATACCTAAAATGAACGAAAGAAGCATGTGTAAACCAATAGAAAACATATCAGTGGCTGAGAACTAAAGGCTTAGTTATTCAACTCAGGATCAAAGCCTCGCAACCAGATCCTATCACTGTCACATAATCAAGGATGGAACTAACTTCGAAATGCAGGATCTGTGGAAAATATAATGAAACTGCTGATCATATTTTCTCCAAATGTCCGGAACTAGCAAAAAAATGAATATACCCACAGACATAACAAGGTAGCAACATATGTGCACTGGAAAATATGCAAGAAGCACAAAATCGAAACAACTGACAGATAGTATGAGCACCAACTGGTTAAGTCTACGTAAATAACGATGTAATATGTCAATTCAAACTGCCAGGAATATAAAAGTGAACAGACCTGATATTATCATAAAAGACAAGAAATTCAGAAAGTGTATGCTTATTGACATAGGAGTACCATCTGAGAGAAACATCACCATGAAAATTATCGAGAAGTTATCCAAATACAGGAACCTGGAGATCGAGATTAACAGGATGTGGGGAATGAAGACTGAGACTGTCGTACCAATAGTAATCGGATCTCTGGGCCTCGTAAGAAAAAGGAATGGACAATTTTACTAACAGTGTCCCAGGTAACATCAACATACAAGTTGCCCAGAAGATCGCCCTACTAAGAACATTCCATATACTAAGAAAACTGTTATCAATTAGATGACAATTCTTCTATAGGCCAAAGGACCATAGTTTGGGCCCTGCCCTATGGGATACAAAGCAGGAAACATTACATACAAAAATGATGATAAAAAAATAATAATAATAGATTGATTGGAAAAGGTTCCGATAAACTCATTGAAGAGATTCCTGGCAGCCCATAACTTGAAGAAATACAAAAAAAAAATACTCACAGTTACAGCTCACACATTACGAATATTGTTCTAGTTCCACGTGCCATGGCTCTTCTGGATGCCTCAGTTATCTTCCTTTATCTCAACTCTCCAAGTTTTTTGTTCACCACTGCAGTAGCCAGGTATTGAACTCGCAACTCTTTATTTCGTCCACCGGGGTAGATTGTTCTAGTTCCATGTTCCAAGCCTCTTCCGGTTATCTCAGTTATCGCCCTTTAACTCAACTCTTCAAGTTACTTCATGTTCTTTCAATGAAGATACTACATTTCTGGCTTTATGCAATACAATCTGACCACTGTTCATAAGCGAGGTTTAACCATTTCTTTTATAGTCGTGTAGTTGGAAAGGGAGACAATTATGGTGGAATTAAATGCACTAATAAAAAATTATAAATTTCAACCTAGAGTGATACTAACTGTTCGATCAAAGAATGCAGATCAATGAATATTTCCTGATTGGAAATAAGCAATTTTATCTTTACAATTGCCATACAATAGAACATACCTTTCTTTAAATATGTAAAAAAATATCTACAGAAGAATCTGATTGTTGCCTGTAGAATCGCGCAAGAAGTCTTATTTTAGTCATCGGCGACTGCAACGTCGTATAGGGGTTAGAAAGCTTGTTCTGTTTGAGACAATTGAGGCTGAATAGCGAGTTCGATCACTGGGTGCTCCACACTTTAAGCCTTGTGCCACATATAAGCTATGCTTACAAAATCATTAGGAACTTTGACGTGGTGTAATGGTTAGCAAGATGTTTCGCAAGATCAATTATGACTGAATAGTAAGTTGGAGCCTCATTGGGTACTCCATACTTTCAGGCTTCTGTCGTATCTAAGCTATGATAAAATCATTTGACTAAGCACTAGAAAGCTTGGCTCTCTGAATCAGTTACGACTAAATAGGGAGTTCGATCCTCACCAGGTGGTTCTCACTTTAGGCATTGTGCTACATCTAAACTATTCTTAGAAAATTATTCCGGCTCTTTGTCATGGTGCAATGATTAGCAAGCTAGATCAATTGCGAATTAATATCGATTCCAATCAGCACTTGGTGCTCTACTCTTAAGGCCTTGTGCCACATGTACGCTACGCCTAGAAAATCATTTGGGCACTTGAACGTGGCGTAATGGTTAGCAAGCTTTCTCTCTAGATCAATTGCGACTAAATAGCGAGTTCGTTCGTCAATTGGTGCTCTATACTTTCGGCCTTGTGCCACACCTAATCTACGTTTAGGAAATCGTCATATGATACGCGGACTGAAAAATGGAGACTAATTCGTTAAAATTAAATTTCGCTTTGGTATTTTGTGGTTTTCTTTTGCTGAAAAAAATAAAATAAAACAAAAAAAGGACATTAAAAAAATAAAATTACAGGAAACCGTTTTTTGCCATTAAAAACCCCCCAAAAACCCTGCTTCTTTTTCCTCCCGCCCTTTTTTTTGTGGATATTTTTTGTTGATTTCAGCGGCTGTGCTTTAGGCCAAGACATTGCATAGAGTCTTCTATTTTCTTTTGGTCTGTTGATTCTCTCCGCAGCCACAAGAGGTCGCAACGTTTCAAGCGTCAACATTGCTGACATACATAACTGAAACAGTGTCATTGGGTTGACTAGAAAAGGAATGTAACCATTTAATTTTTTTTTCTTCTTCATCTTCCACTTCAAAAAATAAATAAGTAAATAAATAAATTAACTACCGAGCTGATGTTTGTCGCTACACGTGCTGTTTTTTGTTGAGATTGCGCAGAGGTCTGTTCAGCCAACTTAAGGACCTGGACAACTTCAGCGGGCCATCTTGAAAATAGAAGTGAACACAGCATGTCAGAATCAAGCCGACCGTCAAACACTCAGAAAAAGAAAAAAAATGTTGTTAGACGTGTATGTAGAGGGAAAATAAATATTTTGTTAATATTTTATTTTGAAAATATTTCTGAGTTCAATGACTTTTTATTTTAAAAAAAATGATAAAATGTTTATTTTTGCCGATGGCAGCCAATCGATGTTTGATAACGACTAACATTTCTTAAGAAGGAGTAATCAAGTTAATTGTTTGTTGTTTTTACTTCTCTTTCTCTCTTTCTTTCTTTCTCTCTTTCTCTCTCTCCCTCTCTCTCTCAAAGCTCGATTTATATGCGCTGTGATTTCAGAACATACTTGATCGTTTAATATGCGCCTACTGATTTCTCTTTCACATTTATATCATCTGTTACTGGTCCTGGGTATGACGATAAACCGCATCCGGCAGCAAAGTCTAACGGGGAGATTGGAGGTTTTGAGGTGAGTTGAACCACCTCTTATTTGTTGTTTTTCCAAAGGCCCACCCCGGCCCGGTGCCTCTGATCAGGAGGCTTTGAGGAGCGTGGAACGACTTCTTAATTCCTGTTGTTCCCAGGTTCACACAGACCCAGGGTGGTAGCATCTGTTAGGAGGTCCCATTTAGAGGCAAAATAGTTAACCCCGAAACTGAGGTAAAAAGCATTATAAAAGTGTAAAAATAGATTTTAATACCCGAAATACTTTGTAAAAAATTATTACCCGAAATCAATTTTTGAAGAAAAAAACTATTACCAGTAATACGTATAGATATTTGAAGAAAAAATATTAACAAAAACAGATTTTTGACAAAACAAAAATATTACCAGGAAAAAATTTTTCGGCATTAAATGACCCATTGAGGTTGATATGTCGTAAAACATAAACCAAACCAAACCAAACCCGATCCGGTGTGGTAGCACCTGTTAGGACCCCAGATATGGGTAAACAGTGAATCTCCAAACAAAAGCATACCATAAAAGTATAAAATATATTTGTAGTAAAAATACCAGCAATACATTTTTATATAAAAATTTACTAACAGTGCATATTTATGGTAAAATGGAAAACAGTACCATTTTAAAACAAAATGGCCAGCAATATATTTTTATAGTATAATTACCAACAATGCATTTAATAGCAAAATGACAAACAATATATTTTACCTGTAGTTGAAAACATACAATTGCGATCAAAATATATTTAGTTGAAGCCATAAAATTGCATTCAAAACAATTAGATTTCAGCATTAAATTATCAATAGTAGTTGATATGCCGCTAAAAAACAGCCAAACAACTAACAAGAACTCTTTGATGACATTAATCCGTATAATATCCTACAATTTCTTAAAGAAATCAAGCTGTACTCCAAAATATAACTTCAACAAAAATACACAACATAAAACCCACTGATATCACCGTCTCCAGTGATGATGTCCACAGAAACATGTATATGCCTGAAAGCTGAATATCATCTACCATTAATTCAATTACGAAAGTAGACTAACATATATTGCATTTGTATTACTTCAAAGCTCCCAAGAAAATTAAATTTCGCTATTAAGGAGCTGATGTGCTATTAAACAAACAGATCAATCAATCAATTATCTGTTACTACATTCTTTTTCTGCTGTGTTCAGAACGTGAAGGAATCATGGCTCTCCGATATCCGGAAAATGGTAACCGGACAAAACCCCAGAGAAAAAATAACTACAGCCTCTTATCTCAAAACAAATCGAAAATTCAAATATTGACTTTCTTGATATAGAGTCGGGTTTTACTGATATTATTTGGAATGTTATCCTCATTGCCATATTCATGCTTCGGCTTTCATCAAGTGATTGGAATTTCGAAACAAACCCTTTATTTTGTCCATGTTCAATTTGCCATGCCTCTTCCAAATGTCTCAGTTATTTCCCTTTTAAATCAACTCTCTAGTTTTTTGGGGTTTTTTTTGGTTCACCATAGCTGTAGCTTTGGGTCTAGGCACTGAGTCCAGCCAACGTCTTTATTCATTGGACCATGTGTTCTTGAGGACATCTCTGTATGAATTTCTGGGACTTAAACTCAATGTCAGAGCAACCATTTTTTTACTAGTGCTTATATTTCTTCTGTTATTATTGTTTAATATTTTTTACCAGAGCTTATATTGCAATTTTTAGTTGGTATCCATTGCTTTTCTCTAGCATTCCTTATTGTGTTCATTTACATGCTTGCTTAAGTCAGGAGATTTTTGTGGCCTAGCATATGTGCTAAATTTTTAAACATGAATAGTGTGAATATGGCAATGAAGATGAGGATAACATTCCAAATAATGTAAACAATAATTATAATACCTCATCTCAGAGATATAGACGGATATTGAAGAATATCGGTACTGACCCGATATACCAAAAATAGGGAAACGACGGGAAAAGTTAACACCAGATGCTGGCACGAATGTCAAACCATCTGAAATTCGTACACCGATGCAGTGACTTTCGGCTTGGCACCAAGACTTCCCTTCAATTCAAGGAGAGCTTCTCTGGTCACATAGAAAGCAGGATCCGCCCTTGTCCGAGAGAGAACCCAGTACAACCATTGGATACAACAGAAACTACAATCTGATATCTTCTCGAGGCTGGAGGCCTTCTTCGACAGAATTACCAACACAGAAGACCGAAAGACGATCACGACCTGGGTATAGTCTTCAAACATGAATTCGATGCAGTCAAGGTCCGCCAAGTATAAAAATTAAGTAGATTTAAAGATCAAAAGGTGACACACAAGGTCCATCCCCCAGCAGAGAAGGTAGTAATCAACATCAGTCAACACCAACTGAGTGACCCTGAGGAGTCAGTATTAAACAAGGGTCTGAAATTCACCAGAACCATCAGGCTGATGTCGTACTTGGTCATCATTGCTCGAATCGAAGAAATAGCTTTGAAGTTCCCCCAGGCTCAGGCGGATGAGTTAAGATGGAAAGTGAGACAGATACTGGAGAAAACTAAGCTGTCCGAATCAAATATCACAAAACTGAAGAGGCTGGAAATCAGAACTCTACAGCGGAATGAAAATATCATCATACTACCAGCTGACAAAGGCAATGCAACTGAAGTGATAGACAAAACGGCATATACAGAAAAACTAGTAGACCTCATTGCGAAGGGTAACTATAGTAAGATCTTACAATGAAAACAGATGCAAACTGTTACAGATCCTAATAAAAAACAAGGACTACATCGCACCTAAGAAAATACAGGCAGTTGTTACAGCGTTACACAAAGCTACCCCACATACACAGTCTCCCCCAAAATCACAAAGATGGTATTCCGCTCAGGTCAATTGTTAGCTGTCAGGTCTCTGTGTGCCAAGGATCGACGTGAACGTAGAATTGTTAGAAAATGTTTTTTTCGAGTTTGGATCGATTTGCAATCAATTTCTATAGTAAATAGAGAGGACACATTAACTCATAATGTACACGGCCGACATAGATATTTCTTGTATATATACGTATATACACCGGATAATATTATCAATTTGACATTAAAATTTGAATTAAAAGTTCCTTTAATTTTCAATTAATTATGAGACTGGTATTTTATTCAATTTTGAGCGGGTATTCCTGACAACTGAGTAGGGAACGATTGAAGACTGTCGCCTACAACTGACAACTGAGTAGGGTACGATTGAAGACTGTCGCCTAACAACGATCTTGTAATTCGGGCAAACTCTGAGGACTGCAAGGAAAAAAAAAAAAAAAAAAAGGTTCAATGACTACTTTATGTACTCGTGTATAAGTCGACTTCATGTCTAACAGGACTATATATTTTCTTTCGGCATGAATTTTAACCCCTTCAGAAAAAAATTGACCTATGTAAACTGATCACCGAAAATATATGATTTCCCACCAAATTACCGGCCTATTGTGTGATCCGCTATTTTTTGCTTAAAACTTGATCATAAAACGTTGTACTATATTCGACTATAACTACTTCTTTATGTGCAGTGTCCTCTCAGGATTTAGACGAACATGGCTCTTCACAACGTCCTGTTCTTTGTAGCTCAAAATAAATATTGTCTTTTATTTATCTCCCAAAATCTGTTCTACCATCCATTTACTCAAGCCCATCAAATATGTTACACGCTGCTTCCCCCTGTCTTGTGAGTATCAAATTTTCCAAGCCCTCTTTACTCATTAGAACTTTCAACTGTCTCTTTCTGATCTTAAGTATAAGTTTCCTTTTTGACTCCATTTTCTATAAAAGTGCATCGTTGCTCACATGTTCAGTCCATGGTATTCTCAGCGTTCTTCTCTTAAACCAGATTTCTGCTGCTTCAAATATTGTCTTCATCTTTGAGTAGATTTTCCAGCATACGGGAGGACAAGTAACGTGTAAAAGTACAGTACCCTTTTCTTTATTTCTAACGAAGTTTTTCTATTTTTTTAGTACACTGCTTAGCTTTTATGTTGCTGAAAAGAACACGTAGAAAATCAAGTCTTACAGGCTGCAATGAATTAGGAGTCAATCAACATTTAAAGAACGATGGTTTTTGAAAGGAAACAGCATCTCGAATTAATTTATCGCATCTGTTATCCGACAATGCGTTGTTTACTTCATTAAAGAATTAATATTATGGAGGATTATAAGAGCATATAGCGACATATATGCCATAGCTTACACAATTCCAAAAGAACTGCTATACAGGAAAAGCGTAATTACATTACGAACGCCGTTAATGTTAGATGTGAACGTCTACGCTCATAGTATACAAGGCGATAAAATATATCGAGGCTGGAAAGTGAAAATTGAGCAGTTCTACATGTGACAGCAATACTACAATATACGGGAAAATGGCCTAGTGGATTAAAGCAATGATTCGTGAATTTGCTGATACAGGGATTGTGAGTTCATCCCTGGGTCAATCGGGCAGCGTGTACTCGAACCCAGTGGATATGGGCGAGCCATAACTGTGCAGTACTATTATAAGAACTAGACGATATATCACAAGACATGAGCAGTGGAACGTGAAAAGTCTACCCCCGTAAATTAAATAAAGGTTTTAGTTCAGAATAACTTGTAGGTTACTCAGATTGATATCGTTATATACCGTACCAATAAACATTAATTGGTATGTCACAATCCTAAATAAATACGATGGACACGTTGCAATACGTTGTAAGTCGAGGTAATATGCAGTCTACGCTGGCATCGAAGAACTCGGACGAGACTCTGCTCTTCGGCATAGCCTCGATAGTAGGTAGACAGATATCCGATCCCGTGTATGCGAGATCTACGGTCAATTTTTGCCCAAGCCCACGCGCTCGGATTTCCTCACATTAAATTGTCCTTGCGCCGCATCCTACCTCTTGGGGATGCAGCTAAATATCGTAATATGCTAAGTAGTCCACCACTAGCAGTGGTTTACCTACTTTACGCCGCTGACGAGTATTGTATTTTGTTGATGTTATAATGATTTACCATTTCGTTTCCAAGCTCCGTTTCGGTTATTCCTCAGATATACACCTGAGGGCACAACGGTGGCAGCGTTCTGATAACAACAACAAAGATGAAGACAACAGTCCGAATATAGTGTGACACTATTTAGCTATGGTAATTGGCTAATTAATTAAGCATGGGAATTAAAAGCGAGAAATACTTAAGGCGAGAAAAAGCTATAACGAAAGACATACTGAGCGATGTTATTTTTTTAACAAAAGAAAAATGGGTCAAGATTTTATTTTCATTTGCGAAGAAAGGTATTTTTTTCGCAGAAGATAGAAAATTCGTAAGATCTTGGATCTGTCAGAATTAATTTATGCCATGACGCGACAATGAAAAACAGAATACGGGTAAAAGTTAACAATCTGCCCATGACAATAATGAAAATTTCAATTTGGTCAAGAGGCTTACAAAAACAGAATGCTAGAAGATATCGAAACTGGGTCAAGCATGCGACCGAGAAAGAATTAGGTGAGACCCCCCCCCCAAAGAAAAAGGAAGGAAAAAGAGAAAATAAAAAATAATAAGCCATTAACTATCTTTCGGAGATATCATTTGGTTTTGGAAGGTGGACCGTCTGTTGTATGTTCAGAACTTGTCATGATAAAACTTTGTTACCTGGACAAGCTGTTGGCGACAGAATGCGATGATGTTGAGAAAGACAAAGAGATTTAGTTGACCACACAGATAATAAGTCGGCGAAAATCTCATTAATGAATCCCAGATGACATCAGGTTAAGATAAAAATTTAATGTCCACAGTGCGATTCATTGGTGTTCTGGCCGATGGAAAAAAAAAGAAAAGAAAAGGGAAGCTATTTTTTTTTCTTTGAGCGATAATTGTAAACGGAGGCCAGTCTAGTCACACCCACACTGCCGAGCGTTCATTGGCTGAATGCTGACGTGAGCGATGGGCGAAGATAAACATATGAGAAAGAAGGGAAAACTGTTGACGCGCCTGAAGGGAATGGTGTGAGATACCAATATGAGAAAGGAAGAATTTAGGAGGACAATTCCCTTCAGAACCCCTCTAAAACAGAAAGTAATTGACTTCCAAAAATGGGAAGTGATAAATTTTCCTGTCCGAAAACAAAGAAAATCCTTATTGCGGATTTGGAGTTATCGAGGAACCCAAACCACGACAAGCCCCCACCCGGTTTGGGTCGGCGTCTATATAAACGAACGTCCCCAGAATAAAGTAACAGTTGGCGACAGTTGGAGAAGACAGTTGGCGACAGTTGGAGTCACAGAGTTGAGTTGCAGTTGAGCTGTGAGCTCGGAGACCATCCTCGCAGGAGCTGACCGAAAGATTTCTACGCATTCCGACTTCTAACCAAAAACATTTTTTTAAGAACGATTTAGACTCACACCACCAAAACAAGTTTTACGAATATCGCCTGAAGATACCAAAAAACAGTTTATTGAAAAACAACTTAAGATATTAAGACTCACCTAAGAAATGCAAAGTGTCAAGAAACGCAAAGTGTCACGAATCCATAGAAGTGGTTTGGGAGAAAGATGCTGTTCTGTATTCAGCAAACAGATATAAAGATACTTGTTATTTTTTTTCAACACATTTGAATCTTTGGAGTTGTTACATTATTTTCTTTTACATATACTTGTGCGGTATCACCTTTGCCTCGGATTCAGCTTGCACTACGGCCCAACGCCTGATTGATTTCGTCTACCTAAGACCAAGTCACAACGTTGGTAGGTTAGTCTAGAAATCAAAGCAGTTACTTTGGTAACTAGACGTTGGAAGCGAGCTCGGAACGACAAAGCTGATATCGAATCTAACCAGATTTCCATCCGAACCAGCCAAGGGTTAGATCGTCCGAGGATAGCACAAGAGCAGGACTAGGGTGACGTCACAATAGTCTAAATAACTATATTAAATCGCCCGAGAGAAAAATGTCTTTTCCGGGTTCTTGCCCTAGGTTACGGGTGCCAGTTACGCAATAAATTTCAACACAAAGCAGGACCAGCTTTTTGAAACTATTTAATCTGTTGTTCTCTTAAATAGTTTATGTCTCTCTTTCCTACCTTCATGCTGATGCACCTGTCTGTTTTTTTTATCTCTTGAAACTTTGAATGTTAGTCCATCGTGACCAGGCTATTATGTCGAAAGGCGTCGCAAGGGAGGGAAAACGGACATTTGACAATCTCTGGAAACGGATTCTCCGTCCATATTGACAATTATCTCACCGTTTGTAGAGCTGGGGTGATGGCGATTGCCAAAACGCTCTTATTTATAGCAAAACGAAGGAAAAGCAACCGGACAGTAAAGCTGGCGGTGCGGTGGGATCAAAATCGCTCACGCTCAATGAATGAACTCATTAGACGCAGTCGCCCTGTTGTTTATCGTCTCATGATATCTGACCTCTTCAGTGTAACCCGCTGGAATATTTGAGTCTACACGCAAACGAAGTAAGCACACTCACACATAGCACACAGGCGCGCGGGCGCAGAAACCTTTTGCACATGTAACACCCGTTCACAAGCGCACGTCAGTGACCGGACTTTCTCGGGGGAATCGAAAGATAAGACGATCATTTGTTGTCTTGAATCTTTGCACATCGTCCTGGCCACTGTTGGGCGGTAATGGTGCGTGAAGTGATTTCCCTCTTGTTTTGGCTGAGAGGATGTCTACAGACAGCGGGGAGCCAGAAAAATAGGTTTTATTTTTCATCTTTTCAACTCATGTTATTCACTCGATAAAACCATGCTACTTCTCGACCTTATGTATACATCAGGCTTGTCTGCGCGCAATCACACCTCGACGAACTCGTGGTCATACCTCTCCGACTTTACGTCTTTGATTCTGTTTTCTTCTCTTTCGGCACCTCAAAAGAATTATTCTGATCTAAATTTAACACTCAATTTTCCACACCTTGATTCGTTTTTTTCCATTGATTCCATTGATTCCTTTCTTTTTTGATTTTAGGTTTTACCAAATATTTTCTTTTTGTTTTCCACTTTATATTTTTATTTGTTAATTTGTTTGTTTCTATTTTTGTTATTGTCTATACCGACTTCCTTCGACATATATTTATCTCACTTTCCTGTTTTTCTTTTTGTCTTTCTTTTCCCCGTTTCTATTCTTTCCTTCCATCTTTCTTTCTTTTAGGTTTTATCACATTTTACCGATCCTCTACTCTGCTTTTCTTTGTCTTTTTTTCTCTTTGTTTCTTTCTGTTATTGTTATTCTGATATATTTCAGTTCCTGTATGTATTCTTTCTTTTTTCTTTCTTTCATTCATTCATTGTTTCTTTCTTTTTCTTTTTTCTTTCTTTTTTGTTTCTTTCCTTTTTGTTTGTTTCTTTCTCTTTCTTTCTTTCTTTCTTTCATTCATTGTTTCTTTCTTTTCTTCTTTCTTTCTTTCTTTCTTTCTTTCTTTCTTTCTTTCTTATAGCTATGTATCTTTCCTTATTCCTACTCAAATCTTTGTTTTTTTTAATTTTACATTCTTTCTTTATTTTCAGATGAATATTTTTGATTCTTTTCTTTCTTTTTTCTTTCTTTTTTCTTTCTTTCTTTTTTTCTTTCTTTCTTTCTTTTCTTCTTTCTTTCTTTCTTTCTTTTTTTCTTTCTTTCTTTCTTTCTTTCTTCATTTCTTTCTTTCTTATAGCTATGTCTCTTTGGTTATTTCTACTAAACTCTCTGTTCTTTGATTTTTCTTTCTTTTTCCTTCTTTCTTTCTTTTCTTCATTTCTTTTATTTCTTATAGCTATTTCTTTCTTTTCTTTAAACTCTCTGTTTTCTTTTTCCTTCTTTCTTTATTTTTCCTATGAATCTTTCCTTCTATTTTTTTTCTTTCTTTCTTTCTTTTCTTTCTTTTTTCCTTCTTTCTTTTACTTTCCTGATTCCTATTTTTGCTTCCTTTTTTCTTTCTTTCTTTACTTTCTTTTTTTTTTTCTTTCTTTCTTTCTTTATCTTTTTTTTCTTTCTTTCTTTCTTTCTTTCTTGATTATAGTTTTCCTTCCCTCACTCAGTTCTTTTCCTCTTTCATACTTTTTTCTTTCTTTTCACAGAAATGTTCCTGTTTCTATTAATTCTTTCTTTCTATTTTTTGTGATTTCGATATATTTCAGTTGCTTTTACTCAGTTTTCGCTTTCATTCCTTGCAATGAAAGATTCCTGCCTTTATTTGTCCTTCTTTCATTCATTCATTCTATTTTTATTATAGCTTTTTATCTTTTCCTTCTACTAAACTTCTCTTCCTTAGTCTTTTTTATTTTCGATGAAATATTCGTATTTCTATTCGTTCTTTCTTCTTTTTTTAATCAAATTTTCACATTAATTCTAACCTTTTTTCTTTTTATGTTTCTTTAAATTCATTTATTCATTCACTCATTCATTATTTTCTTTCTTTCTATGTTTATATTTCTTTCCTTTTACTCAGTACCCCCTCGCTTTTTCTTCCTTTCTTTTTTACACACTCTTTCTACTCCTTTCTTTCTCCATATTTTTATTTATTATTTCTTTCTTTCCATTCTTTCTTTGTTTTTGTTATACCTAGATCATTTCCTTCAGATTCAGAAATAAAAATTATTTATTTATCAAGAATTATTCCAGTCTATAGTATAGGTCGGTCACTTTTTTCTTTCTTTCTTTCTTTCTTTTTCTTTCTTTTCTATAGTATAGGTCTGTCGCTTTTCTTTATTTCTTTCAGCCTTTTCTTTCTTTCTTTCTTTCTTTCTTTTTTCTCCTATTATGTTGAGGTTTTCTTTCTTTCTTTCTTCTCTCTTATCGCTTACTACTTTTTGATTTTATTTATTTATTTAATATCTTCTATTAGGTTAAGTTTTCCCTCTTTCTTTCTTTCTTTTTTCTTTCTTTTATCCTGTGATCTTGTCTTCCTTTCCTTATCTCCTATTAGGTTTAGGTTTTCTTTCCTTCTTTCTTTCTTTCTTTCTTTCTTTCTTTTTTATCTCCTATTAGGCTGAGGTTTTCCCTAATTCTTTCTTTCTTTTCACCTATGAACCTTTTTCTTTCTTTCTTTCTTTCTTTCTTTCTTTCTTTCTTTCTTTCTTTCTTTCTTATCACCTATGAGCCTTTTTCTTTCTGTCTTTCTTTCTAATTAATCCAAGCCAGCTTAATATCTATGCTTCCATAGAAAAATGTCCATAATTTTCGAATACGAAAATACAGATCTTGATTTAACGGTTTTGGAAGTTTTTTCCTATTTATTGTTTCGTTTCCTCAACTCATTTCGTTCTTTGTTTTTACTTATACGCCTACCATTTTGTGTTTTTTTCCTTTTTACTACAAATTCCCTTCACCTTCCCTCTATTCGCCTTTATATCCCGTTCCCCACATCTCATTTCTATTTCACTGTTTGCCAAAGCAATCCACTATCTTGAACTATTAAAACGTGATGTATATTTATGAACGTTTATTAAATTTAAAAATATTGAAAAAATAACATTTTTTATTTTTATTTATAAATACTGTTCCAAAGTAAAATCCTTATACGTGTCCATAAGAGGATGAAAGGCGTCAGCTAAGTTTGCTTTTTTTCATCTCTCTCTCTCTCTCTCTCTCTCTCTCTATATATATATATATATATATATATATATATATATATATATATATATATATATATATATATGTGAGATAAAGAGAATTAGTCCGCGTATATTTATTACAGAATCAATATATAGTATGCGGATGAAAAAATTATCTGAAGAAGAAGGAAGAATTTTATTTTAATTTATATTATAAATCCAGAAGACAAAAGAGAAGCAAGATGAGAAAAAAAAATAAATCAAAATTTTCGGATAAGGCTTTAAAATTTATCATATTTAAAAAGGAAACATATTCAGTACCTCTGATAATTATATGATCTAGACAGTGTAAACATTGGAACCAACAGTGCAAGCTGATTGTCAGTTTCGCATTTAGGTTCTATATTATGACGTTATAAATCGTACTGAAGAGTGAAACTGACATTTACAAACCAATGTTGAATACTCTGACCATATCTATCTATCTATCAATCTATCTATATATATATATATATAAGAAAAACAGACCGCTTTAAGGTACCATTATAATAATTTATTTCATCAGAGTCCTTTTAAAAGACGCCGGATCATCAGATAGCACTTCCAAAAATGAAATGAAACGAAAAATGAAATTAAAATTGATGGGTAGTCTAAATTTTTGTAATTTAACAGATAGTGTAAAAGGAGTAGTTAAAGAGACATGGTAGAGTTTAGGGAGGGATTCATTTCATATCTCTCTCAAGCATACTTTGTATCGGGGGAGCAGGAATGACCAGACCTTGACCTATTTAGACGGTTAACTTAACGGAAGTGATATATATTGAAATGGGAGAAGAGAAGGGAGAAAAGGAAAAAGGAAAAAGAAAGAAGAGGGAGAGGGAAGTAAAGAGAAAGAGGTTGTAATTGTGTTTTAGCAATTTATGTAAAGAATAGATTTATATATATATATATATATATATATATATATATATATATAGATAGATAGATAGATAGATAGATAGATAGATATAGATATAAATTGAACACTTTTCACTGCGACATACATTAAAGGTTGAAGTGAGACTAGCCACAAATGTACATGAAAGACAAATGTAACCTAGTCTAAATGGCAACACAACACCATCTACCGTAAATCTTTTTAAAACTTAACTAAAAAACGAAGGATTTGCTAACATATGTCAATGTCTTTGTTTATGGAACCCGCCCCAAGTCTGACCAGCTGAGACCAGCAGCCCGAGTGAAGACACTCAGGCTCCCATGTTAAAAATCGACCCGGTGTCACAAGCTCACTCAGTGGGGGAGGGTCAAGTAAATCTCTACACACCTCTCCTCTCTCCACTTGCCAATATCTTACATACGCTAACAAGAGTCTTCAATAAGGATAAAGTGAACTTAAATATTCATTCATTTTTTTTTATTTCTCATTCATATTTATTTCTTATTGTTTTCTGCATGTAAAACTATAGTTATTCTACATAAAATATATTTTTAATATTTTGAGTTGTGTGGAACGGATTAATTCACTATATCACTCCAGAAAATACCTGCCTCTTTCTACCATGTTCTAACCCGCACAAGAAAATCGAGTATTGTGTCATTTCTATACTGTATCAATTATAACCTTGATAGAATTCAAAATTGTTTACGCGTTCTTATGGGCGGATATTGTCTTCCACCCTACAGCCTCTTTCCCCACATAATCATATTTTCTAACCTGTTTCTACTCTATCATTATTTTTATGGCAAAATTTTACACGGGATTATTTTGTTCCATTATTTCATGTATTTGTTGCTAAGGCACGTCAGGCTATTTCCACAGAGGTGCATCACTGTTCAAACCGTGAGAAGGATGGCAGCATTTTTATCCTTAGAACAGCCACTTCCTCTAGGCGCGTGAGTGCTTTCCTGAAGACTAGCCTTATATCCTGTTCCACTTAAGAGTCAAGTGTTGTCCATCTGCCTTATCCTCATAATTGCTACTTCTTTCTATTAAGTTCATATCACACACCTTATTCATGAGTACCGTTTCAATTGTACTGCTCTACCTTGTCTGGCTCCCTAGCCTTGTAATGGGTGGAATTTTAAAAAAGGTGTAAAAATAGAAGCTTTGGGAACGTCAACCCAATTTCTCTTACTCAGACATTTGGAAATGCATGATATTCAGCAGGTTCAAAAGAAGGAATTCATCTTGAAGTTTTCTACGTGTATGTTGGCTTCAATTCCACCAAGAGGTTTTCCTAAACAGCAGCGAACAAGCCATGATCCTTGTGTATTACGACCGAATGCATTGCCAAATTAATAGCAGTTCTGTTATCGCTTCGAACCTCTCATTTTGGACCAAGTCCAAACAATTCCGTTCTGTGATGCTTGGTCTCCTCTGGTTTTGCCAGTCTTTCAAGGAATTTTAATAAGGAAATTTAGCGATTACAAATGCTCGCCAAAATTGTCAGTTGCTAGCCAATTTTGAAGGATGATGTTGATTGCATATCAGTTGTTGGTGCTGACGGCAGCTGGAAGATTTTTTTCTAATGCAGATTCGCCACAAGAGGGGACATTTCACCCCAAGCAACAAAGTCACTAAGACAGAGATGGTTTCTGAGTGAGGAAGAATAAAATCGAAGGGGAAAAAAACATTATTAAGGAGCGAGGATAATAAAAGAACAGTAATTAAAGAGAGAGAAGTTAACGATTGACGTTGCATTTAAAAAGATCAGACTTGACTGGAAAGCAAGAAGAGTTCTACAAACGAGAAGAGCGACGGAAGAAACTGTTAGCATAGAACTTACGGTTGGATCTAGCTATTTCAACTGATGAAATCTTTTTAGAGAATGCATCAACGCGGGTGTCTGTTACAAAAACCAGGGAGTTGAACTTCTTTTACACAATTGAAATACGATGGTAATTACTTTGATTCGACTCCGCGCAGTATGGCGGATTTTCGCAGTAAGTGTCAGGACTGATGGAATTAAAGAATGGATGGAGATGATTGAGGTTGTTTCTGTGAGAAAAAAGCTGCAGTGTGGAAAACATGTGATGCCCTCACAAAGGGAATGCATTCATGCTTTTGCATAAATGAACTCTAGGTTGAAAAGTGTATATTGAATAGCTACAGACATGGATACCCTATACGCGATTTTTGGCTTAAAAATAAGTTTACTTTTTAAACAGTATACTTATTTATTTTTGTCTACTGACATGAATATTAGAGAAGCATTTCTCGAGTATTCAGGCCGGTAGGTGAAAACAAAAAATATACAGTTTTTATAAATAAACGGAGAGTCAAATCAAATATAGGTATTTACTAAAATAACGTTTAAAGTTATATATATATATATATATATATATATATATATATATATATATATATATATATATATATATATAGTAGGTTTACGTTTGTTTCGGTTTTAGAAACTTCGCTGGACTGTTCTTTCGGCAAGATGGAACACTTCCACATTATGCTTTGGCAGTAAGGTTCTATGTTAACCATATCTTGGTTCAGAAGAAGGGTAAACATCGAATGGCTACCACGTTCACCTAACATGAATGGATTTCTTTTTTGCTGGTGTAGTAAAGAACAAAGTTTGAGAGAAATCTCCACCTCCTCCTGAATGAAAGACAGGCATCGATGCCTTCATTCAGCAAGGAAATACAAAGTTAAACCGCATTCATCTCCTTGATTCTCACCTGAATGCTCGGCCAGAATAGCCCATAGGGACCACTCCTTCCGGCTGTACTAGAGCGACAAGTCTGTTTGCAACAGATTTCTTTTGGTCTCTGCTCGTAACGAGAACAAGCTTGCCCTCAAAGAAGCGAAGTTACGGATAGCATCGCGCAAGTTCGTTTTTTAAGAGATGATTGGCGGCTCTGCAACAGCAAATCCTTGATCCCTCTTCTATTCAATCAATTCGAGGTCGGCTCATTTGGATTCCCCACACCTGACGTCCCCACTAGAACAGACGCTCTACTGAGGGACATGCGCATAATACCGTAATTGGTCTCGGACATAATTTCTAAATTAGACACCCATAAGGCTAGCAGATGTGACGGGATCCCAGCCATTGTCCTAAGGATATGTGCTCCTGAGCTGGCTTCAGTTCTTTCCAAACTCTGCAACTATTACCTCGCTGCTTCCTGCTAGTTGGAAGTCCTCTTTAGTTCCTGTTTTAAAGAATGGAGACATTCTGACCCCTCTATCTCTCTATATGTCTTATACTCGGCAAAGTATTCTAGGCTTTAATCAATCCCGTAGTGGTTAAGCATCTTACCTCTCACGATCTACTTTCTGACAAATAATATGGCTACCATTTTGCCAGTTCTACCACTGATATATTAATGGATATTACTGAAATCTCGAAGGATTTTTACGAGATTTGGCACGCTGGTCGTCTAAGTAAGCTCCAGGGCTACGGTATTACAGGACGATTCTTTGATTTAATCCATTCGTTCCTATCAAATCAGGAAATGAAGGTCGTTTTCAACGGGCTCGCTTCCACATACTTTCACGCGAACGCGGGTGTCAACAAGGTTCTGTCCTGTAGCCTACGCTGTTTCTGATCTTCATCACTGATATTCCTGAAGTCATCAGTTCCAAAGTAGGCATTTATACAGATGACATTACCATTTAATCCTGTCTCAAATCTGTTAGAGATGACAAAGTTAAACGTGGCTGTTCCTCTTGAAAAGAATTTTCAATCAATCGTTTATCGGTGTAGAAAATGGCTTGTAAATTGTAATGCCTCCAAAACAAAATTGCTCGCATTTAACCACCACAGACCTTCCTGCCCGCTATCAGCATCTTTGATGCCAAACTCCAGGAGAACAAGACACTGCACCTTCTTCGCCTGATGTTTCTGACTTGACGTGGAACGTCTACATTGAATCAATAGTTGCATCTACTGCAAGGAAAGTTACATTCAGAATCTTGCTCATTTACAAATCTACCATTCGTTGAATCAATAGTTGCATCTACTGCAAGGAAAGTTGGGTTACCGTGGCGTTCCAGGAGGTTTTCACGTCAGAGATCATCTTGCTCATTTACAAATCTACCATTCGTTGAATCAATAGTTGCATCTACTGCAAGGAAAGTTGGGTTACCGTGGCGTTCCAGGAGGTTTTCACGTCAGAGATCATCTTGCTCATTTACAAATCTACCATTCGTCTGTGCATTGAATACTGTTGCCATATCTTTTCTGATGTTCCTGCTATTCATCTCGAGATTCTTGAAAAAATCCAAAGAAGAATCTGTAATGTAATCGATCCTGACATGGCTTACTTTTCGCCCAGCAATGTTTATCAACGGTTTAAAAATAACTGACACATTTGAATAATTTTTTCAAATATTTTTCATTTCATTTTTATTTTATTCCCTTTTATATTGTAAGATAACACTTTCTCGATTAGAATAGATTTTTTTTAAAATTATTTTATATTTTTAGAAAGTTTACATTTTATTTCATTCATTTTTAAATTTAATTAGGTTCCTTTTTCATAGAATATTTCTTTTACGAGCTGTGGTTTTTTTTCTTATTACTCAATCTTGAGATCATGTCTTGGACCGCTTCTTTGAGGAACCGAAGAACCTTCGACGATCATTACAATCTTAACCTGTTCAAGTCTAGTGTCAACCGTTATCTTCGCAAAATACCTGCATAAAACCACCTAATTTGTGCCGCTTACTCTGTAACTCTCTTCCTCATGTGGTTCTCGAACCTGGTACAGAGTGAACATCATAGTAACAAAATAACGTTGCTAAATATTTGTAAAAACCACCATTAGGAAATTGTTTTAAAAAAAGTCTTTTTTTTCCCTCGGGGTGGAGTGAAAGTCAGTATGTGTTTAACATTCAGCAGGCGTCTTGGTAACAATCATTTTTCGGATAAAGCTATTTTCTTGCTAGTTTGTGATCTATGAGATCTAAGGATGGCATGATGAGCGCTTTAAAACCTGTTTATCAAACGGTAACTCCTTTTCCATGCCTTTATGTCTCTCCGCGGAACATGGGGTAAACAATGCTCTGTCCTATTATAACGAGTGCCAGGGAACAATTCCTGAACTACTCCTACTCGCAATTGCTTTAACCATTGGGATTTGCTATTGACAAGACCTTTGTCAGAACAATAGGACAGAGTGCAAATAGAAATGCATTCATGTTCTTCCTAAAATCAGTTGTGCGAACTGAATAGAAAGAACGGAAATCCCTTCTTGCTTGATAAATGTTAGGCCACACCGCTCGCCTTGTGACGCAATCTGGTACTTTGATCGATTTTGTAAGGGTGGGTTTATAATAAGTTTCCATACTATATAGCGTGGTATGTAAGCAAATATGTGGATATAAATCCGACAGTATGAAGAAAAATATGGAAAAACAAAAATCCGAATATGCAAGTATGCTGCTTTAATGTTGTTTCAATGTCGACGTCAGACGTTTCGGTCATCGTATTGCGAAACGGAACGCTGATCTTAAAAATTTCAGTTATTCTGTTTGATTAGTCTTATGTCTATCGTCTTTTCATGTTGACTTGAATATCGTCTAATTTTAACTATGTTTTAATAACTATGTCCTGAAGAAGGTCTACTAGACCGAAACGTCTGACGTCGACATTGAAACCACATTAAAACAGCATACTTGCATATTCGGATTTTTGTTTTTCCATATTTTTCCTCATAGCGTGGTATAAATCGTCTTGATAAACAGTCAAACAGGCAAAAACTCTTAAACCATCAAATTCAATGTTTCATATCAAATTTTCTTTATTGAAATGCTAAACTTTGTCGTAAGAAATAGGACGTCAAAACGACATGTGGAGTATTCAAAATTAATTTTAATTTTAAGCGGACAAATTAGATTAATAAAGTGATATACACATGCGAGAGGACTCAATTTAACTGGGTCTGAAGCAAGTCAAAAATTAGGGCGGGACGTAGGGAAGACACAGGGAAAATAGATGGGTCATTTTAAAGCAACACAAAATAGATTACTTAAATTAAATTAATTTACTCCTCTTATCATCTATCTATGAATATAATAATAATAATAATAATAATAATAACAAAAACAATAATATTAATAATAATAATAGTCTCCCTGCCAAACTGTAGTAGAAGGTCCAGCCTACCCCATAAAATTTGATAAGTATCTGTCGTTGGCGATGGAAGGTTGAACATTTGTGGAAAGTCACTTGTGTCATGCTCCGAATATGTAAGAAATGGTAAATCTTTTCAGTTATACTTTTCCTGTACTTTGATATGATTCTAAATCCTTTTGACTCAATTTAACTTTAATTCTTTCATTTTAATTTCCCTTTTCTCTTTCCTTTCTTTTTTTTTTTCAACCCTGAATACTGAAGTCTGATATTACCCCTGGGAGTGGTTACTCCGACTTTAACTAAGTTAAAACTTAGTATAGTCTACCCTACTGAACACAATACACTATTATGAATTATTCCACCTTCGATATATTAATAAAAGCCACATTCTTACCAATCTCATTGGCTGGGCGTGCTGTTGGGTCTGCTTCGAGAGTCGTCCAAAAGCTGGTAACTTGAAAATAATTACCCCTTGGTGGTCAAGATTAAAACGCAAATCTCTACCAATTTCAATGAATACGAATAATATTTCATACCGGATCGGCCGTCAACCGGGACAACAAGGGCCGCGTCCTTTATAGAGGAACCAGTCTGAGGACGAAAAATCTGTCACTGGAACAAACTCTTCCACAAATGAAGAGACACTAGGTCACCAAACCCGGATTATTGCCAACCTTGGACCAAGTGACTCAATACCAAAACGACTAATAAAAAGAAAACGAACGAAATGGAGCCGCGAAGAGTATCGACAAGTCATGACATCCTTCTTCACTGCACTCGAAAACCCAGCAAAGAACACCACCAAACATACCAAATATGGAGAACAATGGTGGGAAGTGATATAAGACCTAAGCTCAAAGGGCTTTATCGATGTAATTTTTTTTTTTGTCACTGGAAAGTGTCATGATGCCTGGATGGGACACGGAAAGAAATGTGTAAACGCCAGGAAATAAATAATAATAATAATAATAATAATAATAATAATAATAGGTGTAAAAGGAAAGAAGAATATTTCTAGTTTGAATTTCCCCATTACTGGTTTTCAACTGGAGTAGATAGGGTCGCCTATAACCAGGTTCACTCTCCTCCTTAAAATTTAAGCATAAGTAGTTGTTTACGTCTTTTTTCCAGTCTCGGTTTGAGTTTCCGGTTCGTTTACATAAAATGATATCATTTTTTTCACTGCCAATAATCCCTTGCCTCTTAATTGCATTATCGCCATGCTTGGGGTGAAATGATTAAAAACTTAATACAAGATAATATCTGTAAGAAAAGAATAACAAATATCCATTGTCCTCAAAGAGATTTTTTATACCATTATGTCATACATATAAATATATATATATATATATATATATATATATATTATATATATAATTAAATTCGGACTATTGTCCTCATCTTTGTTGCCATAATTATTACAACGTTTCGGCCGTTGTACGCTCCGGCCTTCTTCAGGTGGTTGGAATGTCGAAGTGAACCCTTTATTTCGCTCGCCGGGGTAGACTGTTCTAGTTCCACGGACCATGTCTAATGGATGTCAGTTATCAGTTATCTCCTGTTAATTCCCCTTTCCAAGTTCTCCACCGCCTTAACCAGGTATTGAACTCACACTCTTTGGGTCCTGTCACTGGATCTTACGCCTTTATCCACGTTGTCCTTGAATAAATAAGATGGCCAGAATTCAACGGTCGAAACGATGACAAAGAAGAACAATAGTCCGTATAATGTAAATAGTGTACATAATACCTCAGAAATATAGCCATATATAGATATATATTACTATTTGTCTCACACAGAGAAATTGTAACACATATATAATAAAACAAGCAGTGTGAATAGGGGAAAAATAGCGCGGGTTTTACTTTTAATATTTCCCGAGACAGTGAGGCTACCTGCGCTATCTTAACTGATGTAGGCAGTCAGGACTCGATTCTATGCAGTCTGCATAGCAACCAGTGCTCATCACCCACGAGCTGACGTCGTGTCAGCCGTCATCACGTTATCCTCGTGAATCGATCTTTCTCAAAGAGAGCGTCCTTTACATCGCTAAATTATCTTACACAATATTCCCCTGAACGATTAACCTTGGGACATTAACCGCATTCACAATGCAGAAAATACTCTTTAGAATATAGGAACATCGAAATATCCAATCTCTGTATTGCCGACTTAAGAAACAAAAATGGCGCCGGCAGCAGATAGGTTAATGAAATAATATAGACAATTTTTTTTCAATCTATACAGCGAAGCAAATCTGAGGACATTAATTGTTGGCGGCCACAATATTAACAACATAAGATATGCAGATGACATAGTGTTGATAGCAGACAAGGAAAGAAAACTAGAAAAGCTCCTACAGAAGGTTGTAAAGTAAAGCGAGAAGAAAGAACTTAGAATCAACGACAAGAACGCAGAATGCATGGTTATCAATAAAAAAGATGAGCCTAAAATACAAATTACACATCAAACAAGTACAGAATTTTAATATCGGGGAACAGAGGACATTGAAATTCTAAGGCCCATTGCGATGGCCAAAGATGCATTCCAAAAGCTAAGCAGGGTATTAAGAGACACAAAAAACTTCGTTGGAAACAAATAAAAGAGTACTGAACTTTTACGTGATATCTGTCCTCTTAAATGGGAGCGAATGCTCGAAAATCTCTTCAAAGATGAAGAAGAGAGTTGAAGCAACAGAAATGTTGTTCTATAGAAAGATGCTGAGGATACCATGGATCGAATATGTGAGCAACACCGAGATTTTAGAGAAAATGGAAACAAAAAGGAAACTCTGTTTACATTATTCGGACTATTGTCCTCATCTTTGTTGCCATATTTATCACAGCGTTTCGGCCGTTGGACGCTCCAGCCTACTTCAGGTGGTCGGAAGATCGAACTGAACCCTTTATTTTTCTCGCTGGGGTAGACTGTTATAATTCTACGTGTCATGTCAGTGATTTCCTGTTAATTTGCCTCACCAAGTTCACCACTGCCTTAACCAGGTATTGAACTCACCCTCTTTTGGTTCTGTCACTGGATCTAACCAACGCCTTTATCTACTGTGCCATGTATCCTTGAGGAAACTTATGCTTAACATTAGGAAGAGGCAGTTGAAATTTCTGGGGAACGAAATGATGAAGGAAGGCTTCGAAAAACTGATATTCACAGGACAAATAGAGAGGCAGGCGGGTAGAGGAAAGAAGCGCGTAACATATTTGATGAGCTTGAGTAAATGAATGGTAGAACAGGTTTTGGGAGAAAAAACAAAACAAAACTTATTGAGAGCTACAAGGAACAGGAAGATGTGGAGGGTCACGAACGCCTACCACCTGAAGGGATACGGTAAATAAAAGAATATGGATAGTGCGCAACGTTTTTAATGCTATATAAACGGATAATTAAAATTGTATCTATCTATATACGAAATATTATCACAAAAGTATCGGGACTGGTCTTATAAAATGAAAACTACAACCCATATTAATTCGTGGTTTAATCTCCTTCAAAGTAGTCCCCTTTTGAAGTCACACACTTTCTCCAGCGTCGTTTCTATTGATGGGAGCTCTCCTCGATAGATTGAAGCTGTCTTATCGCATTTCTTGGATTTCCTCGGCGTCTGGAAATCTTATTCTTTTCAAGTGGGATTTGATATTTGGAAAGCGCAAAAATTCGCAAGGCTCATGATTTGTTGAATATATTGGTTGTCGGACCTGCACAAAGCATGATCACTGATGAAACCTGTGTGGTGTGTAGAGACGACCACACTCTACACACTCTCCGTTTTTAGCCTTGTTACCATAGCAAAAGTCTCGATACTTCTTGATCAATATATATCAATCAATAGTTCTTCATACAACAATAAGTATTAAGAAAACCAGGAATAAATGCAAGGATAATAAAACAAATCACCATTAAGTAGTTGATTCGAAACACTAAATGCAAAGAAAGTAATAAAATAAATAGTCTAACCGGTTTTCGATTCTCGCTCTTTATAGCTAATCGAGGACAAACATGTAAATTATAAGCACGACGTTTAAAAACCCAAATCAAACAAACGATAAATTAAAGTCGCCGGCAGCAGATAGCTTAATGAAAGAATATAGACAATCTTTATTAAATCTATACAGAGAAGCAAATCTAAGAAGATTTATTATTGACTGCCACAATATTAATGACATAAGCTATGCAGATGACAGTGTTGATATCAGACAAGAAAAGAAAACTACAAAAACTACAGAATGTGGTGAATGTAAACAAGAAGAAAGGACTGGGCTTATAAAATAAAAAAAATATACAACACATAACATACTTGATGAGCTGGCCTAAATGAATGATAAAACAGGTTTTGGGAGAGAAAATACAAAACTACAAGGGACTGGAAGACGTGAAGGGCCATGATCGTCTACTTCCTGAATGGATACGGTACATATCGAGTTGTGTCATATTTCTTGAAACATTTGGTAGGTGATGTTATTTTCCTGGTCAAGATTATTTTTCCCCAATTATGAATGCCTATGTCATCAGCAGACGCATTGGAATAGTGGAAGATGTCTTTCAAAAGCTAAACATAAGGAACATATGCTTATATTCAGAAAGATAAAAACGGACTTTTTGGTTATCCATGAGGAAAGATGGCTTGGTGAATCTTATACACATGGGACATGCACAAGAGAATAGAGGAACACCAAACAACTTATGTTTATGTAAAAGCTTCGCAGAATAAGAAGTGAAAGGGTTAGTAAAAGGCAAATATTATTAACAGCTACAAAAGTTAGGAAGTTGTGGAGTTCCACGATCACCTACCTCCGGCAGGGACTAGTCAAGTAAAACATCATAATATATTTAAATGATTTATGACTATTTAAGTCAACACGTCTCCAGCAAAGTGAAATTGTGTTTTATATTTTTCTGTTTTTAAGTTTTTTTTTGTTTTGTTTTTTGTACTGTAAAAAAGTATTGTTTCGGGGTGGCAATAAATTCACTCAGACGTTTTTTGCCTCTTTTTCTGTGGCTTCCCGTTTTGAACACGTTATCTAAAGAAAAAAAAACAAGTTGTTTTTTTGAAAATTAAATATCGGTCTCATGAAACACTTTTAGAGTTTTTTTTTTTTCACGATCGAGTAATTGTCTTGAGCTCTTCCAAATCTCGTAAAATATTCACTTCTAATCCTACGTTAATATCCGCCAAAGAAATGGTTGGTTTTGATTCCTCGTCATCGTCAGAAGAGAAAGCATTTTGTTACACAAGTTCTACCGGTCTTCTGCCATTCTCACACAGAAACGATTTCTCCATGTTGTTTTCTTCATTTTCATCCAATCATACCGAGGTGGATGGCAGGGTTGGATTTCATCTTTTGTTCATTTTTTTTTCCTATTTGTATAAGCATTTCTTTCAATTGCTTCCTGCGACGTGTTGTCAGCTGGCTTTGTCGAAGATATTACGAAAGGGGGTGTAGCGAGTTAATAAGAGAAGTAAAATAAGAATGCAATTTTCATGATCAGAATGTCATCACAGTGAGCACAACAAGTGCAGAAAGATCTATACCTATCTTCTATAGATTAGATAAACAAATGCGATAAAATACAAAAAGAAAAAAAATAAACATAAAGAATGCGATTCACACCGAAAAGATATTGAAATAATCTCTAAACTGTAATGGAACAGAAACCCTCAAAAATAAACATCTAGAAAGTAGTGTTTTCTAAACGGATTTACAAGCTGCATCGGGAGATCTACTCAATACAGAAGGTACTGTGTGGATTACAGATTACAGAAGAAAAAAGAGTAAAATCTAACATGCAAGAAAGTCGAGGAAAGCAAAAAGAAAATATTAACTATATAGTTATCAACAAAAGGGGTAACTCACGTTGTTAGTTATGCGTCTGGGGATATCAAAATCAAACCTCAATATATAACGGAAGCGTTGCACAGAAATCCAGAGGCGGATAAAAATGGCGGATGATGTCTTTCAGAAAAGGAACAACATATTACGAAATCGAAAAACGTCAGCAGACAAAAATAAAAAGAGTTGAACAGCTATTTAATGTCTAATCCAGTAGGTCCTAAACTTTTTTTTTTCTTGGCCGAAATTTCAGAATGAAAATATACTCTTCCCTCATCAAAGAGAAGTCCCGGTGAAAAGGCGCCAGCAGCTCTACGATAAAGAAAGTTCAGAGAATGGGTTAAAGAGAGATAATGTGCTGATTCGAAATCAGAACATTATCGCTCTCTTTCAATTCGCGGATGCTAGTTACTATATTCTCAATACGTGGTATAATGCAAAAATATCACTGAAAAAATCGTTCAATAATTATTTATAACTATGCCGGGACTCGTGTATACAGTTACAAGTAATCCAAATGGTAATGTCTCAAGGACACATGGCACAGTGGATAAAGGCCTTCGTAAGATCCAGTGATCACAGTGTGAGTTCAAGACCCAGTTAAGGCGGTGGACAACTTTCAGAGGGAAATAAACAGGAGATAACTGACAACTGACATCTATTAATCATGGCACGTGGAACTAGAACAGTCTACCCCAGTGAGCGAAATAAAGGGTTCAGTTCGACATTCCAACCACCTGAAGAAGGCCGGAGCGTACATCGGCCGAAACGTTGTAATAAATATGCCAACAAAGATGAGGACAATAGTCCGAATAATGTAAATAGTATACATAATACCTCATCTCAGAAATATAGACAGATACTGAAAGGCTGAAACATTGTAATAAATATGGCGACAAAGATGAGGAGAATAGTCCGAATAATGTAAATAGTGTACATAATACCTCATCTCAGAAATATAAACAGATACTGAAGAGAATGTATTCTGATGTTTTTTGACCAGTTAGTATAATGTTGCTACAACATTGGGGATGAGCGTTCATTTTGCGGCCTGGAAAAATATTTTATTGCAACGTCACCAGAACGTCCCATATTCTCAAACCAATATTCAAAGTATCTGCCAGTTGACAAGAATGTTCCTGTGTTAGCTGGGAAGATTGCGGCGAAAATAAGCTCAAAGTCGGAGAAACAAAATGATAAACAAACATATTCCGAAGGCCAATAGCTACTTCTCTTTGCCGGCATAGAATCTACTGCATTATCAACTTTTTGGTCTTTGTCACGGACAGCAATGAAATGGACTGTTTAATATCTACACTATAATCCGATAATTTGGACGCTTCTACCCGGTGTAATGGTTAGCAAACATGTCTCGCTAGGTCAGTTACAACTGAATAGGTATTTTTCAGCCTTGTGCCTACGCTTAGAAAATCACTACAGACCGAAAGTTTATGGCCATCCTCTGGATTTCGAAGAAACGCCTGAAAATTGGAAGTTGCGTGCCTTTTTCAAAACTAATTTCCTAGCTCAATTCGGGCCAAAGGGTTTTATATATTCAATAATAATAATAATAATAATAATAATAATAAAGATTCCAGTAGACAAATTGAAGGAATTCCTGAAAGCCCTTGCCGCAAAGAAATACAAAATATTTTTCCCACAAGTACAACCCACACCTTACGAAGGGCTATAGCTATGTAAAACATTTAAAAAAAAAACTTTTTTGGCAGTGGAAAGTGTTATGTTGCCATTTATAACCTTAGGTTTCTGGGCGGGATCCGGAAAGAAATGTGTACAGGCCAGAAATCAAATATATTCATAATATTAATAATAATAATAATAATAATAATAATAATAATAATAATAATAGTTAGGAGAGGAGCGCGATTTATGAAAAGATAAAGAAAAGAAAAACGCAGTGTTTGACAATGTTAAACTATAGTTCAACAGAATGTTGATCTTTTTCAAGTATTTTTAAACAATTTTCAAGTATAAAAATATATAAATCCACAAAAAAATTATACGTTTTTGTAAACACGTTGCTTGTCTACGATTTAATCCCTTTAATACTAATTAAATACATTAGTTGTGGCACAAGGTCAAAAAGTGGGGTGATGAGTCATTCTGGTTGAGATCATCGTATCAGATTCACGACACATTCATTCGTTACAATTTACTCATTCACCATACATATGTATGTATGTATGTATAAAAATATTGTCAATGAAATGATGTAGGGGGATGGTGATCCCGAAAAAGAAGGAATGATGCTATTAGGACCCATCGACTCCACAAAAATCAAGAGGCTCTCTCGCTAAGCGAGAGGGAAAGGATAAAAATGATGGGCATTAGAAAAAAATAAAAAAACAGACACAGTCGAGATGAAAAGAGCAGTCCAAAACAAACTGAGGAGGTTGGGAATCTCGACATAACCAAATCAGAAGCTGCGAACAGGCCGGGAAAAAACACGTACTGACATTAATTAGGTACACTTGGAAGGCTCTATGATAACCAGGGAAGGAGTCCTCAGGAAACTTCGCATTGTGAAGTCTTCTTCTTTTATGCACCGTGTCCCTTCAGGACATAGGCGATCATGGCTCTCCACTTCCCCCTGTTCCTTGTAGATCGCAATAAGTTTTGTCTTTTTGCTACTTTTCCCAGACCCTGTTCTGTCATTCACTTCCTTGAGCCCGTTATGTATGCCACACGTTGCTTTCTCTTGTCGCCCTTTCCCTCTAATCGCCCTGTGAGTATCAGATTCTCCAAGCTCTTCTTTCTTATGACGTGTCCCAGAAATTTCAGTAGCCTCTACCTGATGTTAATTACAAGCTTCCTCCTTGTTTGCATCTTCTTCAAAACCTCATCGATGCTCACACGCTCGGTCTATGATATCCTTAGCATCCTTCTGTAGAACCACATCTCTGTCGCCTCGAGTTTCTTCTACATCTTTGAGGAAATCGTCCAACATTCGCTGCCAGAAAGAAGGAGAGATGTCACGTAGCAGTTCAGTCCTCTTTGTTACCAACGGCATTCTCCTGTCTCGTAATACCAATCTACTATATATATATATATATATATATATATATATATATATATATATATATATATATATATCTTAAGCCTGACAAATTTGAAGTAGCCACCTCGGTAAAATATACGTCATGTAACAATGGGCTAATTTTTTTCAGAAATTATATTGATTTTAATAATTACTAATTCATCTACTAAATTAGGATGGTGAAACTATCACATGGGAGCATCATCCCAAAATATGCTTCAAACCTTTGGCCTGTAGTGTATGTGAAGAAATAAAAAAAAAGTAAAAACAAATGCAGTGACTTAAACACTTTACTACGCATTAGTTATTTTGAACTAATACATTTCTCTTGCACATACCATCCCGAATGGTGGCACATGGGGTCGGATAAAAGTTAATATTTACTTGTTGTTGGTAATATTATATTATTATGTAATAAAAGCAGTATTGGCAATAAAGACGGTGGCGGCACTAGAAAAAAGAAAGAAAGAAAGAAGGTAAAAATGTTTGAAAGGAAAGAGAGACGATTAAAAGAAAGGTAATGAAGAGAAGTAAGAAAGGCTTTAGAAGGAAGAGAGAAAACAAAATATAGAAAAAAGAATGAAAAATAATTAATGAATAAAAAACAATGCTGACATTAAAGAATAAGGTGAAAAAATAGATGAAAATAAGAAGAAAGAATGATGAAGAATTGAGAAGAGAAAACGAAAAGAGGCAATGAAATAAAGAAGAAAAGAAAAAAGAATGAATGAAAGAAAGAAAAAAACAAAGGAGAATGGGAGAAAGAAAAAGAAGGAAAGAAAAAAGCAGAATAAAAGAAAGAAAGAAAGAAGGAAAGAAAGAAAAAATGAGGACACACAAAGGAATGAAAACAGAATGAAAGAAAAACAAAGAAAACAAGCAAAAAAGAACGAAAGAAAAATGAAAGAACAAAGAATGAAAGAAACAAAAACGAACGACGAGAATGAAAGAAAGAAAAACGAATGAAACAATGAATGAAAGAAAGAAAGAAAACCTGAAGGAAAAAAAGAAAGAAGCAAAGAAAGAACAATAATGAAAGAAAGAAACAAGAGAAATAAAAGAAGCTGTAACAAAAATAGAAAGAAAGAAATAAAAGAAAGAAAGAAAGAAAGAATAGAAAGAAAGTATAGAGAGAAAAATATTCTCCTCAAAATAAAGAAAGAATGAAAAATTAAAAAAAAAGAATACAAAGCTGTAAGAAAAATACAAAGAAGGAAAGAAAACATGAAAATAAAAAGAAAAAAGCAAAGAAAGAAAAAAAAGAAAGAAAGAAAAATAATGAAAGAAAGAAACAGGAGAAATCAAATACGAAAAGAAAAAAAAGAAAGCAATAATAAAAATATTGTCAGGTTAGAGGAAGTTAATAGAAATAAAAAAAATACATACAATCAAACATGCAAAAAATAAATGAAAGCAGCAAATACATAGTAAGAAATAAAGAACGTAAAAGAAATAAAGAAGGAAGGACAGAAAAAAGAAAAGAAAAAGTAAAGGAAATGAAAGAAACTAGGACTTTAGAAAAGAATAAAAAAAATATTGGAAACAATGTCAGAGTAGTTAGAAGTAAAAAAAAAGCAAAAAAGCAAACAAAAAAAAAAAAAACGGAATAAGAAAGATAGAAAGAAAAGAAAACAAGAAAGGATAGAGGAAATTTGAAATCGTAATAAAAAGTATTAGAACCGGAGAAAAAATAAAATAAGACATAACAAAAAAAAAAAAAAAAAAAAAAAAAAAAAAAAAAAAAAAAAAAAAAAAAAATGTCGATTAAAAAGGAGAAATAAAAGAAGTGTTCTAAATTAAGAGTAAAAACAATAAAAGAAACAAAAAAACTACTTTTGTTCTCTCGATCGCTGTGATTTGTGAGAAAAGAATTGGTACATATCCGTGATGGCGAGGTGCAGTAGAAACCACATTTTTTTCTATTTTTTTTGGGGGGGGGGCTTTTGTTTAGTACCCACTACTCAAAGAGAGAAAAGGAGGGTCGGCGTCAGTCCGGCTAAAATATTCTTTATCACTTTTTAATTAGCCGCAATCCGCAGACCTTTTGTTCCTTCCTCGCAGATAATCAACTCAAGCCAACATCATACATCACAAGACAAACTACATAACATTGAATTAAGATATAATAGCAAACGGTTCGCTCATTGAGTTAATGTCAGAGTCTCGCTATGAAAGCCTGTCTTGCTATGAAAGCCTGTCTTGCTATGAAAGCCAATATTATCATCAACCCTTTTAATATTTCCGAATATATATCACCAATTTTCTTTTTCTTCTTTTCAACACCATCATTTTTTAAATGTCATATCGCTACGTAGCCAATCATGGGTCTCCACAGCTTTCTATTCTTTATTATTTCGGAAGTGACGTGATATATTCGAAAAGACAGAGCTGTAAACCCGAGAAATATTTATAACTAACTCAACAAACGTTTTACTAAAACCAATTCGAATACTGAGGAAGATCCTGGTGTATTCTAATGAGACATGATGTCAATCTCCTGTTAAATCCATTTCCTTATATGGAAATATTCGTAGTTTATTGACCAAACACACAGTACTACTGTCGGTAAACATTTCTAAAATCTCTTAAAAATGTTTTTCAGGAAAATAAGTTTATCCAATAATTGTTATAGATCTTTCTCTTATTAACATTGTTTGTAGTGGTGTGAGAGGTCGACATCTTGTTTATGTGTTTATTTTCTCTTTAAATTACATATATCTATTTTAACTGTAGCTATTGCTGAAAGTTCCCAAGTGATGTCGTCTCTGTGGTACATTTTTTTTTTTTGGTGGGGATTCTTTCCACGAAATTTGAGGAAGGATGGTCTTCGCCACAGATTACAGTCGCTCAAAGCTATTTTTGAACATGGATCAGAGAAAGTGGCTATATGAAGCTGACATTTTAGATATTTCTATACGGGTTTATATTTCTATACAGCATACATGATATCCATAGGAAAGTCTCAATCTGACAAAGCTGACTTGGCTCAATTACTTGTGAAGATGGACGTGGTGAAACCTATTCCCTTGTAGCGCGCATCACCACAATTATTTATCTTTGACTGGGAATGACGTGGAAAAAGACAAGCAAATATCCTGGAGGTTGCCAAACATGTAGCGGTCACAATACAATTTATATTTGACGTAAAATAGCACATAGTATAAAATACAAGACAGAACGCAATGGTTCAAAGCATAACAATTGAATTTATTAGTGTTGATGTATATGCATATAAGCTGAAGGTTTGAATGAGTTATGTCTCTTAGATTTGGAAATATTTGTACCGGAGCTCATAAAGATGAAGTTATTATTAAACTGAAGTTTTAGAAGAATAAAGTTCCTGATGCATGTTAGGAAATGTGAATTGGTAAAGTTGGTAAGAGTTCAGAAGAGTTCGTACTTGCGTGAATTGCTAATGTTCTTTAACGTCTGACCGCACGGTCAAGACGGGAGCTCTTGAAGATTACATCTTGGCAGCAAGGAGAAAGATGAATGAGAAAACAGAGAGAGAGAAGGAGAGAGAGCTTACACGTGTTTTGTTTATATAAGATGGTGTATCACGTGACTGGCTCAAACCTTAGTGAGTGGGAAATTTCATTCTGCGCTTGCAGGATATCTGATTGGTCGCAATTGACCAATCAGCGAGCTAGTTTTGAGGAGATTAACCAATGAATGCTTGTCGCATGATTTGTATGTATGATGGTGATGATAATTACCAAACCCTTATCAGCTATACTACTTTTGATATAATCGCCTCCAAATTGAAACTGCTCATTTTTGATAGTCTAAGAGAACACTTTTTTTTTCTCTTGCCATCAGTATTGCTGATGCTAACCTCCATGAGAGTGACTGACTGCGGCTTGGGCAGTTAACCGATTTGTCATGAAGTTTAACAAACAAAAAGATTTTTTAGTCATTATAATTACATTTAGTCTTGACATTTTTATGTTTATACGTTATTTTTATAGATAATAAATTCATAATGTGTGGCGTCATCTGTTTACATTTGGATACACATTGAGCAGATATGAATGTATATACGACCACATGACAACGCCGTTTCTCATACGAACACAGAAGTTAAGCAACGTCAAGCCTGATCAGTACCTAGATGCGTGACAGGTTGGGAATACCAGGTGTTGTAAAATTGCAATTCCAATTGCATTCATTATATTCCATTACGCTTTTTACCCCTAGAAAAAGCATGAATCTAACTCTCCCCTAGCTTTGGGTTAATTAGTAATACTTGTATGATTAAAACGATTATTATCCCCCCCTTTCAAAGAAAAACTGCGTACAAAATATTTAGATTTCGTCATTAAATAAACCATAGACTTTGCTGTTAAACAAAAACATCCAACCATCATTGCTCCTTCTCCGGCTAACGTCTTTCAGTGACATGAAGTGGAATAGTTTTATTGAATCAATTGCTAAGTCTACTGCTAGGAAAGTTGATTTACTGTGTTGTGCTAGATATTATTCTCGTCAGAGTCTATTTCACATATATAATAAGACTATTATTCGTCTATACAATAATTCCGTCTCATCTGCTATGGTGTTTATGCTACACATTTAGAAATTCGTGATAAAATAAAGACAAGAAGCTGCAATGTTATTGGTCTTGCACATCAGCTTCAGTTACTTCTCACCGCCGTAGCGTAGCTTCCGTGTGTCTTTTCTAAAAAATATTTTCATGATAATTTTTCTGATGAGCTTTCCTCTATGGTAGCTAGACGCCATGAATACAAGCGCAGTATTAGATTGGCGGATAGGTCTCATCATTTTGAAATGGCTAGATGTAAACGTAACAGTTTCTTCTCACGTACTTTCTCAGCTTCTTGCTTTCCAATGAACTTGGATTTTCAAAGATTTAAATGCAATGTCTTAATTCTTAATTCCTGTTCTTTTATTTTCTTTTTCTCCTTAATATTTTCATATCCTCTCACATTCAGTAACCCCCTTGGATCTTTGTGGCTGTATTTCCTTCCTTGGGATCAAATGATTTTAAAAACAATTCCATGCGAGTTATCCGCATTTTTCACTTCTTTTCTTCGAGGTGTATACAGTGTCTTTAGCTAATGGCTCCTTCCGGGTTTATTTGCAGAAAAATACTCTAGATAATGATATCATAATTAATTCTAATCTCATCATCCTTAAGTATAAATGATATTTTGGAAAAGAAAAATTAAATTGGCAATTGATAATATATGCGTATCTTCAATGCACTTCATGCTAGTCGATGTTTAAGGGTTAAACACTAGCAATCTTTCCCGTTAGGCATTCATTGGATAGCTTAACGATCGTGATAATATCCGGTATGACTTATCATGATGAACGTAAATAAGTTTATTCTCTGGAGACAGTGAAGATTCAGTATGACAGATGAGAAAGACAGAGAGTTGGCAGTTAACCGATTTGTCATGAAGTTTAACAAACAAAAGCAGTGTTTTAGTCATTATAATTACATTTAGTCTTGATTTTTCGCCCGTTTTTTACAAGACGGCCCATCGTGACCAGAGACGGCAGACAAGACCGTCAACGACGATTGATTATCGGCGCAACTTTCGCCAGGAGAGCAAATGCTGCGTGCTTGCAACAATTTGATAACAAACTTATGTTCACTATACGAAAAATCACTCAAATACATTTATATGAACCCACGAGAACAGATGGACAAACGCAAAAACAAGGCATATATATATATATATATATATATATATATATATATATATATATATATATATAAAAGACATTTTTATGTTTATACGTTATTTTTTATAGATAATAAATTCATAATGTGTGGCGTCATCTGTTTACATTTGGATACACATTGAGCAGATATGAATGTATGACAGAAAATCATGGAGAATTGTAGTTTAAAAACAGTAAAATCTGGTTAACCGAAAAAGGTTCCTCTGTGGCTCAATCGGTAAATGCACGTCAGGCTATATGACAGTTCCGTATAAGATAAATGTTCGAATCTTGTCGCAGGAAGCATATTTTCTATGACAATTTCTCGGACATTAAGGCCGGTAAATGTTAATACTGTTTATTATAAACAGAGCATTTACTTAAATATTTGTATCTATAAAAAGAACGTATAAACTTAAAAATGTCTTAAAATAATTGTGTGTCGTCATATATATATAATTATTTACCTGCCACACGTAGCAAGATGTGGCACAAGGCCGAGTTTAAAGTCGGGTATCCGAGCCTGTAGGCTAGGGCAAAAATTCCATATAGAACACGTAAAACCGGAGTCAGTTTCCCGAGACGAGACTGTGCCCTTCAGCAAGCCTCGTCTGGGGATACTCTTCTGACATAAGCCAGCTAAGTATATATATATATATATATATATATATATATATATATATATATATATATATATATATATATATATATATGTATATTCATATATATTGTTAAAAGATAACGGACAAAGAAGGTCTATTATCTATCTGTTCAACATTTGGCTATATATTTTATTATGCTGTTCCTCGATTAAAGCTTCCGGCTCAAATAAGCCATCATCAGAATTGTTATTTTGATATTACAACAGACATGTTCTCCCAACAAAGACGTCATCCTGTTTACATAGATTTTTTTTTTTTTTGGGTTAATGGTCACGGTATAGGAAACACAGATCGTAATCCCATAATTCGGTTCTATGATATATATATATATATATATATATATATATATATATATATATATATATATATATATCGCCTGTAAGTATTGATCTCAATATTCACCATATATATATATATATATATATATATATATATATATATATATATTATTGGCTAGTTAGACCCACTATTGGGGTGGGGGGCTTTTTTACTTATGTTATACTCATTTTTTGTTTTATATTTTATTCCCATGAATTCAGTCATCTTAAATCTCATGGACTAAAGATATTTTCCGTTTCGGGATGTTAAACATTGAAAGCCCGTTAAAGAATATTCCGATTGAAACGTTCTGCTGAAATCAAAATAATTAAAATCTTAGTTTGAAAAATAACGCAAAAATGAAATAATGACAATTAGACAATGCAAGGAAACCGAAGAACGAATCAGGCTAAACGCTGAAATGGTATGAAAAACAAATAAATACCCATTACTTTTACTACCAATATATTTTTTATTCTTTTCCTCTTCGGCCGGAATTGTGTGTGTTTTGTTAAAATAAATATGTAAAATAAATAAAATAAAATATGAAAAAATTAAGTCGATTATGCCAATAAGATTTATTGAGCTATTGAAAGGAAAAAAAATCCAATCCTTTCTTTATCGCTTATGCAATTCCACATTTACTTTCCTTTCTATGAAACACCGTGAAAAAAAAAAAAGACCACAGTTCAGGCGTTCAGTGCCCACAGGAAACAATTGTACCAAACTCGTTTACCGGAAATCAGAATATTGACCGACTCACCCCACGTGTTAGTGTGTCCACTTTGCGACGTTCGATAAGTGTTAAGTGCAGAAAAGTTGGCAAACATCTTGCAGCTTTAGCACTGCCACTCGACTTCCAGCCGACGCACCCACAGATGTAGAGGGCGGGTGAGACGGGGAAAAATCTATTCAGTATATATATATATATATATATATATATATATATATATATATATATATAGATAGATAGATAGATAGATAGATCCAGAAAAAGCCAGTATAAAAGAAAACTGGCCTCATATTTGCAATTGGCGATTTAGCTCGTCATTGGTTAATATTAGAAATAAGGCCAGATAATACAAAATCTAAAAAAACTAAAAACCGTAGAAAGGGGGAGGTCAATAAAAAAGGGATCAAATAAAGCTTAACCAAAATATTGCATTCAGTTGACTCGTCCGCAGATATAAATAATATAACATAATATTTTTTTCGGTTATTATAGCTGCTGAAAATACTTGAAATATCTGGTGCAGACATGATAATTATGAAATAAAATGTTCTGTCTTTGGAAAGGATCTTAAGTTTCATGGTAAAATATTTGTGCCTGCCCGTCCGAAAAAAAAAAAATGAAGGTTAAAGGAGAAATATTTAATCGCATGTAACTAAGATTAAAATAATTCAAAGCTAGTGTGCAATATTTCCGTGCAGGTTTTTTTTCCTTTTTCCTTTTTGAAAAAAAGACATACGTTTATTTTTTTCGAAAAAAACTTACTATTTTTTTTAAAAAAAAACATCCTTTTTTTTAAAAAAAAAAAACAATCAAGAAAACATCAATTTAAAAAAAAATCCTTTTTTTAAAAAATACATCCTTTTTTTAAAAAAAAAACATACATTCTTTGAAAAAAACATTCTTTTTTTAAAAAAAACATTTTTTAAAAAAAACATTTTTTTTTTTAAAAAAACATTTTTCTTTTATAAAAAACATTCTTTTATCTTTTTTTAAAAAACATTATTTTATTCTTTTTTGAAAAATCATTCTTTTTTTTAAAAAAACATACTTTTTTAAAAAAAAATCTTTTTTTTCAAAAATGTATTTTTTTTTAAAAACATTTTTTTTTTTAAATTATTTTGTTGGAAAAAAAATCTTTTTATCTCTTTTTCAAAAACATTCCAAAAGTTAAGCAGGGTATTAAAAATTTCGTCAGAAACAACGAAAGAAGTGCTAAACTGTTACGTGATAGCTGTCCTCTTGTATGGCAGCGAATGCTGGACAATCTCCTCGTATATGAAGAATAGACTTGAAACAACAGAAATATGGTTATTCCAGAAGAATGGTGAGAATACCATGAAGCGAACACCATAATGGTGAGAATACCATGAAGCGAACAATGACGAGGTTTTGGAATAAAATGAAACATACCATCAGGAAGAGGCGGTTGAAATTTCTGGGGCAAGTTACAAAGAAGGAATGCTTCGAAAACCGGAAACTCACAGGGCAGATTGTGGGAAAGAGAGACAAAGTAAATCAGCACGAAACATATTCAATGAACTTGAGTAAATCAAAAGTAGAACAGGGTTTGGAAGAAATAACAAAAAGACAAAACTTATAAAGAGTTACCAGGGAGAGGAAGATGTGGGGATCCAAGATGGACTACGCCCTAAAAGGACACGGTGCATAAAAGTAGAAAGACAATTATATGGGGACAATTATACATTTACTTCCTCAAGGCTCTTAGACTCGTTGGAGATTATGGCAGCAGAGCTAAGCTTTGGCGCTTTTGGTTTCATAGAAAGTAGTAGGCTTTCTAGAGAGTTACTACTAATTACACTACTTAGCAATCTCAGCTAAAGAGCCCCAATTTTCACTACTATTTAATTCATAGCTGGCTGGAGAGGAGCAAGATTCATACCTTTTGCTCCTAAGCGAATTCAATGAAATCTACTGGAATTCGAATTCGGCTCCCTTGTTTTTTTCTTCTGTGCCGCTATAAAGTACAACATCCGCACATCCCTGGAAACAACTGCACACACTTTATAAAGGGTGTTACAATAATTGTGAATTAATTTTAAGCGTCTAATGCATTTTTTCTTTTTCTTTCAGATTTGGCAGAGATTTGGGCAATATCATTTTTCACACATAATTGCCATGACTTAAATAATATGATCCAATAGAGAAATAAATAATTTTTTACAAATAACACTGATTTATTTACTGCTGACTTTGATCCGTCTTAATGAAACACCCTTATATATAATCCACCTTAATGAAACACCCTTTATATATAATAAGCCAAGTATTTAAAAATATCTCTCTTCGTCTACTTTCGAGTGTATGCAAATCATATATCCATTCTGTTACCAACGAAGTTTCTTCCCTTTGTTCTAAATATTTTTGAATGTTATTTTGTATCAGATGATTTAATCTGTTTTATGAACATTTCCTCTTCATGACAAAGCGTTAAAACTCCGGATTTTAAACACTTCTGATTTATTTTCCTGAAACGAGTTAATGAAACTACTTCGAACGTGTAAATTCGTAAATAAATCCCTTATCTTATTTTGGTAAAATTATCTATGTGTTTGATACTCATTATCATTCTCCATTAATCTTCTTGGCGTGGGTAAATCAGTTGATTTTACCCCCTAATCCCCTCATCAATATAATCTGGATCACGTCGGGGTCATCAGATAAGGTTTTATTGATTCATAAGTGTTATGGTCCGGTTCCTTGTACCATGGTGCTAGTCCAAGGTAGAACCAATAAAGAAGAACTCGAACACGTATATGGAATAACACAGATATATTAAAAACAGGAATATATACAGAGAAGTAGAAAATGTTAGTACGAACAATCAGGTTTAGTAGTAATTGTCTGAACGCAACTCTGTTTCGGTCTGCCTCTGACTCGACTGACTGACTCGCTCGATCTGGCTGACTGACTGGCGGACTTCACTCCAGACTTCAGACTGAACTCTAGACTCCAGACGGAACTCCCTGCTTCCTCTTGAGGCGCAGTATTTATTACGTATAGTCCATTATGTTATTATGGGTAAGGTCCCATAACAAGAAGCAAGTTGTATGCTAGAGAATTTCTTTTATTTTCTTCTCAACTCGCTGGACAATCTCGGTAAAGGCAAGGTTTTCATTGGTCCAAATAAATGTCACATAGGCTAGCGAATTTCATTCCGTTTTTTTTTTCCTCAGCTCATCCGAATTTGAATGTATTGGGTAAAGTGAGTTATTATCATTTCATACTCACCACATCACCATCACCACCAGGCAGTACCTCACCTTCGGGAGGGGCTGGGTCTATTGCACGGCTTCTGAGGCCTCACAAAAATTAGGAAATACCGAGGAGGCTTGAGAAATTTTCTAAGCTACTGCCGATAAACCTACAATGAACTCAAACTCTGTAGTGTATTCATATATTTTTCTTATACACGTCAATGGTCACAATATAATTGGTGAGGGGTATTCGCTCACACCATAGGGATAGTGTTAGTAAATAGTAGATGTGGCCAAAGGCCGAGTTTTACGTGGGTCTTCCGAGCCCGTAGTCTCGGCCCAAAATATTCCCTTTCGAATCCGTATAAACGGGTTCAGAATCAGTTTACCTCCTCGAACGAGACTCTGCCCTTCGGGTTCTCTCTCTTTTCAATTGTATAGCCGAAAAAGATTTCGGCTAGTGTCTAAGGGTTGTGGTAGTAGAATTTTATGCCTGTTTTTACGAAGATAAAAAGAGAAAAAATAAATGTACGCAGTACAGAGAAGGCATGACAAATTATATGAGAATTTAATACAATGTTATTTGTGTCTATCAATGTGTGTATTTTACGTTAGAATTGTGATAATGTTCATGTTATAAAAGGGTGTAAAAGATGTCAGTATTTCCGGCCGGAACAGTCCCTGTTGCATGCTGGGAGTAATTTTATAATTTTTCATTTAATTGATTTTAAAGAATGTTTAAATATTATAATTTATTTATTTTATTCATAATTTTTATTGTAATTATTATTTATTTGTAACAATAATAATATTTATTTATTTGTAACAATAATAGTATTTATTTATTTGTAACAATATTAGTATTTATTTGTAACAATAATAATATCCCTACAAATCTCAGAATAGGTACTATTATGATATTCCATCTTAATAATATCTATTCTGAGATTGGAATATTTTTGAAGTTGGAATCTTAACTTCGGACGCTGGAGAGTTCTATTTTCTAAGGAAAAGTGTAACTATCCAATATGAACATAGTCAACTCCATCCAGCTACATTTCTCGAACTCATGATCTAGCAGAAACAAACAATCGTATTTTCTTTCTCTCGGTTTTAGGTCAGTTTTATTTGATAAAATACAAGGTCCATCCATATTGTAGATGTCCTATTTGCACAATGAATGTAGGGAAAATACTTTCAAAATATAAATAAAGAAACAAACAAACAATTCCTATTCAAAGATGGCAGCTTCTGTAGTGAGAACTCCATGCTGGGTGAAGGAGATGTGATGTTTATTTCCTTTGAAACAACAATTTAGTCCTTGACGAGTTAACAGTGGCTGATGGCAAACGAAGTGGCCGGCGGTTTCAGCAGGCATTGTGTGATCAGTTGTTCGTGAGGTACAGCGGAAAAGTAGTTATATAATGAGGCATTCACAGCGAAGAATAGCCCGGTGAACAGAAAAGCATTACAATGAAAAAATAAATATAAAACTGAATTCGTTGGCAAAAATCAACACCATTTTCTTGCATCATTCCTGTAAAGTGTAGATGCCACGAATCCATGGAAAATTCGGGTGGGTATATTATATTGCATTTTTTTATTATTAAAAGAAAGGATCTTATCTCGGCCTGAAATGTTCAAATTAAAATTTATATTTCGATCGGCCTATTCTCCAGCCTCCTAGCAAATTTTAAATTTTAAAATGACAAATTTTCATTAAGCATTAAATTGTTCTTCAAGTTAATACCATCGTTTTTTTTTTTTTTTCGTTTACTTTGTCAACTACTCCGTTTCTGTCGGCATGATCTACGGGCTTCCTTTCGCAAGGTGAAATTTAAAAGGAAGTATTCTTAATATCGCATGGATTTTCGTACTTACATTGTTTTCTTTGTCGAAGTTTTTGGGGGACTGTCCTATAAAACCACTGACTCTGCCATCTCAATCCTTAAAAAAGCAAGACCATACCAAACATGGAATACTGCTGACATGCTAGGACTGAAGCTGCCTGGTCTGCATTTTTCCCGCCTTCAAAGATTTCAAGAAAGTCTTCACGTTTTTGTGTGCGATTAATTGTTTTTCGCGCCTTTTTACTACAGACGAAACGTTACAAGCCTATCGATACTATCGCTATGTTCGGAAGAGATCCATTTCTTAGTTTCATCTGTTCTGATCTTCACACATAATACCGTCCATAAAACGTACTTGGGACCAACTATTCCCATCGACTTCGTATTCCATTAACAAGAAGGAAGTTCCATTTGGACAGAACATTTCCAAGAACAGCAACTCTGTAGAACCGACACCCGATCAGTAATATCTGGATATGAGCTACAATTCTTAAACTTTAATCATATATTCATGCAATAAACCTTATTTAGCTCCTCTGTCTTGTATTGGGGGAACAATTAATAAAACAAAGCACTACGCTATGAGTAAATCCATAATATTAGGGTGTATCAAAATAACATTCATTTTTTAATCAATTTTTATTTCACTAGTGTATATGGGTATGACGATAAACTACATCCGTGTCCTGACAATGACGAAGAACTACGTCCGCATCCTGGGTAAGACGATGAACAATGTCCGCGTCCTAGGTAAGACGATAAACTACATCCGCGTCCTGGATATGACGATAAACTACATCCGCATCCTGGGTATGATGATAAACTACATCCACGCCCTTGGTAAGACGATAAACTACATCCGCTTCCTGGTTATAACAATAAGCTACGTCTGCATCCTGGGTAAGATGATAAACTACATCCGCGTCCTGTGTATGACGATGAACTACGTCCGCGTCCTGGGTATGACAATAAACTAAATCCGCGTCCTGGGTATGACGATGAACTACGTCCGTGTCCTGGGTAAGACGATGAACAACGTCCGCGTCCTGGGTAAGACGATAAACAACGTCCAACAGCCAGGTCTCTCATCAGGAGGTTTTGAGCAGCGTGGAACCACCTCTTATTTGTTGGTGTTCTCAGGTCCAACTTGACCTGTGGTTCTAGCACCTGTTAGGGTCCCAGCTATAGGCAAATAGTTAACCCCCAAACTGCGGAAAATTAAATAGTTTTTAATACGAGAAATACTTTGTAAAAAAATTATTACCAGCAATAAAATATTACCAGCAATACATTTTTGAAAACAAAAGATATTACCAGCTATACATTTCTGAAAAAAATATACGTTTTTGAAAAACAACATTGCCAGAAATAACAATTTTGTCGGCACTAAATAACCCATTCAGGTTTATATGCCGTAAAACAATAAACAAACCAAAACTCTAGTGTATAGAAGGTCCTCTATTTAGTATGTTTTGTCTATCCTATTTATTGTAAAAGCCTTTCACTGTTCATTATTTACATTATTCTGACTATTGTCTTCATCTTTGTCGCCATATTTATCACAACGTTTCGGCCATTTTACGTTCCGCACTTCTTCAGGTCGTTGGAATGTCGAACTGAACCCTTTATTTCGCTCACTGTGGTAGACTGTTCTAGTTCCACGTGTCATGTTTAATGGATACAGTTATCAGTTATCTACTGTTAATTTCCGTCTGAAAGTTCTCCACTGCCTTAACCGGGTATTGAACTCACATTCTTTGGGTCCTGTCACTAGATCTAGCCTTTATCCACTGTGCTATGTGTCCACTGTTGTAGATTGCAGTTCTTCTTTACCTTGTGTTCGAAATTCGGATACATAATATTGCCAATGGATTTCTCGGAATTTTATCTTCATCGTTGTTATTGAGGTCATATTGTTTGTAATAATTAAAGCCTCATATATCTGGAAGGAAACAACAACGACTATGCAAAAAAAGATCAGCTGCTAATTTGACCACATCGAAAAGATTAGATTTAATATTAAGAGAAGAACAAATGGTTGTGTTATCAGCATCGTTAGTTGGAAACTGATGCCATCAGGAAAAATGTTGACTTGAAATAAAACTCGTAAAAACTGAATTGCTATGGAAACCATAGCAGTAAGTACCAGTGTCTTTGAGATTTTTAGTTCCATACATCTTTGCGAAGTTGACGCAAATAAAAGAGTAGAAGGATTCTTATCAGAGAAAGCTATTCTCTAAAGAAGATGTTTTCCCTCAGAAAATATTTTATAAGATCGAGTTCTAACTGAGCGACCGACATTTATATAAAAGTTTCTATATAAAGTTTGTGTACAGTATTTGCCGGCCTTTTAGACGCGATTTTTTTCCAAAACATTACTCCAAATAATCACGCGGCGTCCAGTAGAGCAATCTCGTACATACGAGGGATATTGTTGTGGTATGAACCATTTTCCCTCCTTACTGTACTGAAAGGATTGATCTATTCACGATAAGAAGACCCGGACAGAAAGAAGAATATTATTGCAGTGACATATCAAGCTGAGTACTTAATACAACTATCACGGCTGAGTTAAGTATTGCTCATTGTCAGTCCCCCACATCCCAACAAACATGAAATCCACGAAAAAAAAAAGTGGGGTTGCCTAGGAATCAGTGTACGCATAAAGCTTATCTCTGGAAGTAGCACTACTGGAAATGAACAAATATCAATAAAAATATCCCTGAAAAATTAACGCAAACTTTATGGAATTGCACAATATTTTGCTTGTGGTGTAGAAATAACAAATTTTACAGAAATATTTGCTTTGACTGATATATTGCTGCTTGCTTTGTGCATATTTTTATTGATATACGGCTATTGGAATTTGCTTTTCTGCGCATATGGAATGGGACTTCATTTACCAAAAAGTACCATATTCTGTTTTTTAATTGTCTATTACCATATGTACAAGTGTTCAACGATAACAGTAATTTTTTTGTAGCTATTATGAATTTACTATATGTGAAGATGTTGCCACCTGAGAAACAATTAAAATAATTTTCACTAAATGTATGATAAAATGTACTAACATTTTTTCCAAAAAAATGTCCCGGTAATTAAACCTCACTTCTATTTTTAAAAAGTACCAATTGTATAATTTGTACTGTAAGTCTTTCCTCATAGTGAGAATAGCACATAATGTTAAGATTATAATTTTAATTATTTTGTTTGTGGCGTGTGCATTTGTTTCGTAAATACTCCATGCAAAAATCTGGCTGAGACCAATAGTCCGGTAAATACGGTATTTTGGAAAGTGTCTTTGATAAAAGTCTTCAAGTAACAATAATGTTTTATTTTAAATCCTGACACTTAAATAAAATTTAATTACTGGTTTCTTTCTACAAGAATAATTTACACAAGGTTTAACATGGGAAGCACAATTTACCAAAGCTCAATAAATTCAAATATTTGAAATTAGTAAGAAACAGGAAAATGTCGTTAGAAGCAAAGAAAAAAGTACGGAACTGTCATATCATTCTTCCTATATGGCAGTGAATGCTGCACAATCTTTTCACAGATAAAGAATAGACCTGTGACAACATATACAGTTCTACAGGATGATTCTGAGAATACTATGAACAGAATGTGCGAATAACGAGGATTGATTTTTTTAATGAATTATCACGGAATATTGTATTAACAATTTTTCTGGAGATAATAATGATTTTCAGATACAAGTCCAACTATTTAACCCATAGATGGGGGTGAAGTAGTAGGTTCATATATTTCAAATGGATTTCGGCGTGTAAGTGGATATAATGGATACGACTGGAACTAGATCTCTGCCTTCCCATTTCTCAATCCGAGCCGTTATACGTTACTTCATCTTAAAGAAATTTCAAGGTAAATGGAAACAAAAAGGACACTTCAGATTAGAATCAGGAAGAAACATTAAAATATCTGTACAGGGAAGAGGGCTTGGAGAATTCGACACTCACACGGCAGGAAGGGTAACAGAGGAAAAGAAGCAAGTGATGTACCTAACGACCTTTTGTAAATGGATGGCACAATATAGTTTGGGAATGTTGGCGAAAATACAATTTAGTGAGAGCTAAAGGTGGTAGAAAAGATGTGGGGAGCTATAATCCTCCATATCAAGAAGAAGAAGAAGAAGAAGAAGATGGAGGAACAATACAAGAAGAAGGAGGAGGAGGAGGAAGAGAAGAAGGAGGAGAAGGAGAAGAAGTAGTTTATGTACGTTGTTTAGGAGAATGTAGCCGCTAGTTAGGTTCTAGACGCCGCTTCTTCTGCGGACGCTGTGGATGAATGTAGACGTGACATGATAAGAAAAGCGACACCGGATGATGAAAGGTAGTTAAAGGAATCATTCTGGTTGACTCATGTGCTCCAGCAACGTGTCAGAACGACAGCTTCTAGACAGTGGTAAATGTTGAATATTATTAATGTTAAATTGGTCTACCTCTTCATACCACTTGCCGGAATTGAATGGCTCCCAGGTTCCTCTTTTATCGATGAACAACTCCCTCTTGCCAGCTTGATTTGCAAAATTCATAAGTCACAGCTCCCAGCCCGCACTCGTCCCAAGACAAAATATTTTTGAGATGGATAAGAATGTCGTCATGTCTATTATTTTTATATTATCGAACTCCATGCGCAACATACTCGTTGATAATACAAGTATAATAACCTCATCCCCGTGTGAAAAAAGGCTAAAATTAATGCTAGCATTATTAGTAAAAATGATAAGATTAACACTCAATAACATCGACTATGAATACGGCCACAATATGCTGACCGTATTTGGGAAATAAAAAAAAAACATAACTATAAAAACATAAAAAAAAAATGCATTCAGTTAAAATAAAAGGCTAAAATTATTGCCGAAAGCTCTCGGACATAGAAAATGTTCGGAGTATTTCGACACATCTAGAAAAGAAGAAAATTATAAGAACACAAGAAAAATTAAATGAAAAGAAATTATCCGCACTACATTCTCAATCGTTTTTAATGAAGCACACACAAGCACACACACACACACATACATATATATATATATATATATATATATATATATATATATGAGAAATGGTTAAAATGCTAGCCTACCTCGCAACCCGTGTTTCGACAGGAAAGCAAGTGGAGGATATATTTATTTTGTAAAATTACAAAGTGTGTGGCCCAAGGCCGAGGTGGGAAAGTAAAGGGGCTGGTCTTCACTAGCTATTTTAATGCTAGTAAAATCCACCCCCGACCCATTGTAATGAATAAATGGGTCGTGGGTTGATTTAATAATTTTCTAATTTTTCAAAATAAATATCCCCTCCACTTCCCTTGGAGTCGAAACCCGGGTTTCGAGGTAGGCTGCCATTTTAGCTCTTTTCAGCCTTCCTTTTACATTTCAATCCCTATATATATATATATATATATATATATATATATATATAAAGAAATATACTCTTAAGGTGTGCCATATTTATTGGATAAAGTGCTCAATATCAGAGACAGAGCGTGTGTAAATATAAAAGTGAACATTGAAGTCAACACTTAGAGGTAACATGCTGTTTCATGCTAGACGCAATCGTCAGGCCACGTGTGTTGTTTTTTTTTCTCAGCAATTTATATATACGGGTCACTGGTGCATTGTGGGTAGTCTATTTTACCGGTTATTTTGCAGGAGTCGTTTCTTTTTTTTTTATATATATATATATATATATATATATATATATATATATATATATATATATATATATATATATATATGTGTGTGTGTGTGTGTGTGCGTGTGTGTGTGTATGTGTGTGTGAGTGTGTGTGTGATGCGTGTGTAACAAAAGTGTAAAATAACATTTACTTTAAACAAGAAAGATTTATTTTCCAACATAATTTCCTTCTTTGTCAATGCACTTGATTCAGTGCTAAATATTAATCACATAGCTGGAACAAAATAGTGTGAAAACCTCAATGATAATACGAATTATGACTCCTACACCAGCTTAATGATTTATTGATCCACCCAGATATATGTGCTTGTAAAGTACATGCAAATTTAGTTTCTGTAAAACATATTAGTGGGATAATTTACATAAATATGGCTGTAGATCTCTAAGAAGAGTTTTCGCTTGGTTTGTCTCATACGTGTGCGCATGCGTGTACCTCTGTGTATCGTCGTTATAATCTATGTCTACGTGCACTAAAGAAAGTGAATTTGCCTTGGGATCTCATTAGTGTCTTGACGTTATTAAATCTAAAAAAAAAAAAAATTAACCAAACAAACAAATAAAAAATTAACGAAAGAAATTCTTTGTTTTATTTTGTCTGTCTCTGCATTCTACTAATTTCCAGACCATAAACCTTTATTTCAGAAATATGCCTCCAAAAATATTCTAATGTTATATGTATCCATGCATTTTTTCTTAAAATCTTTTAGATCTCTACAGATAATAGAAACTAAAACAAAACAAACCCTTTTTGATTCCTAGTATTGTATGTTTTTGCAAAAGTGTATCTTATTTTACATACACATTATTTTCTTCGAGGTAGTATATATATATATATATATATATATATATATAAAGAAAATCTACCCTATTATATTAAATATGAAAGGCAGTTTTTTGTACATTAAGCATTGATTATTATTATTATTATTATTATTATTATTATTATTGTTGTTGTTGCTGTCGTTGTTGTTGATTTAATAGAATTTCGTTTAGTTTATACTACTTTTCATCAAAATTAGAAGATCAACAGAAGAGAAGAGAGTTCAAATTTAGCCGATGGGTCTTGTGTTTATTTCCGTTCAATGCTACTTATTTAACGATCGTAAAATCTCTCACTTTCACACACACACACACACACACACACACACACACTCACACACATATACACACAACGAAATGCAAACATATTAACTGTTAATGTAATCCGTTATATCATGTGTAGGATTCATATGGCAACACTTTAGCTTCTAATGTTGCATCAGATTCTGGTGATAAAATGTTTTAGCATGCGAAGCCTTTTCGAAAATAAGGTTAACAGAAAGGAGGTTAAGAAATAGAATATGGGATATCAACTGAGTAGGACTATTAAATGCGTAATAGACGGATATATATATATATACAGAGAGAGAGAGAGAGAGAGAGAGAGGGAGAGAATGGGTGAAAGAGATACATATGGTCACATTAGAATAGACATATAAGAAAAATTATATATATATATAAATGTAGATATATATACATAAAAAGGTAGATAGATAAGACTACTAATAAGTACATAGACAGATACGAACGCTGATATATATATATATATATATATATAGAGAGAGAGAGAGAGAGAGATGACCACATTTATGCACATAAACATGAAAATGCACAGATAGATATGGACACAAATAGATAGATATGAGCAAAGATATATATATATATATATATATATATATATATATATATATATATATATATATATATATATATTCATGTGTGTGTAGATATGGGCACAGATAGATAGATTTAATTTCTTAACGTATATATGCACAAAAGTTGAGTATCATCTACCATGCATTCAACTGTGAAAGCAGAATAACATATATCCTATATTTATTACTTCAAAGCTCCCTAGAAAATTAACTGTCGGCATTAAATGGCCCATTATATGTTGGTGTACCATTAAACAAATACACACACACTAACATATGAGTGTATGTGTGCGCGTGAGGTTTATTGATATAATTATTGTACATGAATATATATATATATATATATATATATATATATATATATATATATATATATATATATATATATATATATATATATACAGACAGACACGCAAGCAATGAACACATGTGTGTGCATATAAATAGATATTTAGACATATAATTATATATATATATATATGCATATATAATAATTATATCATAACACACACTCAACGCTCATTCCCATATCTATCTATCTATCTATCTATCTATCTATCTATCTATCTATCTATCTATCTCTCTCTCTCTCTCTATATATATATATATATATATATATATATGAAACAACTACTGGAAAAGTCACCCAAGTTTGCACAAGAAAAAGTAAGTCCCTAGCACGACAAAAGTCACATACGTGCTCGCTGTCCTCGTAGGTAGATAGATCAAGCGATGCCATTACTCGAGATCTTTAGCGTTAATCTCTCACACACACATATATATAGTTTATGGCTGAGAAGACAAATTACTTATTTCATAATTTTTAAGATAATCATATTAATTGTTTTTATTTAAATGCTGCTTTTAATACCTATTTTTAAGCTTTCCGAATAATGTATTTTCTAACGCTACATGCTGGTTTCGTAGATGCTCTTTCCTTAATAAAATACAGTTATCATCTAATTTTGAGTGATACGTTAACTTGTGTTTATTAAGCGCATTTATTTACCTGAACTTTCATTATTATCAGATTATTCTCTTTTATTACTTAGGTTATCACATGTATTGAGTACTAAAGTGTGTATATCCTTTAAGTCAAACTTAGATATACAGAATAAAATAATTAACAACAAAATGTCAATTTTTAGTTTCAAATCGGCGCAAATTATACGAGAATGAAGCCGTCTTTGTGTCTAGTCACTTCGCGAATTGGGAATATCGGAATGTCGGAATAGATAATTCTTTTGCTCTTAACAAATCAATTAGCTTCATTCCTTTCCCAACTCTAATTTCAGTATCAATTTTTGTATCCGAGCTTTGTATTTTAAAACAGAGGTCAGAATTACAGGAAATTACTGACTAATGAAGAAGATAGATCTAATTATGACTCTGAAAGGTTGCATAATTCACTTGCTTAATTCATCTTTGGCTGAAGCAACGAATTACAGAAAATGTAGCATTTGAATATTCCTTAAGAGATTTTTCAGTTATAATTCTATATGACTTTATACAAAATAGAAATAAGCATAAATAAGTATGCCGTAATAACTTTTTAAAAAACCGTGCTGGAGTCTATGTATATTAATTCTAATCAGGTTTTCCTTTAGGCCATAATGTAATCTGTCTGTGATCTATATTTTTGATTCTCTGTTAGTATTTTTCTCCCCCTACCCTTTTAGTCGTTGTGTACATATACAGGGTAATTGAAAAAATAACTTCCTATTTTAAAATACTTATAATTTATTTATTACCTATCATATTTTTTTACAAGAAAGAGAGGAACACATTTAGCATTGAGGATTTATTTAAAATTTGATATGAGCATCAGATTTCGTTACCAGCTTCTCCAGCTGTCTAGGATTCACGTCAACTGATTTCACCAGGAATTCTTGTGGTATGACCCAGTGGAGAAACACGTTGGCTGAATCCAATGAATTGAACCATAGAGTTATGAGTTTAATACCAGCTAATGCAGTACTGAACAAAAACCTTGGATAGTTAAAGGGAGATAACTGAGATATTCGGAATTAGCAGGTCACGTGGAACTACAACAATCTACTCTGGTGGAGGAAATAAAGTGTTCAGTTCGAAATTCCAATCAACTTAAGAAGGCAGGAGCGTACAGCGACCGAAACGTGAAAATAGCAATACAGATAAGGACAGCAGTCCGAACAATGACAATAATGTAAGTAATAACTTTCAGTATTCGCCCTTCAAGATCTTCGTTTTGGTTTGGTATACTAAACTTGTTCCTTTAGCCAACCCCAAAGAAACATGTCACAGATTGTTAAATCAGGACCCCTGGCTGGTCACTCATAACTAAAATAGGCAGTTATTTGTACATATGAAGAGAGTCGTCGGAGGTTAACTTTTTTTTTCTTGTTTCTTTTTATGCTTTCACTAGCAGCATGGCCCGGCGTTGCATACAGCAATCGCTATCACTTGACTTAAAATATTTTTGCCCTTCCTTGCCTTTAAAGAAGTGCCCTTTGCTGTGCTGATGTTGCTACATGCCTTACTTCATGTCTATCCCACACAGCGAATTTTTTCTAAGCTCTATACTAAACATTAAATCTGTTACGAAAAAAAGAACTAAACAAAACGATCAGCTTTAAAAAAGGACTCGTAACTGGAAAAAACCGAATGAAAAAAGAATGTTAACAACAAATACTTTTTCACACTCAATCCAGTTCTGCAGAATCAGAATCAACATTGAGTTTAAGCAAGCGAATGAGCCAATTGGAGTAAAGTGCCATGCAGATTTAAATTCCACCCCCCTTGTGACGAATGCAGCTATCGATTTTTTTGCATCCTAGTTAACATTCGTGTCGGTCAGCTGTTGGCTCTCACGCTGTCTAATAGAATATTCCTATCTATTCGTGGCAGCCAGCTATAGGCTCTCACTCTGGCCAGTAGAAAATGGCCGCAAACTACATGAAAACTGCCGTAGAAGCATGAAAAACCGATTATTTCCACTATCGATGGGAGTTGAGAAATGCAAAGTCGGTCTTGGCCTTCCCGCTAACTTGGAGCATGTGCATGTAAATTTTGGCGCAAATCCGTCGAAAATTGCGGCCGTGCATTCGTTACACACACACACACACACACACACACACACACACACACACACACACACACACACACACACACACACACACACACACACACACACACACACATCCTGCCTTTTATAGATAGAGATATTTACATTCGCCACTTTAAGGTAAGTAATTTTTTTATAATTTCTCATAAGCTTACGACACTATCATGTTGAAACTCCGCTTTCCGTACAGTCACCGAAGTTAAGTAACGTCGATCCTGGTTACTACCTAGATGGGTGACAGCTTGGGAATAGATGCGCAGGTGGGGTAATAGACAACCGTTCGGAATTTAAAATCAGAATGCTAAGTTCCAATTCAAGTCGGGTACGTTATATCCACTTACGCGTAAATACTCTTTGGAAACTTATGAAGACATCTCTTTCCCCCCCCCTCAGCTATGGGTTAATTATAAGAAGTTGTATCAGTAAAAATCATTATTATCTAAAAAAAAATACTATTTGACCTTGAGTAACCTAAAATTCGATAAGCCGTATAAAACAAATCCTTCATTGTTTATTGTATCTCTCTCTTTAATGTAATATATTTGTATGTTATATAAATATATACTTACAAAATATTCGATTTTAAGATCGGTCTTTTATGATGGAAAATATCGAAATGACCTTGTAAGTTTCAGGTTGCACTCCATTGCTGATATTTGACATGTACTTTTCGTAAAAGATAATATGACCGAGCAGTGAGCGTTTGTTGAACTTTTAAAACATATTGATCACTTGTAATAGTAATGTCTGAAAATTAAGCCGGCTTTTGTGTCATAGGGTGTTCCTGAGTTAAGTGATAGAATGAATAGATTGTATCTCAGATTTAGCGTCCGCTATCAGATTTTAAAAAACTAATCGTAGAGCTACTAGGTTGACTCGATTTTGTTCTGCATTTTTCTCTTTTTTTTTTACAGTTAGATAACATTAGAAGCGTTTAGTTTTAACTAACTTTATCAAAATAGATATCTCTTTAGATTTTATTGTAATAGAATTGATATCATATTTGCAGAGATTTGAAAAGTCGGCGTTTATTTATTAAACATTGAAGATAGAATAAAATTTGCTGAGTAATAAAAGAATTGGTAAAAATACATAAAACATATATATATATATATATATATATATATATATATATATAAAATCTGTCTATATTACTGAGATGAGGTATTATGTATATTATTTACATTATTTGGACTATTGTCCTCATCTTTGTCGCCATATTTATTACAACGTTTCGGCCTTTCAGTATCTGTCTATATTTCTGAGATGAGGTATTATGTACATTATTTACATTATTCGGACTATTGTCCTCATCTTTGTCGCCATATTTATTACAACGTTTCGGCCGTTGTACGATCCGGCCTTCTTCAGGTGACTGGAATGTCGAACTGAACCCTTTATTTCACTCACTGGGGTAGACTGTTCTAGTTCCACGTGCCATGTTCAAGGGCACATGGCACAGTTGATAAAGGGGTTAGTTAGATCCAATGAAGGGGATCCAAAGAGTGTGAGTTCAATACGTGGCTAAGGCAGTGGAGAACTTGGAGAAGGGAATTGACAGGAGATAACTGATAACTGGCATCCATTAAACATGGCACGTGGAACTAGAACAGTCTACCCCAGTAAACGAAATAAAGGGTTCAGCTCATAAGTATGGCTAGACCTCCAGTTGTCTATAGGTAGGATCGAAACCCGTCTGAAATGGCATCAGACGGAGAGTCTGCCCCTATGCCCCTGGCACACACACACACACACACACACACACACATATATATATATATATATATATATATATATATATATATATATGTGTGTGTGTGTGTGTGTGTGTGTGTATACATATATATATATATATATATATATATATATATATATATATACATATACACACATACACACACACACACACACACAAATATATATAAATTAATCACTAACCACTGTTTCTTTTCTTTCAATAACAAATTCTGCAAACATAAATTTGGTTTGCCCATGGGGTATACTTTCAGTTATATTCTCGCTTGCCGGTTTCTAGAATTTTTAGAATAGTCTTCATTTAAACGTATCATATCTAACAGCTTTACTTACTTAAGATATATAGATTACGTCCTCTTATTTTATCCCCAAGATACTAACCGTTTCAACATAACAGCTAAGCTCAATAATTTGAAACAAATAACATTTCCTCAATATCCTATTAATAAGTACCGATAATAAGTTGAAATTTAAAGTCTACCAAAACCCAACTAACAAAAATGACCTTTCAATTTCTATTCACACCCAAAATCTACAATAATTAAAGGATTTTACCTTAGAGCCCCGTAGGCGTGAATACATTAGTCAAGAAGATGATTATATTGAGAACACATTCAAACTTCTACAATACTCATACCATTTGATTTTAAATGCAAAAAACGGGCTCACAAAATCTATAAAGAAGAAAAAAAGAACACTTCCAACAAAAATTATACAGTATTCATAATCCTACCTTCAAACACTAAACTTACAAATGAATTAACCATCCCTGACACAAGGAACCTTGCCGCCACCTTCAAGATTATGAGATATATAATCAGGATAACAAAAAAAAATAAAACAAAAAACAATTTAAATGCCAGAGTTTATCAAATCAAGTCTTTACATTCCAATAACATGTACATTTGGGAGACATCACACAATGAAAAAAAACGGCATCCATGAACACAAAGGAGACTTGCGATTAGATAAACATTCAAATTTGCTTGTCTTAAGCGTAAAAATGTGGAGCATAACTGTGACGTCGTCCCACGGTCGCAGCGTCGACTGTGTCGTTCGATCCCGTTCGCGGCGCCAATTGTGACGTCACGTGCTCCCCAGGCTCTGATATCCTGGTCACGGACAGCACCAGTTGTGACGTCTTTTGTCGCGGCGTCAGCTGTTCGCTCCTCGCTGCTCCAAACGTGACGTTCTAACCCTTTGGTTAGATTGATACCAGCCTCGTCGTTCTCAACCCGCTTCCAACGCCTGGTTACCAGGGTAACTGCACTGATCTCCGGTCTGCCTACCCACGTTGTGACTTGATCTTAGACAGACGAGATCAAACAGGGCTTGGGGCCGTAATGCAAGTTGAGTCTAACGGGGGTGATAACACACAATTATGTATAAAAAAAAAGAAATAAAATAAAAACTCACAAGGTCTAACGTATCAAGAAAAAGGTAACAAACTTTTATGTCTAATTGCTCGGTACATAGGACTATGTCTACCTCACAACCCGTTCTGTGGATTGTGGCACGACGCTTTTACTAGGCAACTTTAAGGCTTCCAGTTGTCTGCTCTCTAAGAAATTTGTGTTTCGGCGTGTCCTTGGACGAAAGTCGAAAAAAAAAAAAAAACTTATTTCTGTGGTCTGATTCTAAGTCGCTCTTCAAACTACTTGTTCTTGGTTGAAGAAGAGTCCAGAAGAGTGCGTGAACCTTGGTCAGCTATCTTGACGCGGTTTCAACTCTGGGCGCTCATCTCTGCTTGTCGTTCACGGCTCAAACTCCAACTCAAACTCTCTCGCCGTCCGTGGCTGAACTCTCTCGCCGTCCGCGGCGCAAACTCTTCAGAGTCTGAATTACTGGTCACTCATCTCCGCCGTCAGTGCGCGAATTAACTTCTTCTCTTCGGCTTCGGTTGGACGAACTTCTTCACTTCGGTTTTTGATAATTCTAAATACGTATCCAGCCTTCTTATTTCTGGTTAGGGATTTTCCATTTTCGGTTACTCACTTTCACTCCCACTGCCTTATTGTGTCTCTGAGGGCGTATACCCGCTTCCCCGCTTCTTCGTATGTCATGTGACCGCTTTCGGCCAATGAGGTCCTGGTCGGGTATCTTTCCTCCTCCCTCGTGTGTCATGTGATCTTATTTAGCCAATGACGTCCCAGTCGGGCATCTTTCTCCTCCTTCGTGTGTCATGTGATCTTATTTAGCCAATGACGTCTTTAGTCGGGTGTGGACAATCCGTGGCTTTGTTCTGGAGGAAGAAACACCTTGCTTAAAAAAAAAAAAAAAATTTAAATTGCCCTTATCATGAGCGACTGCGATGACACCTTCGGCTTTTTAACACGTGGTATTTGTCAAGCAGTTTATCGCTAATTGGATATGATCTAAGAAAGAAATTTCTCAGACCTTTTGGCGTTTTGGAACGAAATAAAAATATTTCACTTTTTCCCGGTCAAAGGCCTGATAATAAAAATGTTCATTATCTCAAAAGAAAACATTTTGTGTGGCTTTTTCCAATTCTGGAAATTGTCTGTGTTTTCGTATTAATGGTTTGTCTTCATATCCTTAGATACACTTCCTACCTGTTACCTATCATATTTTTCATTGTCCCTAAACTTTGTTTCTTCAACCATTTGATAACAAACTTCCATTTTTCGTGGATACGGTAGTAGGTCAGGTGCTTGACCTGATATTTTTTCGACATCTGGTATCTGTCAGCCGAGCTCGTGTGTGCTCGCTTATGACCTGGTTTCGTATTATGTTTTCTTTCTTTCTTCTTCGTTTTCTCTTTCCTTCTTCCAGATCGCTTGAACGTAAAGAAAGAATCATTCCTAAAACCCGAAATATTTTTCAGCCCTAAATAATTATCAAATGGTTGACAAACCGTAAAAAACAAATCATATATTTATGAATATTTCTTTTCAGCTCGCTAACTATGCATGGTGCCACGTAACTTTAATTTGACCAAGGCTTATTTAAAAAAAGAACAGAATTCTTTAAAAAGAAATTATTATGAAAATATATTTCTAGTAATACAGGCAAATAATAACACGTTTTTAAAACTACATTACACCACCATTTTTCTACAGATTCATTATTCATGAATCTATCTTAACTTTTTCTAATACATGAAAATAAATGAAAATATATACAAAATATGCACGAAAAATGTTTTAATGAAAAATCAAATGAAAACCAAATTTTTTCAAAAAGATCCTGCTGCGTTCCAGTAACATTTACACACTTTATCATCCAGAATGATTTTCACATATATTTGAATATTATCTATTGCTTCATTACAGGTGACACGTATCTAATCAATAAGAAATTACCAAACGCAACATACCATTAATCTGCGTCACATTGCTTTTTATTATTTTTATCATTTCTATCTCTGACAAAGTTTTAATAATGTGAAACATGTTAGATTAAGATCTGTTTCCTATTTGTGTTTTTTATCCCATCATATATATATATATATATATATATATATATAATAATAAAGAAAGTTGCTATAAAATTTATACAAAAATTAAATAGCAATGTTAATATGATTAATCCGAAATCACGTTGATATAATGTCACAGGACTTATTGAGATATTAATTTATAATTCCTTCATATAAATCACGTTGCCTTCCGTTTGATAATAAATGAAGACCTTGCCAAGTATTCGAGTTTCCCAAAATGGAAGACAATTGCTATGTTCGTGATCCGTTTCAATCGACGTTGTTAATGGCCGTGAAATATAATGGAATTTTTGTTCGTGATCATTCAAATTGATAATCACGTTAATGTCCGTTTGAATCAATAAATGTTCTTCCGTTAATCCACGTTGATATATTTCGTGATCCGTTTTGAATCACGTTGGATAATGTTCGTGATCCGTTTTCACATTGCTATATCGTTTGAATCATTGCTAAATGGTTTTTGAATCGATGGTTTCCGTTTGAATCAATGTTCGTGATCCGTTTGAATCACGTTGATATAATGTTCGTGATCCGTTTGAATCGACGTTGCTAAATGTTCAGATCATTTTGAATCAAATATAATGTTCGTGATCCGTTTAAATCAAAGTTGCTATAATGTTCGTGATCCGTTTGAATCATTGATATAATGTTCCCGTTTGAATCACGTGGTTGATCCGTTTGAATCCGTTGTTTCTATAATGTTCGTCCGTTTGGATTTGGTTTTCATATATTTGTGATCCGTTTTGAATCACGATCCCGTTTGAATATGGTTTGAATCACGTTGCTATAATGTTCATGATCCGTTTGAATCACGTTGTATAATGTTCGTGATCCGTTTGAATCACGTTGAATAATGTTCGTGATCCGTTTGAATCACGTTGATATAATGTTCGTGATCCGTTTGAATCACGTTGATATAATGTTCGTGATCCGTTTGAATCAGTTGTTAATGTTCGTGATCCGTTTGAATGTTGATATAATGTTCGTGATCCGTTTGAATCATCCGTTTGATATAATGTTCGTGATCCCGTTTTGAATTTATAATGTTCACATTTTGAATCACGTTGATATAATGTTCGTGATCCGTTTTGAATCACGTTGATATAATTTCGTGTTCCGTTTGAATCACGTTGCTATAATGTTCGTGATCCGTTTGAATCACGTTGATATAATGTTCGTGATCCGTTTGAATCACGTTGATATAATGTTCGTGATCCGTTTCACGTTGCTATAATGTTCGTGATCCGTTCACGTTGCTATAATGTTCGTGATCCGTTTGAATCGTTGATATAATGTTCGTGATCCGAATCATTTTGCTATAATGTTCGTGATCCGTTTGAATCACGTTGCTATAATGTTCGTGATCCGTTTGAATCACGTTGTATAATGTTCTGATCCGTTTGAATCACGTTGATATAATGTTCGTGATCCGTTTGAATCACGTTGCTATAATGTTCGTGATCCGTTTGAATCACGTTGATATAATGTTCGTGATCGTTTGAATGACGTTTGTTAATGGTTCGTTTGAATCACGTTGCTATAATGTTCGTGATCCGTTTGAATCCGTTGATATAATGTTCGTGATCCGTTTGAATCACGTTGCTATAATGTTCGTGATCCGTTTTGAATCATAATATAATGTTCGTGATCCGTTTTGAATCACGTTGCTATAATGTTCGTGATCCGTTTGAATCACGTTGATATAATGTTCGTGATCCGTTTGAATCACGTTGATATAATGTTCGTGATCCGTTTGAATCACGTTGCTATAATGTTCGTGATCCGTTTGAACGTTGATATAATGTTCGTGATCCGTTTGAATCACGTTGCTATAATGTTTCGTGATCCGTTTTGAATCACGTTGCTATAATGTTCGTGATCCGTTTGAATCACGTTGCTATAATGTTCGTGATCCGTTTGAATCACGTTGATATAATGTTCATGATACGTTTGAATCATTTTGCTATAATGTTCGTGATCCGTTTGAATCACGTTGCTATAATGTTCGTGATCCGTTTGAATCACGTTGATATAATGTTCGTGGATCCGTTTGAATCCGTTTATAATGTTCGTGATCCGTTTGAATCACGTTGCTATAATGTTCGTGATCCGTTTGAATCACGTTGCTATAATGTTCCTGATCCGTTTGAATCACGTTGATATAATGTTCGTGATCCGTTTGAATCACGTTGCTATAATGTCCGTGATCCGTTTGAATCACGTCGATATAATGTTCGTGATCCGTTTGAATCACGTTGCTATAAGGTTCGTGATCCGTTTGAATGACGTTGATATAATGTTCGTGATCCGTTTGAATCACGTTGCTATAATGTTCGTGATCCGTTTGAATGACGTTGATATAATGTTCCGTTTTGATCCGTTTAAATCCGTTTATAATCGTGATCCGTTTTAATCACGTATAATGTTCGTGATCCGTTTGAATCACGTTGCTATAATGTTCATTATCCGTTTGAATCACGTTGCTATAATGTTCGTGATCCGTTTCAATCACGTTGCGATATAATGTTCGTGATCCGTTTGAATCACGTTGATATAATGTTCGTGATCCGTTTGAATCACGTTGCTATAATGTTCGTGATCCGTTTGAATCCATTGATATAATGTTCGTGATCCGTTTGAATCACGTTGCTGTTATATGGTTCGTGATCCGTTTGAATCCACGTTGCTATAATGTTCGTGATCCGTTTGAATCACGTTGCTATAATGTTCGTGATCCGTTTGAATCACGTTGCTATAATGTTCGTGATCCGTTTGAATCACGTTGCTATAATGTTCGTGATCCGTTTGAATCACGTTGATATAATGTTCGTGATCCGTTTGAATCACGTTGATATAATGTTCGTGATCCGTTTTGATCACGTTGATATAATGTTCGTGTCCGTTTGAATCATAATGTTCGTGATCGTTGAATCCGTTATAATGTTCGTGATCCGTTTGAATCACGTTGATATAATGTTCGTGATCCGTTTGAATCCGTTGATGTATCTTCGTGATCCGTTTGAATCGTTGCTATAATGTTCGTGATCCGTTTGAATCACGTTGTTATAATGTTCGTGATCCGTTTTGAATCACGTTGCTATAATGTTCGTGTTTGAATCCGTTTTATAATCGTGATCCGTTTGAATCACGTTGCTATAATGTTCGTTTGATCCGTTGATATAATGTTCGTGGTCCGTTTGAATCACGTTGATTTAATGTTCGTGTTCCGTTTGAATCACGTTGATATAATGTTCGTGATCCGTTTGAATCACGTTGATATAATGTTCGTGATCCGTTTGAATCACGTTGATATAATGTTCGTGATCCGTTTGAATCACGTTGATATAATGTTCGTGATCCGTTTGAATCACGTTGCTATAATGTTCGTGATCTGTTTTGAATCACGTTGCTATAATGTTCGTGATCCGTTTAAATCACGTTGATATAATGTTCGTGATCCGTTTGAATCACGTTGTTATAATGTTCGTGATCCGTTTGAATCACGTTATAATGTTCATGATCCGTTTGAATCACGTTGCTATAATGTTCGTGATCCGTTTGAATCACGTTGCTATAATATTCGTGATCCGTTTGAATCACGTTGCTATAATGTTCGTGATCCGTTTGAATCACGTTGATATAATGTTCGTGATCCGTTTTGTATAATGTTCGTGATCCGTTTGAATCACGTTGCTATAATGTTCGTGATCCGTTTGAATCACGTTGCTATAATGTTCGTGATCCGTTTGAATCACGTTGATATAATGTTCGTGATCCGTTTGAATCACGTTGCTATAATGTTCGTGATCCGTTTGAATCCCGTTGATATAATGTTCGTGTTCCGTTTTGAATCACGTTATAATGTTCGTGATCCGTTTGAATCACGTTGATATAATATTCGTGATCCGTTTGAATCACGTTGATATAATATTCGTGATCCGTTTGAATCACGTTGCTATAATGTTCGTGATCCGTTTGAATCACGTTGCTATAATGTTCGTAATCCGTTTGAATCACGTTGCTATAATGTTCGTGATCCGATTTGATCCGTTGAATCACGTTGATATAATGTTCGTGGATCCGTTTGAATCACGTTCTTATAATGTTCGTTTTGAATCACGTTATATAATATTCGTGATCCGTTTGAATGATCCGTTTGAATCACGTTGCTATAATGTTCGTGATCCGTTTGAATCACGTTGATATAATGTTTGATCCGTTTGAATCACGTTGATATAATGTTCGTGATCCGTTTGAATCACGTTGCTATAATGTTCGTGATCCGTTTGAATCACGTTGATATAATCTTCGTGATCCGTTTGAATCACGTTGATATAATGTTCGTGATCCGTTTGAATCACGGTGATATAATGTTCGTGATCCGTTTGAATCACGTTGCTATAATGTTCGTGATCCGTTTGAATCACGTTGATATAATGTTCGTGATCCGTTTGAATCAACGTTGATATAATGTTCGTGATCCGTTTGAATCACGTTGATATAATATTCGTGATCCGTTTGAATCACGTTGCTATAATATTCGTGATCCGTTTTGAATCACGTTGATATAATGTTCGTGATCCGTTTGAATCATAATGTTCGTTGATATAATGTTCGTGATCCGTTTTATAATGTTCATCGTTGATCCGTTTAATGATCATCGTTTGATCCGTTCGTTCCGTTTGAATCATATAATGTTCGTGATCCGTTTGAATCGTTGCGATATATTTGAATCAGTTTTGCTATAATGTTCGTTTGAATCACGTTGATATAATGTTCATGATCGTTTGAATCACGTTGATAATCACGTTGAATAAATTCGTGATCCGTTTGAATCACGTTGATATAATGTTCGTGAATCCGTTTGAATCACGTTGTTCTATCCGTTTGAATCACGTTGCGTAATCCGTTTGAATCACGTTGATATAATGTTCGTGATCCGTTTGAATCACGTTGATATAATGTTCGTGATCCGTTTGAATCACGTTGCTATAATGTTCGTGATCCGTTTTAGAATCACGTTGCTATAATGTTCGTGATCGTTTGAATCCGTTATAATGTTCGTGATCCGTTTGAATCACGTTGCTATAATGTTCGTGAATCCGTTTGAATCACGTCGATATAATGTTCGTGATCCGTTTTTTCACGTTGCTATAATGTTCGTGATCCGTTTGCTTTAATGTTCGATATCCGTTCGTGACCGTTGATATAATGTTCGTGGTCCGTTTGAATCACGTTGATATAATGTTATAATATTCGTGATCCGTTTGAATCACGTTGTTATAATGTTCGTGATCCGTTTGAATCACGTTGCTATAATGTTCGTGATCCGTTTGAATCACGTTGCCGTAATTATTCGTGATCCGTTTGAATCCCGTTGCTATAATGTTCGTGATCCGTTTGAATCACGTTGATAATCATCCGTTTGATTGTGATAATATTCGTGATCCGTTTGAATCACGTTGATATAATTCCGTGATCCGTTTTGAATCCCGTTGCTATAATGTTCGTTTTCCGTTTGAATCGTTGATAATGTTCGTTTTCCGTTTGAATCACGTTGATATAATGTTCGTGATCCGTTTGAATCACGTTGATATAATGTTCGTGATCCGTTTGAATCACGTTGTTTAATATTCGTGATCCGTTTGAATCACTTTGCTATAATGTTCGTGATCCGTTTGAATCACGTTGATATCCGTTTGAATGTTCGTGATCCGTTTGAATCACGTTGATATAATGTTCATGATCCGTTTGAATCAATTGATATAATGTTCGTGATCCGTTTGAATCCGTTGATATAATGTTTGTGATCCGTTTGAATCACGTTGCTATAATGTTCGTGATCCGTTTGAATCACGTTGATATAATGTTCGTGATCCGTTTTGAATCACGTTGATATAATGTTCGTGATCCGTTTGAATCACGTTGCTATAATGTTCGTGATCCGTTTGAATCACGTTGATATAATGTTCGTGATCCGTTTGAATCACGTTGATAATAATTTTGTGATCCGTTTGAATCACGTTGATATAATGTTCGTGATCCGTTTGAATCACGTTGCTATAATATTCGTGATCCGTTTGAATCACGTTGCTATAATGTTCATGATCCGTTTGAATCACGTTGAATATAATGTTCGTGATCCGTTTGAATCACGTTGATATAATGTTCGTGATCCGTTTGAATCACGTTGATATAATGTTCGTGATCCGTTTGAATTTCTTATAATATTCGTGATCCGTTTTGAATCACATTTGATATAATGTTCGTGATCCGTTTGAATCACGTTGATATAATGTTCGTTCTCCGTTTGAATCACGTTTCTATAATGTTCGTGATCCGTTTGAATCACGTTGATATACGTCGTAATCCGTTTGAATCAAGTTGTTATAATGTTCGTGATCCGTTTAATCACGTTGATATAATGTTCGTGATCCGTTTGAATCACGTTGATATAATGTTCGTGTTTGAATCACGTTTGAATCACCGTTTGAATCACGTTCTTATAATATTCGATCCGTAATCACGTTGCTATAATGTTCGTCCGTTTGAATCACGATATAATGTTCCGTTGCTATAATGTTCGTATAATGTTCGTGATCCGTTTGAATCACGTTGATATAATGTTCGTGATCCGTTTGAATCACGTTGATATAATGTTCGTGATCCGTTTTGAATCACGTTGATATAATTCGTGATCGTTTGATCACGTTGCTGTATGTTCGTGATCCGTTTGAATCACGTTGCTATAATGTTCCGTTTGAATCACGTTGCTATAATGTTCGTGATCCGTTTGAATATTGCTATGTTCGTGATCCGTTTGAATCACGTTGATATAATGTTCGTGGTCCGTTTGAATCACGTTGATATAATGATCCGTTTGATCCGTTTTAAATATTCGTGATCCGTTTGAATCACGTTGATATAATGTTCGTGATCCGTTTTGAATCTACGTTGCTATAATGTTCGTGATCCGTTTGAATCACGTTGATATAATGTTCGTAATCCGTTTGAATCCGTTTGCTATATATTCGTGATCCGTTTGAATCACGTTATAATGTTCGTCGCGATCCGTTTGAATCACGTTGATATAATGTTCGTGATCCGTTTGAATCACGTTGATATAATGTTCGTTCCGTTTCAATCATGTTGATATAATGTTCGTGATCCGTTTGAATCACGTTGCTATAATGTTCGTGATCCGTTTTTGAATCACGTTGATAATGTTCGTGATCCGTTTGAATCTCGTTGATATAATGTTCGTGATCACCACGTTGCTATAATGTTCGTGATCCGTTTGAATCACGTTGATATAATGTTCGTGATCCGTTTGAATCGTTGTTATAATGTTCGTGATCCGTTTGAATCGTTGCTATAATGTTCGTGATCCGTTTGAATCACGTTCTTATAATGTTCGTGATCCGTTTGAATCACGTTGTTATAATATTCGTGATCCGTTTGAATCGTTGATATAATGTTGCGCTGAACTACGTTGATATAATGTTCTTGATCCGTTTCACGTTTAAATGATCCGTTGAATCACGTTCTTATGTTATTCGTGATCCATTTGAATCACGTTGCTATAATGTTCGTGATCCGTTTGAATCACGTTGATATAATGTTCGTGATCCGTTTGAATCACGTTGCTATAATGTTCGTGATCCGTTTGAATCACGTTGATATAATGTTCGTGATCCGTTTGAATCCACGTTTAATGTTCGTGATCCGTTTTGAATCAGTTATAATGTTCGTGATCCGTTTGAATCACGTTGCTATAATGTTCGTGATCCGTTTGAATCACGTTGATATAATGTTCGTGATCCGTTTGAATCACGTTGAATCATGTTCGAGATCGTTTGAATAACGTTGCTAAATGTTCGTGATCCGTCGAACTGATCCGTTTGAATCACGTTGATATAATGTTTCCGTTTGAATCACGTTGATATAATGTTCGTGATCCGTTTGAATCACGTTGATATAATGTTCGTGATCCGTTTGAATCACGTTCTTATAATATTCGTGATCCGCTTGAATCATGTTTATAATATTCGTGATCCGTTTGAATCACGTTGATATAATGTTCGTGATCCGTTTGAATCAACGTTGATATAATGTTCGTGATCCGCCTTGAATCACGTTGATATAATGTTCGTGATCCGTTTGAATACGTTCTTATAATATTCGTGATCCGTTTTTAATCACGTTGATATAATGTTCGTGATCCGGTTTGAATCACGTTGATATAATGTTCGTGATCCGTTTGAATCACGTTGTTATAATGTTCGTGATCCGTTTGAATCACGTTGATATAATATTCGTGATCCGTTTGAATCACGTTTTGATCCGTTGAATCACGTTGATATAATGTTCGTGATCCGTTTTTTGATAATATATTCGTGATCCGTTTGAATCACGTTGCTATAATGTTCGTGATCCGTTTGAATCCGTTTGATAATCACCGTTTGAATCACGTTCTTATAATGTTCGTGATCGTTTGAATCACGTTTGCTATAATGTTCGTGATCCCTTTGAATCACGTTGATATAATATTCGTGATCCGTTTGAATCACGTTGATATAATGTTCGTGATCCGTTTTGAATCACGTTGCTATAATATTCGTGGATCCGTTTGAATCACGTTGATATAATGTTCGTGATCCGTTTGAATCACGTTGCTATAATGTTCGTGATCCGTTTGAATCACGTTGCTATAATGTTCCCGTGTTTTGAATCACGTTGCTATGTTCGTGATCCGTTTGAATCACGTTGATATAATGTTCGTGATCCGTTTGAATCACGTTGCTATAATGTTCGTGATCCGTTTGAATCACGTTGATAATATTCGTGATCCGTTTTGAATCATCGTTATAATGTTCGTGATCCGTTTGAATCACGTTGCTATAATGTTCGTGATCCGTTTGAATCACGTTGCTATAATGTTCGTGATCCGTTTGAATCACATTGATCCGTTTTGAATCACGTTGATATAATGTTCGTGATCCGTTTGAATCCCGTTGATATAATGTTCGTGATCCGTTTTGATCCATTTGAATCACGTTGATATAATGTTCGTGATCCGTTTTGAATCATTCTTATAATGCGTTCGCTATGAATCACGTCGTGATCCGTTTGAATCCCGTTGATATAATGTTCGTGATCCGTTTGAATCACGTTGATATAATGTTCGTGATCCGTTTGAATCACGTTGCTATAATGTTCGTGATCCGTTTAATCACGTTGCTATATAATGTTCGTGATCCGTTTGAATCATGTTGATATAATGTTCGTGATCCGTTTTGAATCACGTTGATATTCGTGATGCTATAATGTGATCCGTTTGATATTCTATATAATATTCGTGATCCGTTTGAATCACGTTGCTATAATGTTCGTGATCCGTTTGAATCAGTTGATATAATGTTCGTGATCCGTCACGTTGATATAATATTCGTGATCCGTTTGAATCACGTTATAATGTTCGTGATCCGTTTGAATCACGTTGATATAATGTTCGTGATCCGTTTGAATCACGTTTGCTATAATGTTCGTGATCCGTTTGAATCACGTTGATAATATTCATGAATAATGTTCGTGACGTTTGATATAATGTTCGATCCGTTTGAATCCGTTGATATAATGTTCGTGATCCGTTTGAATCGTTTCTATAATGTTCGTGATCCGTTTGAATCACGTTGATTATGTTTTGTGAATAACGTTCGTTCGTTCCGTTTGAATCACGTTGCTATAATGTTCGTGATCCGTTTGAATCACTTTGATATAATATTCGTGATCCGTTTGAATCACGTTGATATAATGTTCGTGATCGTTTGAATCACGTTTGAATCATCCGTTTTGAATTGCTGTAAATGTTCGTGATCCGTTTGAATCACGTACGTCGATTGATCCGTTGAATTGTTCGTGATCCGTTTGAATCACGTTGATATAATGTTCCGTTGAATCCGTTGATTGAATCAATCAGGTTGCTTTAATGTTCGCGATCCGTTTGAATCACGTTGATATAATGTTCGTGATCCGTTTGAATCACGTTGATATAATGTTCGTGGTCCGTTTGAATCACGTTGCTATAATGTTCGTGATCCATTTGAATCACGTTGATATAATGTTCGTGATCCGTTTGAATCACGTTGATATAATGTTCGAGATCCGTTTGAATAACGTTGCTATAATGTTCGTGATCCGTTTGTATAATGTTGAATCCGTTGATTTGAATAATGTTCGTGATCCGTTTGAATCACGTTGCTATAATGTTCGTGATCCGTTTGAATCATTGATATAATGTTCGTGATCCGTCTGAATCCCGTTGATATAATGTTCATCCGTTTGAATCGTTGATCCCGTTTTGAATCACGCGATCCGTTTGAATCACGTTGATATAATATTCGTGATCCATTTGAATCATTTTGCTATAATGTTCATTGATCCGTTTTGAATCACGTTGATATAATGTTCGTGATCCGTTTGAATCATGTTGATATATTATTCGGATCATGCTAATCATAAAGTTGATATGATATTTCGTGATCGTTTGAATCATTTTATATAATGTTCGTGATCCGTTCGAATCCACGAACTTGCTATAATGTTCGTTTCCGTTTGAATCGTCGATATGTATAATGTTCGTTTTCCGTTTGAATCGTTGATATAATATTCGTGATCCGTTTGAATCACGTTGATATAATGTTCGTGATCCGTTTGAATCACGTTGATATAATGTTCGTGATCCGTTTGAATCCACGATATAAGTCGGTGAATATGAATGTTCTATCGTTTGAATAACGTTGCTATAATGTTCATTATCCGTTTGAATCGTTGTTATAATATTCGTGATCGTTTGAATCACTTTGATATAAAGTTCGTGGATCCGTTTGAATCACGTTGATATAATGTTCGTGGACCTTTTGAATCACGTTGATATAATGTTCGTGATCCGTTTGAATCACGTAGCTATAATGTTCATGATATGTTTGAAACATGTTGCTATAATGTTTCGTGATCCGTTTGAATCACTTTGATATAATGTTCGTGATCCGTTTGAATCACGTTGATAATAATGTTCGTGATCCGTTTTAATCACGTTGTTATAATGTTCGTGATCCGTTTGAATCACGTTGATAATGTTCGTGATCGGTTTGAATCACGTTGATATAATGTTCGTGATCCGTTTTAATCACGTTGATATAATATTCGTGGATCCGTTTGAATCACGTTGATATAATGTTCGTGATCTGTTTGAATCACGTTGATAAATATTCGTGATCCGTTGAATCCGTTGATAATGCTTCGACATCCGCTTGAATCGTTGTTATAATGTTGGTGATCCGTTTTGAATCCCGTTGAATTAATGTTCGCGATACGTTTGAATCACGTTGATATAAATTTTCGTGATCCGTTTTGAATCCGTTGCTATATGTTTATGATCCGTTTGAATCATGTTGCTATAATGTTCGTGATCCGTTTGAATCCCGTTGATACATTTCGTGATCCGTTTGAATCAGTTTGTTATATTGTTCGTGATCGTTTGAATCACGTTGATATAATGTTCGTGATCGTTTGAATAACGTTGATATAATGTTCGTGATCCGTTCGAATCCCTTTGCTATAATCGTTTCCGTTTGAATCCGTTTGAATAATGTTCGTTTCCAGTCGATATAATATTCGTGATCCGTTTTGAATCATGTTGATATAATGTTCGTGATCCGTTTGAATCACGTTGATATGAATTCGTGATCCGTTTTGAATCACGTTGATATAAAGTTCGCCTTTTGAATCGATTTCGTTTGAATGTTCATGATCCGTTTGAATCACTTTGCTATAATGTTCGATCCGTTTGAATCACGTTGATATAATGTTCGTGGTCCGTTTGAATCCCGTTTATATGATGCTCGATCGTTTTGAATAACGTTACATGATCCATTTTAACTGGCTTTGAATCACGTCGAATCATAATGTTCGTGATCCAATGAATCACGTCGATATAATGTTTGTGATCCCGTTTGAACGCCGTTGCTATAATGTTCGTAATCCGTTTGTTAGATATCCATTTGTTGATGATAATGTTCGTGATCCGTTTGAATCACGTTCTATAATGTTCATGATCCATTTGAATCATGTGTTGCTATAATGTTCGTGATCCGTTTGAATCACGTTGATATAACAATGTTCGTGATACGTTTGAATCCGTTGCTATAATATCGACATCCGTTTTTAATCACGTCGATATAATATTTCATTGATCCGTTTTAATCATGTTGATACGTTTCTTGATCCGTTTGAATCACGCTATAATGTTCGCTTCTCTCCGCCTAACCACAAAGCACATAATCGTTCGTTTTCCGATTGAATCACGCGATATAATATCAGATCCGTCGAATCACGTTGATATAATATTCCGTGACCCGTTTGAATCACTTTGATATAATGTTCCTCTGATCCGTTTGAATCACGTTGATATGATGCCTGTACCGTTTGAATAACGTTGCGAGTAATGTTCGTGACCCGTTCGGAATCATACATATAATATCTGTGATCCGTCGGAATCACTTCTTTGATATAAAGTTCGATCCGTTTCATGCCATATAATATTTGCGGACCTTTTGAATCAGGTTGCCATACGTTCATGATCCGTTTGAATCACGTAGCTATACGTTGGCTATCCGCCTGAATCACGCTGCGTAATGTTCGCGATCCGCTTTGAACTATATAATGTTCGTGATCCGTTTTGAATCACGTTGTTATAATGTTCGTGATCCGTCCGAATCACGTTGATATAATGATCGTGATCCGTTTGAATCACGTTGATATAATGTTCGTGATCCGTTTGAATCACGTTGATATAATGTTCGTGTTCGTGATCCGTTTTGAATCACGTTGATATAATGTTCGTGATCCGTTTGAATCACGTTGATATAATGTTTATGATCCGTTTGAATCACGTTGATATAATGTTCGTGATCCGTTTGAATCACGTTGCTATAATGTTCATGATCCGTTTGAATCACGTTGCTATAATGTTCGTGATCCGTTTGAATCACGTTGATATAATGTTCGTGATCCGTTTGAATCACGTTGCTATAATGTTCATGATCCGTTTGAATCACGTCGATATAATGTTCGTGATCCGTTTGAATCACGTTGATATAATGTTCGTGATCCGTTTGAATCACGTTGATATAATGTTCGTGATCCGTTTTGAATCACGTTGATATAATGTTCGTGATCCGTTTGAATTCTTATAATAATATTCGTGATCCGTTTGAATCACGTTGCTAATGAATGATCCGTTTGAATCACGTTGTTATAATGTTCGTGATCCGTTTGAATCACGTTGATATAATGTTCGTGATCCGTTTTGAATCACGTTGCTATAATGTTTCTGATCCGTTTGAATCACGTTGATATAATGTTCGTGATCCGTTTGAATCACGTTGCTTAATGTTCGTGATCCGTTTAAAAACACGTTGCTATAATGTTCGTGATCCGTTTGAATCACGTTGATATAATGTCGTGATCCGTTTGAATCACGTTCTTATAATGTTCGTGATCCGTTTGAATCACGTTGATATTGTTCATATAAATCACGTTGATATAATGTTCGTGATCCGTTTGAATCACGTTGATATAATGTTCGTGATCCGTTTGAATCACGTTGATATAATGTTCGTGATCCGTTTGAATCACGTTGTTATAATGTTCGTGATCCGTTTGAACGTTCGTGATCCGTTTGAATCAGGTTGTTATAATGTTCGTGATCCGTTTGAATCACGTTGATATAATGTTCGTGATCCGTTTGAATCACGTTGCTATAATGTTCGTGATCCGTTTGAATCACGTTGATATAATGTTCGTGATCCGTTTGAATCACGTTGATATAATGTTCGTGATCCGTTTGAATCACGTTGCTATAATGTTCGTGATCCGTTTGAATCACGTTGCTATAATGTTCGTGATCCGTTTTGAAATGTTCATCGTTTGTTATAATGTTCGTGATCCGTTTGAATCACGTTGATATAATGTTCGTGATCCGTTTGAATCAAGACTTATAATATTCGTGATCCGTTGGAATCTCGTCGATATAATGTTCGTGATCCGTTTGAATCACGTTCTTATAATGTTCGTGATCCGTTTGAATCACGTTGCTATAATGTTCGTGATCCGTTTAAATCACGTTGATATAATGTTCGTGATCCGTTTGAATCAGTTTGCTGAACGTTCATGATCCGTTTGAATCACGTCGATGATATAATTTTGTTTCGTGATCCGTTTCAATCACGTTGCTATAATGGCCGTGATCCGTTTGAATCACGTTTCTATAATATGTTCCTGATCCGTTTTGAATCACGTTGATATAATATTCGTGATCCGTTTGAATCAGTTTAAGAATGTTCGTGATCCGTTTGAATCACGTTGATATAATGTTCGTGATCCGTTTGAATCACGTTGTTGTAATGTTCGTGATCCGTTTGAATCAGTTTGATATAATGTTCATCCGTTTGAATCACGTTGATATGATGTTCGTGATCCGTTTGAATAACGTTGCTATAATGTTCGTGATCCGTTTGAATCACGTTTCTATAATGTTCGTGATCCGTTTGAATCACGTTGATATAATGTTCGTGATCCGTTTGAATCACGTTGATATAATGTTCGTGATCCGTTTGAATCACGTTGATATAATGTTCGTGATCCGTTTGAATCACGTTGCTGAATGTTCGTGGATCCGTTTGGAATCACGTTGATATAATGTTCGTGATCCGTTTGAATCACGTCGATATAATGTTCGTGATCCGTTTGAATCACGTTGTTCGTATAATGTTCGTGATCCGTTTGTTGCTAATCACGTTGATATAATGTTCGTGATCCGTTGAATCACGTTTATATGATGCTCGGTATCGTTTGAATCATGTTATAATGTTCGTGATCCGTTTGAATCACGTTGATATAATGTTCGTGATCCGTTTGAATCATCCGTTGAATATAATGTTCGTAATAAATGTCTGTTTGAATCCCGTTTGATATAATGTTCGCATCCGTTTGAATCACGTTGATATAATGTTTCGTGATCCGTTTGAATCATGTTGATATAATGTTCGTGATCCATTTGAATCACGTTGCTATAATGTTCGTGATCCGTTTGAATCATGATACGTTGAATCACGTTGTTATAATGTTCGTGGATCCGTTTTGAATCACGTTGATATAATGTTCGTGATCCGTTTGAATCACGTTGATATAATGTTCGTGATCCGTTGAATCCCGTTGCGAAATCGTGATCCGTTTGAATAACGTCGCTAATTTATGTTCGTGATCCATTTCGGAATCACGTTGCTATAATAATTTCAGATCCGTTTGAATCCGTTGATATAATGTTCGCTTGCCGATTGAATCACGTTGATATAATATTCGTGATCCGTTTGAATCACGTTGATATAATGCTCGTGATCCGTTTGAATCACGTTGATATAATCCGTTTGAATCAAATGATCCGTCCGTTGAATCACGTTTGATCCGTTTGAATCCACGTTGATATAATATTCGTGATCCGTTTGAATCACGTTGATATAAAGTTCGTGATCCGTTTGAATCACGTTGATATAATATTCGTGATCCGTTTGAATCACGTTGATATAATGTTCCCATGATCCGTTTGAATCACGTTGATAATGTTCGTGATCCGTTTGAATCACGTTGCTATAATATTCATGATCCGTTTGAATCACGTTGATATAATGTTCGTGATCCGTTTGAATCACTTTGATATAATGTTCGTGATCCGTTTGAATCACGTTGCTATAATGTTCGTCATCCGTTTGAATCACGTTGATATAATGTTCGTGATCCGTTTGAATCACGTTTTGCTATAATGTTCGTGATCCGTTTTGAATCACGTTGATATAATGTTCGTCCGTTTGATCACGTTTGAATCCCGTTTGAATTATAATGTTCGTGATCCGTTTGAATCCCGTTGATATAATGTTCGTGATCCGTTTGAATCACGTTGATATAATGTTCGTGGTCCGTTTGAATCCCGTTGAATTAATGTTCGTGATCCGTTTGAATCACGTTGATATAATGTTCGTGATCCGTTTGAATCACGTTGCTATAATGTTTGTGATCCGTTTGAATCACGTTGCTATAATGTTCGTGATCCGTTTGAATCACGTTGATATAATGTTCGTGATCCGTTTGAATCATGTTTATATAATGTTCGTGATCCGTTTGAATCACGTTGATATGATGCTCGTGATCGTTTGAATAACGTTGTTATTGTTCGATCCGTAATCCTTTGCTATAATGTTCGTTTTCCGTTTTGAATCCGTTGATATAATGTTCGTTTTTCCGTTATAATATTCGTTGAATCACGTTCTTATAATCCGTTCGTGATATATTATTCAGATCCGTTTGAATCACGTTGATATAATGTTCGTGATCCGTTTTGAATCACGTTGATATAATGTTCGTGATCCGTTTGAATCACTTTTTGATATAATGTTCGTGATCCGTTTGAATCACGTTGATATTGCTATAATTCGTGATCCGTTTGAATCGAATTTTGCATAATAATCGTTGATATGATCCCGTTTGAATCACGTTGATATAATGTTCGTGATCCGTTTGAATCACGTTGATATAATGTTCTGTGATCCGTTTGAATCAAAGTTCTTATAATGTTCGTGGTCCGTTTGAATCATGTTGCTATAATGTTTAATGATCCGTTTGAATCACGTTGCTATAATGTTCGTGATCCGTTTGAAATCATATGTTGATATAATGTTCGTGATCCGTTTGAATCACGTTGCTATAATGTTCGTGATCCGTTTGAATCATGTCTATAATGTTTTTGATCCGTTTTAATCACGTTGATATAATGTTCGTGATCCGTTTTAATCACGTTGATATAATGTTCCGTTTGAATCTGTTTGAATCAGGAACCGTTGATATAATGTTGTGATCCGTCTGAATCACGTTGATATTTTTGTTCGTTTGATCTGTTTGAATCAACATTTTGATCTTTGAATATATGTTCGATCCGTTTGAATCACGTTGATATATCGTTCGTGATCCGTTTGAATCACGTTCTTATAATATTCGTGATCCGTTTAGTCTCTCGTTGTTATAATGTTCGTGATCCGTTTTGAATCGTTCTTATATACGCCAGATCAGTTTGAATCACGTTGATATAATGCCTGTGATCGTTTTGAATCACGTTGCTATGTCGTGGATCCGTTTGAATCAGTTTGATATAACGTTTCGCAGTCCGTTTTGAATCACGTTGATATAATGCTCGTGATCCGACTGAATCGTTACGTTGCTATAATGTTCGTTGATATAATTTTCGAATCACGTTTGAATAATGTTTCGTGATCGTTTGAATCACGTTCTTATAATGTTCGTGATCTGTTTGAATCGGTTGCTATAATGTTTCGTAATCCGTTTGAACTTCAGTTTGTTATAATATTCGTGATCCGTTTTGAATCACGTTGATATAAATATTCGTGATCCGTTTGAATCAAGTTGATATAATATTCATGATCCATTTGAATCACATTGATAGAATGTTCGTGGATCCGTTTGAATAACGTTGATATAACAATGTTCGTGATCCGTTTGAATCACGTTAATATAATCCGCTCGTGAATCGTTTGAATGCGGATCCGCTGGAATATAATGTTCGTGATCCGCTCGAATCACGCTGAATGTTCGCTTTTGCTAACCACAAAGCACATAATGTTCGTGATCCGATTTGATATCACCGTCGAATACGTTGATATAATATTCCGTGATCCGTTTGAATCACGTTGATATAATGTTCCTCTGATCCGTTTGAATCACGTTGCTATGATGCCTGTTTCGTTTGAATAACATTTGAATCACGTTGAATATAATGTTTCGTGATCCGTTTGAATCGTTTTGATATAATATTCGTGATCCGTTTGAATCACGTTTATATTTGCGGACCGTTTGAATAACGTTGCTATATTCATGATCCGTTTGAATCACGTTGCTATAATGTTCGTGATCCGTTTGAATCACGTTGATATAATGTTCGTGATCCGCTTTGAACTATCCGTTTGGATCATAATGTTTTCGTGATCCGTTTGAATCATGTTTATATAATGTTTCATGGTCCGTTCGAATCACGTTGCTATGGCAATATTTCGGATCCATTTGAATCGTTGATATAATGTTCGGGATCCGCCTAGATCACGTTGATATAATGTTCGTGGATCCGTTTGAATCCGTTGATATAATATTCGTGATCCACGTTTGAATCCACGTTGATATAATGTTCGTGATCCGTTTGAATCCGCTGATATAATGTTCGTGATCCGTTTGAATCCTGCGATATATATAATGTTCGACATCCGTTCGGAATCGTTGCTATAATGTTCGTTTCCGTTTGAATCACGTTGATATAATGTTCGTTTCAATTGATCCGTTTGAATCCCGTTGATATAATATAATCACTGGGATCCCGTTTGAATCACGTTGATATATTGTTTGTGGACCGTTTGAATCACTTTGATATAAAGTTCGTATCCTTTTGAATCACGTTACTGTGACCCGTTTGAATCACGTTGTCCGTTTGATACTTTGCTAATGTTTGTGATCCGTTTGAATCCGTTTATATAATGTTCGTGATCCGTTTGAACTACGTTGCTATAGATGTTCATGATCCGTTTGAATAACGTTGATATAATGTTCGTGATCCGTTTGAATCACGTTGATAATGTTCTGATACGTTGAAACATGTTGATATAATGTCTTCGTAGTCCGATTGAATCACGTTGCTATAATGTTCGTGATCCGTTTGAATCACGTTGATATACAATGTTCGTGATCCGTTGAATCACGTTGATATATTATTCGTGATCCGTTTTGAATCACGTTGATATAATATTTGTTAGTCGAATTTGAAATCCCCGTTTGACACTTTTGTATTTTCAACATCGTTTGAATCACGTTGATATAACAATTCGTGGTCGTTGAATCCCATTGATATAATGTTCATGATCCGTTTGAATCACGTTGATATAAATGTTCGTGGATCCGTCGAATCACGTTGATATAATGTCAGGATCCGTTTTGAATCACGTTGCTATAATGTTCGTGATCCGTTTGAATCACGTTGATATATTCGTGATCCGTTTGAATCATGTTTATATAATGTTCGTGATCCGTTGAATCACGTTGATATAATGTCCGTGATCCGTTTGAATAACGTTGCTATAATGTTCGTGATACGTTCGAATCACGTTGCTATAATATAATGTTCCGTTTTCCAATCACGTTGATATAATGTTTCGTGATCTCCGTTTTGAATCACGTTGATATAATGTTCGTGTTCCGTTTGAATCACGTTGCTATAATGATCGTGATCCGTTTGAATCACGTTGATATAATGTTCGTGATACGTTTTTGAATCATTTTGCTATAATGTTCGTGATCCGTTTCAATCACGTTGATATAATGTCCGTGATCCGTTTGAATCCGTGCTATAATGTTCGTGATCCGTTTGAATCACGTTGATATAATGTTCGTGATCCGTTTGAATCACGTTGTTATATAATGTTCGTGATCCGTTTGAATCACGTTGATATAATGTTCGTGATCCGTTTGAATCACGTTGATATAATGTTCGTGATCCGTTTGAATCACGTTGATATAATGTTCGTGATCCGTTTGAATCACGTTGATATAATGTTCGTGATCCGTTTGAATCACGTTGCGTTCGTGATCCGTTTGAATCCGTTGCTATAATGTTCGTGATCCGTTTGAATCACGTTGATATAATGTTCGTGATCCGTTTGAATCACGTTGATATAATGTTCGTGATCCGTTTGAATCACGTTCTTATAATATTCGTGATCCGTTTGAATCACGTTGCTATAATGTTCGTGATCCGTTTGAATCACGTTGATATAATGTTCGTGATCCGTTTGAATCACGTTGATATAATGTTCGTGATCCGTTTGAATCACGTTGTTATAATATTCGTGATCCGTTTGAATCACGTTGAATATATATGTTCGTGATCCGTTTGAATCACGTTGATATAATGTTTCGTGAATCCGTTTGAATCACGTTGATATAATATTTCGTGATCCGTTTGAATCACGTTGCTATAATGTTCGTGATCCGTTTGAATCACGTTGCTATAATGTTCGTGATCCGTTTGAATCACGTTGCTATAATGTTCGTGATCCGTTTGAATCACGTTGCTATAATGTTCGTGATCCGTTTGAATCACGTTCTTATAATATTCGTGATCCGTTTGAATCAGTTTGCTAGAATGTTCGTGATCCGTTTGAATCACGTTGATATAATGTTCGTGATCCGTTTGAATCACGTTGATATAATGTTCGTGATCCGTTTGAATCACGTTGCTATAATGTTCGTGATCCGTTTGAATCACGTTGATATAATGTTCGTGATCCGTTTGAATCACGTTGATATAATCATTCGTGATCCCGTTTGAATCACGTTGATATAATGTTCGTGATCCGTTTGAATCACGTTCTATAATGTTCGTGATCCGTTTGAATCACGTTGATATAATGTTCGTGATCCGTTTGAATCACGTTGTTATAATGTTCGTGATCCGTTTGAATCACGTTGATTTGAATCATTTTGTTATAATGTTCGTGATCCGTTTTGAATCACGTTGACATAATGTTCGTGATCCGTTTGAATCAGTTTGCTATAATGTTCCAGATCCGTTTGAATCACGTTGATATAATGTTCGTGATCCGTTTGAATCACGTTGCTATAATGTTCGTGATCCGTTTGAATCACGTTGAATCATAAATGTTCGTGATCCGTTTGAATCACGTTGATATAATGTTCGTGATCCGTTTGAATCACGTTGATATAATGTTCGTGATCCGTTTGAATCACGTTCTTATAATATTCGTGATCCGTTTGAATCACGTTGCTATAATATTCGTGATCCGTTTGAATCACGTTGCTATAATGTTCGTGATCCGTTTGAATCACGTTGATATAATGTTCGTGATCCGTTTGAATCACGTTGATATAATGTTCGTGATCCGTTTGAATCACGTCGATATAATGTTCGTGAACCGTTTTGAATCACGTTGCTATAATATTCGTGATCCGTTTGAATCACGTTGCTATAATGTTCGTGATCCGTTTGAATCACGTTGATAATCAATGTAATATTCGTGATCCGTTTGAATCACGTTGCTATAATGTTCGTGATCCGTTTGAATCACGTTGATATAATGTTCGTGATCCGTTTGAATCACGTTGATATAATATTCGTGATCCGTTTGAATCACGTTTATATAATGTTCGTGATCCGTTTGAATCACGTGATCCGTTCGAATGAATCATCCGTTTGAATAATGTTCGTGATCCGTTTGAATCACGTTGATATAATGTTCGTGATCTGTTTGAATCCCGTTGATATAATTTCGACATCCGTTTGAATCACGTTGATATAATGTTCGTGATCCGTTTGAATCATGTTTATATAATGTTCGTGATCCGTTCGAATCACGTTGCTATAATGTTCGTTTTCCGTTTGAATCACGTTGATATAATGTTCGTTTTCCGATTGAATCACGTTGATATAATATTCGTGATCCGTTTGAATCACGTTGCTATAATATTCGTGATCCGTTTGAATCACGTTGCTATAATGTTCGTGATCCGTTTGAATCACGTTGCTATAATATTCGTGATCCGTTTGAATCACGTTGATATAATGTTCGTGATCCGTTTGAATCACGTTGATATAATATTCGTGGATCCGTTTGAATCACGTTGCTATAATGTTCGTAGATCCGTTTGAATCACGTTGCTATAATATTCGTGATCCGTTTGAATCACGTTGATATAATGTTCGTGATCCGTTTGAATCACGTTGATATAATGTTTCGTGATCCGTTTGAATCACGTTGATATAATGTTCGTGATCCGTTTGAATCACGTTGATATAATGTTCGTGATCCGTTTGAATCACGTTGCTATAATGTTCGTGATCCGTTTGAATCAGTTTGCTAGAATGTTCGTGATCCGTTTGAATCACGTTGATATAATGTTCGTGATCCGTTTGAATCACGTTGATATAATGTTCGTGATCCGTTTGAATCCGTGTTGATATAATGTGTTGATCCGTTTGAATAACGTTGATATAATGTTCGTGATCCGTTTGAATCACGTTGATATAATGTTCGTGATCCGTTTGAATCACGTTGATATAATGTTCGTGATCCGTTTGAATCACGTTGCTATAATGTTCGTGATCCGTTTGAATCACGTTGATATAATATTCGTGATCCGTTTGAATGTTCGTGATCCGTTTGAATCATTTGCTAATGTTCGTGATCCGTTTGAATCACGTTGATATAATGTTCGTTTTCCGTTTGAATCACGTTGATATAATGTTTCGTGATCCGTTTGAATCACGTTGATATAATGCTCGTGGTCCGTTTGAATAACGTTGATATAATGTTCGTGATCCGTTTGAATCACGTTGATATAATGTTCGTGATCCGTTTGAATCACGTTGATATAATGTTCGTGATCCGTTTGAATCCTTTGATATAATGTTCGTGATCCGTTTGAATCACGTTGATATAATGTTCGTGATCCGTTTGAATCCGTTTTTATAATGTTCGTGATCCGTTTGAATCACGTTGCTATAATGTTCGTGATCCGTTTGAATCCGTTGATATAATGTTCGTTTTCCGATTGAATCACGTTGATATAATGTTCGTGATCCGTTTGAATCACGTTGATATAATGTTCGTGATCCGTTTGAATCACGTTGATATAATGTTCGTGATCCGTTTTGATATGGTGCACGTTGATATAATTGTTCGTGATCCGTTTGAATCATGTTGATATAATGTTCGTGATCCGTTTGAATCACGTTGCTATAATGTTCGTTCTTCCGATTCCGTTTTAATCACGTTGATATCCGTTTTAATATTGATATTGTTCTGATCCGTTTGATCCGTTTGAATCACGTTGATATAATGCTCGTGGTCCGTTTGAATCACGTTGATATAATGTTCGTGATCCGTTTGAATCACATTTGATATAATGTTCGTGATCCGTTTGAAACATGTTGCTATAATATTCGTGATCCGTTTGAATCACGTTGCTATAATGTTCGTGATCCGTTTGAATCACGTTTGTTATAATATTCATGATCCGTTTGAATCACGTTGATATAATGTTCGTGGTCCGTTTGAATCACGTTGATATAATGTTCATGATCCGTTTGAATCACGTTGATAATGTTTGACATCCGTTTGAATCACGTTGATACGTTTGAATCATGTTTATATATGTTTCATTGATCGTTTGAATCACGTTGCTATAATGTTTCGTGATCCATTTGAATCCGTTTAGAATCACCGTTGCTCACGTTGAATGTTCGTGATCCATTTGAATCCGTTGATATAATATTCGTGATCCGTTTGAATCACGTTGATATAATGTTCGTGATCCGTTTGAATCACGTTGATATAATACTCGTATCCGTTTTGAACTCTGTTGAATTAATGTTCGTGATCCGTTTGAATCACGTTGATATAATGTTCGTGGTCCGTTTGAATCACGTTGATATAATGTTCGTTTCCGGTTTGAATCACGTTGATATAATTGCTCGTGATCCGTTTGAATCACGTTGATATAATGCTTGCGATCCGTGGTCCCGTTTGAATCACGTTGATATAATGTTCGTGATCCGTTTGAATCATGTTGATATAAAGTTCGTAGTCCGTTTGAATCACGTTTTTGAATAACCCTTTTGAATCGTTGTTATAATGTTCGTGATCCGTTTGAATCCCTTTACTATAATGTTCGTTTTCCGTTTGAATCACGTTGATATAATGTTCGTTTTCCGATTGTTCGTGTGATCCGTTTTGAATCACGTTGATATAATGTTCATGATCCGTTTGAATCACGTTGATATATTCGTGATCCGTTTGAATCAATTTTGATATAAAAGAATCCTTTAATCACGTTGATAATGTTCTGGATCCGTTTGAATCACGTTGCTATAATGTTTCGTATCCGTTTGAATCACGTTGTTATAATGTTCGTGAACTCCATATAATGTTTTGTAGATCCGTTTAATCACGTTGATATAATGTTCGTGATCCGTTGAATCACGTTGATATAATGTTCGTGATCCGTTTGAATCACGTTGATATAATGTTTGTCGAATACGTTTGAATCATGTTGTTATAATGTTCAACATCCGTTTGAATCTGCTATACATTCGTGATCCGTTTTAATCACGTCGATATAATGTTCATGATCCGTTTTAATCACGTTGATATAAATGTTCGTGATCCGTTTTAATCTACGTTGATATATAGTTTGTGATCCGTTTGAATCACGTTGCTATAATGTTCGTGATCCGTTTGAATCACGTTGATATATTCGTGATCCGTTTGAATCATGTTTATATAATGTTCGTGATCCGTTGAATCACGTTGATATAGTCTCCGTGATCGTTTGAATAACGTTGCTATAATGTTCGTGATCCGTTCGAATCCCTTTACCTATAATGTTCGTTTTTCCATTGATCACGTTGATATATTTCGTTTCCGTTGAATCTCTGATGTAATATTCGGTCGTTTGAATCACGTTAACATAATCGTTCGTGATCCGTTTGAATCCACGTTGATATAATATTCGTGATCCGTTTGAATCACCTTTGATATAAAGTTCGATCCTTTGAATCACGTTATATAATATTTCAATCAAGTTTGAATCGTAGCTATAATGTTTCATTATCCGTTTGAATCACGTTGCTATAATGTTTCAGAGTCGTTTTGAATCACGTTGATATAATGTTTGTGATCCGTTTGAATCGTTGACCTAATGTTCGTGGTCCGTTTGGATCACGTTGCAGTACTAATGTTCGTGATCCCGTTTGAATCACGTTGATATAATGTTCGTGATCCGTTTGAATCACGTTGCTATAATGTTCGTGATCCGTTTGAATCACGTTGCTATAATGTTCGTGATCCGTTTGAATCCGTTTGAATGTCAATCCGTTTGAATCGTTGCTATAATGTTCGTGATCCGTTTGAATCACGTTGATATAATGTTCGTGATCCGTTTTGAATCACGTTGATATAATGTTCGTGATCCGTTTGAATCACGTCGTAATGTTCGTGATCCGTTTGAATCACGTTGATATAATGTTCGTGATCCGTTTGAATCACGTTGATATAATGTTCGTGATCCGTTTGAATCACGTTGATATAATGTTCGTGATCCGTTTGAATCACGTTTTATAAATGTTCGTGATCCGTTTGAATCACGTTGCTATAATATTCGTGATCCGTTTGAATCACGTTTTGCTATAATGTTTCGTGATCCGTTTGAATCACGTTGATATAATGTTCGTGATCCGTTTGAATCCGTTGATATAATGTTTCGTGATCCGTTTGAATCACGTTGATATAATGTTCGTGATCCGTTTGAATCACGTTGTTAATCCGTTTGAATCACGTTGATATAATGTTCGATCCGATCCGTTTTTCGAATCCGTTTGAATCAGTTGATATAATGTTCGTGATCCGTTTGAATCACGTTGATATAATGTTCGTGATCCGTTTGAATCACGTTGAATAATGTTCGTGATCCGTTTGAATCACGTTTGTTCTAATATTCGTGATCCGTTTGAATCACGTTGATATAATGTTCGTGATCCGTTTGAATCACGTTGCTATAATATTCATGATCCGTTTGAATCTCGTTGAATCACGTTGCTATAATGTTCGTGATCCGTTTGAATCACGTTGATATAATGTTCGTGATCCGTTTGAATCACGTTGATATAATGTTCCGTTTGAATCACGTTGATATAATGTTCAATCATCCGTTTGAATCACGTTGATATAATGTTCGTGATCCGTTTGAATCATCCGTTTGAATCTATATAATGTTCGTGATCCGTTTGAATCATATAATGTTCGTGATCCGTTTGAATCACGTTGATATAATGTTCGTGATCCATTTGAATCACGTTGATAATGTTCGTGATCCGTTTGAATCACGTTGATAATGTTCGTGATCCGTTTTTGAATCCTGTTTGCTATAATGTTCGTGATCCGTTTGAATCACGTTGATATAATGTTCGTGATCCGTTTGAATCCGTTGCTATAATGTTCGTTTTCCGTTTGAATCACGTTGATATAATGTTCGTGATCCGTTTGAATCACGTTGTTCGTGATCCGTTTGAATCACGTTGCTATAATGTTCGTGATCCGTTTGAATCCGTTGCTATAATGTTCGTGATCCGTTTGTTCGTGATCCGTTTGAATCACGTTGATATAATGTTCGTGATCCGTTTGAATCACGTTGATATAATGTTCGTGATCCGTTTGAATCACGTTGATATAATGTTCGTGATCCGTTTGAATCACGTTGATATAATGTTCGTGATCCGTTTGAATCACGTTGCTATAATGTTCGTGATCCGTTTGAATCACGTTGATATAATGTTCGTGATCCGTTTGAATCACGTTGATATAATGTTCGTGATCCGTTTGAATCACGTTGATATAATGTTCGTGATCCGTTTGAATCACGTTGCTATAATATTCGTGATCCGTTTGAATCACGTTGATATAATGTTCGTGATCCGTTTGAATCACGTTGCTATAATGTTCATGATCCGTTTGAATCACGTTGATATAATGTTCGTGATCCGTTTGAATCCGTTGATACGTTCCGTTAATCCACGTTGTTCGTGATCCGTTTGAATCACGTTGATATAATGTTCGTGATCCGTTTGAATCACGTTGATATAATGTTCGTGATCCGTTTGAATCAATTTGCTATAATGTTTCGTGATCCGTTTGAATCACGTTGATATAATATTCGTGATCCGTTTGAATCACGTTGATATAATGTTCGTGATCCGTTTGAATCACGTTGATATAATGTTCGTGATCCGTTTGAATCACGTTGATATAATGTTCGTGATCCGTTTGAATCACGTTGATATAATGTTCGTGATCCGTTTGAATCACGTTGCTATAATGTTCGTGATCCGTTTGAATCACGTTGAATTAATGTTCGTGATCCGTTTGAATCACGTTGCTATAATGTTCGTGATCCGAATCACGTTTGAATCACGTTGATATAATGTTCGTGATCCGTTTGAATCACGTTGATATAATGTTCGTGATCCGTTTGAATCACGTTGCTATAATGTTCACGTTGAATGTTCGTGATCCGTTTGAATCACGTTGATATAATGTTCGTGATCCGTTTGAATCACGTTGATATAATATTCTCCGTGATCCGTTTGAATTTGATATAATGTTCGTGATCCGTTTGAATCACGTTGTTATAATGTTCGTGATCCGTTTGAATCACGTTGATAATATCTCGACATCCATTTTGATCCGTTTGAATGTTCGTGGGGATCGTTGATATAATGTTCGTGATCCGTTTGAATCCCGTTGATATAATGTTCGTGATCCGTTTGAATCACGTTGATATAATGTTCGTGATCCGTTTTGAATCACGTTGATATAATTATTCGTGATCCGTTTGAATCACGTTGATATAATGTTCGTGATCCGTTTTGAATCACGTTGATATAATGTTCGTGATCCGTTTGAATCACGTTGATATGTACGTTCGTGATCCGTTTGAATCACGTTGATATATAATTCAATCATTCGTGATCCGTTTGAATCACGTTGATATAATGTTCGTTTTCCGTTTGAATCACGTTAATATAATATTCGTGATCCGTTTGAATCACGTTGATATAATGTTCGTGATCCGTTTGAATCACGTTGCTATATTATTCGTGATCGTTTGAATAACGTTGATATAATGTTCGTGATCCGTTTGAATCACGTTGATATAATGTTCGTGATCCGTTTGAATCACGTTGATATAATGTTCGTGATCCGTTTTGAATCACGTTGATATAATGTTCGTGATCCGTTTGAATCACGTTGATATAATATTCGTGATCCGTTTGAATCACGTTTATATAATGTTCGTGATCCGTTTTGAATCACGTTGATATAATGTTCGTGATCCGTTTGAATCACGTTGCTATAATGTTCGTGGTCCGTTTGAATCACGTTGATATAATGTTCGTGATCCGTTTGAATCACGTTGATATAATATTCGTGATCCGTTTGAATCACTTTGCTATAATGTTCATGATCCGTTTGAATCACGTTGATATAATGTTCGTGATCCGTTTGAATCACGTTGATATAATGTTCGTGATCCGTTTGAATCACGTTGCTATAATGTTCGTTTTCCGTTTGAATCACGTTGATATAATGTTCGTGATCCGTTTGAATCACGTTGATATAATGTTCGTGATCCGTTTGAATCACGTTGATATAATGTTCGTGATCCGTTTGAATCACGTTGATATAATGTTCGTGATCCGTTTGAATCACGTTTGATATAATGTTCGTGATCCTTTGAATCCGTTGATGAATGTTCGTTCGTTTGAATCCGGTTGTTCATATTAATTCGGTGATCCGTTTGAATCACTTTGTTATAATGTTCGTGATCCGTTTGAATCACGTTGATATAATGTTCCGTGATCCGTTTGAATCACGTTGCTATAATGTTCGTGATCCGTTTGAATCACGTTGATATAATGTTCGTGATCCGTTTGAATCACGTTGATATAATGTTCTCGTGATCCGTTTTGAATCACGTTGATATGATGCTGCGATCCGTTTGAATCACGTTGCTATAATGTTCGTGATCCATTTGAATCACGTTGATATAATGTTCGTGATCCGTTCGAATCACGTTGATATAATGTTCGTTTCCGTTTGAATCACGTTGATATAATGTTCGTTTTCCGTTTGAATCCGTTTGTTAATATAATATTCTGGTCCGTTTGAATCCGTTTGAATCCGAATCACGTTGATATAATGTTCGTGATCCGTTTGAGTTTGTTAGGAATGTTTGTGATCCGTTGATCATCCGTTTGAACACGTTGATAATATTCGTGATCCGTTTGAATCACGTTTATATGATGCTCGATCCGTTTGATATAAAGTTTTGAATCGTTGCTGATAAATGTTCGTGATCCGTTTGAACCGTTACTATAATGTTCGTGATCCGTTTGAATCACGTTGATATAATGTTCGTTATCCGTTTGAATCACGTTGCTATAATGTTCGTGATCCGTTTGAATCACGTTGATATAATGTTCGTGATCCGTTTGAATCACGTTGCTATAATATTCGGATCCGTTTGAATCACACGTTGATATAATGTTCGTGATCCGATTGAATCACGTTGATAATCATCCGTTTGAATATAATGTTTCGTGATCCGTTTGAATCACGTTTTTATAATGTTCGTGATCCGTTGAACTACGTATATGGTGCCCGTGATCGTTTGAATAACGTTGCTATAATGTTCGTGATCCGTTTGAATCACGTTGATATAATGTTCGTTTTCCGTTTGAATCACGTTGATATAATGTTCGTTTTCCGTTTGAACCGATCCGGGTTTGAATCACGTTGATATAATGTTTCGTGATCCGTTTGAATCACGTTGCTATAATGCTCGGTCCGTTTTAATCACGTCGATATAATGTTCGTGATCCGTTTGAATCACTTTAATCGTTGATATTATGTTCGTGATCCGGTTTGAATCACGTTGCTAAATATTCGTTTGGACCTGTTTGAATCACGTTGCTATAGATAGTTTGAATCACATTCTTATAATATTCGTGATCCGTTTGAATCACACGTTGCTATAATGTTCGTGATCGTTTTTGAATCACGTTGCTATAATGTTCGTGATCCGTTTGAATCACGTTGCTATAATGTTCGTAATCCGTTTGAATCCACGTTGCTATAATATTTAAATGATCGTTTGAATCACGTTGCTATAATGTTTCGTGATCCGTTTGAATCACGTTGATATAATCTTCGTGATCCCGTTGAATCACTGTTGATAATGTTCGTGATCCGTTTTGAATCACGTTGCTATAAATATTTCGTGATCCGTTTGAATACGTGATATAATACTAAATGATCCGTTTCAGATCCACGTTGATATAATATTTCGTGATCGTTTGAATCTTTTACGGTGATGCATATTCGTGATCCCGTTTGAATCACGTTGCTATATGTTCGTGATCGCTGAATCACGTTGATATAATGTTCGTGATCCGTTTGAATCTCATTTATATAATGTTCGTGATCCGTTCGAATCACGTTGCTATAATGTTCGTGATCCGTTTGAATCACGTTGATATAATGTTCGTGATCCGATTGAATCACGTTGATATAATATTCGTGATCCGTTTTGAATCACGTTGATAGATATTCGTGGTCCATTGAATCACGTTGATATGTGTTCGTGATCGTTTGAATCGTTGATATGGTGTTCGTGATCCCGTTTGAATAACGTTGTTATAATGTGTTCGTGATCCGTTTTGAATCGTTGATATAATGTTCGTTTTCCGTTTGAATCGTTTATATGCTGCTCGTTTTCCGATTGAATAACGTTGAGATAATGTTCGTGATCCGTTTGAATCACGTTGATATAATGTTCGTGGTCCGTTTTGAATCACGTTGATATAATATTCGTGATCCGTTTTGAATCACTTTGATATAAAAAGTTCCGTTTGATCCTTTTGAATCACCGTTTCAGATGGTTTGCTAGGATCTTCGTGACGTTTTGAATCACGTTGATATAATGTTCATGATCGTTTGAATCATTCTTATAATATTCGTGATCCGTTTGAATCACGTTGATATAATGTTCGTGGTCCGTTGATATAATGTTCGTGATCAATCGTTGATATAATGTTCGTGATCCGTTTGAATCACGTTGATATAATTTCGACATCCGTTTGAATCGTTGACCTAATGTTCGTGATCCGTTGAAACATGTTTATATAATGTTTCGTGATCCGTTCGAATCACGTTGCTATAATGTTCGTTTTCCGTTTGAACGTTGAGTTCGTTTCCGGAATCACGTTGATATAATATTCCGTGATCCGTTTGAATCACGTTGATATAATGTTCGTGATCCGTTTGAATCACGTTGCTATAATGTTTAGATCCGTTTGAATCACTGATATAATGTTCAACATCCGTTTGAATCACGTTGATATAATGTTCGTGGTCCGTTTTCGAATCCGTTGCTATAATGTTCATGATCCGTTTTGAATCACGTTGATATATAATGTTCGTGATCCGTTTGAATCACGTTGATATAATGTTTGTGGATCCGTTTTGAATCACGTTTTCTAATGTTCGTGATCCGTTTGAATCACGTTGACAGGTGTTCGTGATCCGTTTGAATCATGTTTATATAATATTCGGGGATCCGTTTGAATCCACATTGATATAATATTCGTGATCCGTTTGAATCACGTTGCTATAATGTTCGTGATCCACCCGAATCCCTTTACTATAATGTTCGTTTTTGAATCACGTTGCTATAATATTCATTTTCCGATTGAATCTCGTTGATATAATATTCGTGATCCGTTTGAATCACGTTGATATAATTCGTGATCCGTTTGAATCACGTTGATATAATATTCGTGATCCGTTTGAATCACGTTGATATAAAGTTCGTGATCCTTTTGAATCACGTTGCTATAATGTTCCTGATCGTTTGAATCACGTTGCTATAATGTTCGTGATCGTGATCCGTTTGAATCACGTTATAATGTTAGTGATCCGTTTGAATCACGTTGATATAATGTTCGTAGTCGGAATCCGTTCTGAATCGTGACGTTTTAGATCGTTCTTATAATGTTCAGTCGTTTGAATCGTTGATATAATGTTCGTGATCCGTTTGAATCACGCGATATAATGTTCGTGATCCGTTTGAAACATGTTGATATAATGTTCGTGATCCGTTTGAATAACGTTGTTATAATGTTCGTGGATCCGTTTGAATCACGTTCTTATAATATTCGTGATCCGTTTTAATCACGTCGATATAATGTTCGTGATCCGTTTGGACTACGTTGCTATAATGTTCGTGATCGTTTTGAATCACGTGATATAATGTTCGTGATCCGTTTGAATCGTTACCTTTATAATGTTCGTGATCCCGTTTGAATCACGTTGATATAATATTCGTGATCGTTTGAATCACGTTCATATAATGTTTCGTGATCCGTTTGAATCACGTTGATATAATGTTCGTGATCCGTTTGAATCACGTTGATATAATGTTCGTTGAATCCGTTTGTTTGAATCACGTTGATATAATATTCGTGATCCGTATAATGTTCGTGATCCGTTTCGTGATCCGTTTGATCACGTTGCTATAATGTTCGTGATCCGTTTGAATCACGTTGCTATAATGTTCGTGATCCGTTTGAATCACGTTGATATAATGTTCGTGATCCGTTTTAATCACGTTGATATTATGTTCGTGATCCGTTTGAATCACGTTGATATAATGTTCGTGATCCGTTTGAATCACGTTGATATAATGTTCGTGATCCGTTTGAATCACGTTGATATAATGTTCGTGATCCGTTTGAATCACGTTGATATAATGTTCGTGATCCGTTTGAATCACGTTGATATAATGTTCGTGATCCGTTTGAATCACGTTGATATAATGTTCGTGATCCGTTTGAATCACGTTGATATCCGTTTGAATCATTTCGTGATCCGTTTGAATCACGTTGATATAATGCGTTCGATTGATATAATGTTCGTGATCCGTTTGAATCACGTTGATATAATGTTCGTGATCCGTTTGAATCACGTTGATATAATGTTCGTGATCCGTTTGAATCACGTTGATATAATGTTCGTGATCCGTTTGAATCACGTTGATATAATGTTCGTGATCCGTTTGAATCACGTTTATAATATCGTGATCGTTTAATCACGTTGATATAATGTTCGTGATCCGTTTGAATCACGTTTGAATGTTCGTGATCCGTTTGAATCACGTTATAATATTCGTGATCCGTTTGAATCACGTTGATAATATTCGTGACCGTTTGAATCACGTTGATATAATGTTCGTGATCCGTTTGAATCACGTTGTTATAATGTTCGTGATCCGTTTGAATCACGTTGATATAATGTTCGTGATCCGTTTGAATCACGTTGCTATAATGTTCGTGATCCGTTTGAATCACGTTGCTATAATGTTCGTGATCCGTTTGAATCATAATGTTCGTTGATATAATGTTCGTGATCCGTTTTGAATCATGTTGATATAATGTTCGTGATCCGTTTGAATCACGTTGATATAATGTTCGTGATCCGTTTGAATCACGTTGCTATAATGTTCGTGATCCGTTTGAATCACGTTGATATAATGTTCGTGATCCGTTTGAATCACGTTGATATAATGTTCGTGATCCGTTTGAATCGTTGATATAATGTTCGTGATCCGTTTGAATCACGTTGCTATAATGTTCGTGATCCGTTTGAATCCCGTTGCTATAATGTTCGTGATCCGTTTTTATGCTATAAATGTTCGTGATCCGTTTGAATCACGTTGCTATAATATTCGTGGACCTTTTGAATCAGGTTGCTATAATGTTCATGATCCGTTTGAATCACTTTGCTATAATGTTCGTGATCCGTTTGAATCACGTTGATATAATGTTCGTGATCCGTTTGAATCACGTTGCTATAATGTTCGTGATCCGTTTGAATCACGTTGCTATAATGTTCGTGATCCGTTTGAATCACGTTGATATAATGTTCCGATTGAATCCGTTTATAATCGTGATCCGTTGAATCACGTTGATATAATGTTCGTGATCCGTTTGAATCACGTTGATATATTTCGTGATCGTTTGAATCGTTGATATAATGTTCGTGATCCGTTTGAATCACGTTGATATAATGTTCGTGATCCGTTTGAATCACGTTGATATAATGTTCGTGATCCGTTTGAATCACGTTGATATAATGTTCGTGATCCGTTTGAATCACGTTGATATAATGTTCGTGATCCGTTTGAATCACGTTGATATAATGTTCGTGATCCGTTTGAATCAAGTTGATATAATGTTCGTGATCCGTTTGAATCACGTTGATATAATGTTCGTGATCCGTTTGAATCACGTTGTTATAATGTTCGTGATCCGTTTGAATCACGTTGATATAATGTTCGTGATCCGTTTGAATCACGTTGATATAATGTTCGTGATCCGTTTGAATCACGTTACTATATTGTTCAGATCCGTTTTTAATCACGTTGATATAATGATCTGTTGAATAACGTTGTTATAATGTTCGTGATCCGTTTGAATCACGTTGCTATAATGTTCGTGATCCGTTTGAATCGTTGATATAATGTTCGTGATCCGTTTGAATCACGTTGATATAATGTTCGTTTTCCGTTTGAATCACGTTGATATAATGTTCGTTTCCGTTTGAATCACGTTGATATAATGTTCGTGATCCGTTTGAATCACGTTGATATAATAGTTCGTTCCGTTTGAATCCGTTGATATAATGTTCGTGATCCGTTTGAATCACGTTGTTAGAATATTCGTGATCCGTTTGAATCACGTTGCTATTTGAATCACGTTGCTATAATGTTCGTGATCCGTTTGAATCACGTTGATATAATGTTCGTGATCGTTTGAATCACGTTGATATAATGTTCGTGATCCGTTTTGAATCACGTTGCCATAATGTTCGTGGTCCGTTTGAATCCGTTGATATAATATTCGTGATCCGTTGAATCACGTTGATATAATGTTCGTGATCCGTTTGAATCACGTTGCTATAATATTCGTGATCCGTTTGAATCACGTTGATATAATATTCGTGATCCGTTTGAATCACGTTGATATAATGTTCGTGATCCGTTTGAATCACGTTGATATTATGCTCGTGATCCGTTTGAATCACGTTGCTATAATGTTCATGATCCGTTTGAATCACGTTCGATATAATATTGGTATCCGTTTGAATCACGTTGAATCGTGATCGTTTTTGATCGCCTTTGCTATAATGTTCGTGATCCGTTTGAATCACGTTGCTATAATGTTCGTGGACCTTTGAATCACGTTGATATAATGTTCGTGATCCCGTTTGAATCACGTTGATATAATATTCGTGATCCGTTTGAATCACGTTGCTATAATGTTCGTGATCCATTTGAATCACGTTGATATAATGTTCGTGATCCGTTTGAATCACGTTGATATAATGTTCGTGGTCCGTTTGAATCCGTTGATATAATGTTTCGTGATCCGTTTGAATCCACGTTGATATAATATTCGTGATCCGTTTGAATCACGTTGATATAATGTTTGTGATCCGTTTGAATCACGTTGCTATAATGTTCGTGATCCGTTTGAATCACGTTGATATAATGTTCGTGATCCGTTTGAATCACGTTTATATATTGTTCGTGATCCGTTTTGAATCCCGTTGATATAATGCTTCGACATCCACGTTGAATAACGTTGATATAATGTTCGTGATCCGTTTAATCCCTTGAATATAATGTTCGTTTCCGTTTGAATCACGTTGATATAATGTTCGTGATCCGATTGAATCTCGTTGCTATAATGTTCTATGATCCGTTTGAATCACGTTGATATAATGTTCGTGATCCGTTTGAATCACGTTGATATAATATTCGTAATCCGTTTGAATCACTTTGATATAAAGTTCGTGATCCTTTTGAATCCGTTTATATATTATTTCGTGATCCGTTTGAATCCGTAGATATAATGTTCATTATCCGTTTGAATCACGTTGCTATAATGTTCGTGAATCCGTTTGAATCCGTTGATATAATGTTTGTTTCCGTTTTGAATCACGTTGATATAATGTTCGTTTCCGATTAGTCGTTTGAATCACGTTGATATAATTCGTGATCCGTTTTGAAACACGTTGCTATAATGTTCGTGATCGTTTGAATCACGTTGCTATAATGTTCGTGATCCGTTTGAATCACGTTGCTATAATTCGTGATCCTTTTGAATCACGTTATATATTCCATGATCCGTTTGAATCCTTTTGCATATTTCGTGATCGTTTGAATCACGTTGATATAATGTTCGTGGTCGTTTTGAATCGTTGCCTAATGTTCATGATCCGTTTGAATCGTCGATATAATATTTAAATGATCATTTGAAAGGATCACGTTATTCATAATGTTTGTGATCGTTTGAATCACACGTTGCTATAATGTTCGTGGTCCGTTTGAATCCACGTTGATATAATGTTCGTGATCCCGTTTGAATCACGTTGATATAATGTTCATGATCCGTTTGAAACATGTTGGCTAATGTTCGTGATCCGTTTGAATCACGTTGCTATAATCCGTGTAACTGTTGCCATAATGTTCGTGATCCGTTTGAATCAGTTTACGCAGAATGTTCGTGATCCGGTTTGAATCACGTTGATAATGTTCGTGGACCCGTTTGAATCACGTTGATATAATGTTCGTGATCCGTTTGAATCATGCTTATATGATGCTCGTGATCGTTTGAATAATGTTATAATGTTCGTGATCCGTTTGAATCACGTTGATATAATGTCGTGATCCGTCGGAATCACGCTGATATAATGTTCGTGATCCGTTTGAATCCTGCGTTGATAATGTTCGACATCCGTTTGGAATCACGTTAAGGCAATGTTCGTGATCCGTTTGAACTACGTTTGAGGCAATGCCCGGTGATCCGTTCGAATCTGCTGCTATAATGTTCGTTTTCCGTCGAACTGGCGTTGATATAATGTCTGCTCTTCCGATTGGAATCACGTTGATATAATATTCGTGGATCCGGTTTGAAATCACGTTGATATACTGTTCATGATCCTTTTGAATCATATTTGCTATAATGTTCGCAATGCATTTTTGAATGCATTGTATATTTCGTGATCGTTTGAATCACGTTGTTTGATATATTTGTGACCGTTTTAGTCACGTTGATATAATATTTCGTGATCCGTTTGGAGATACGTTGCTATAATGTTCTGCGTGATCACGTTTTGGTCACGTTGCTATAATGTTCATGATCCGTTTGAATACGTTTGCTATAGTATTTCGTGATCGTTTGAATCACGTTGATATAATGTTCGTGAATCAGGTTTGCTCATAATGTTCGTGATCCGAATTAATCACGTTAATGCCGTATTCGTAGTTCGTTTGAATCACGTTGATATAATATTTGTATCCGTTTGAATCACGTTGATATAATGTTTCGTGATCCATTTGAATCCGTTGCTATAATATTCGTGATCGTTTTTAGTCACGTTGATATAATGTTCGTGATCCGTTTGTTGATAGCATGTTGCCGTTTGAATAATGTTAAACATCCGTTTGAATCGCATTGATATAATTTTCGTATCATTTTGAATCACGTTGCATTAATGTTCGTGATCCGTTTGAATCACGTTGATATAATGTCTGTGATCGTTTGAATCAGTTGCTATAATGGTTTGTGGGATTGGTTTGAATCACGTCGCCATAATGTTCGTCATCCGTTTGAATCACGTTGATATAATGTTCGTGATCCGTTTGAATCACGTTGATATATTCGTGATCATTGGAATCGATCGTTGATATTGTTATAATATTCGTGATCCGTTTGAATCACTTTACTATACGATTTATAATGTTCATGAATCCGTTATTATAACGTGATCCGTTTATATAATGTTTCATGGGATCCGTTGAATCACGTTGATATAATTATTCGTGATCCGTTTGAATCAAGACGATATAAAGCTCCGTGATCCTTTAACCACGTGATCATCCGTTTGAATTACACGTTCATTATCCGTCGAATCACGTTGTTAAATGTTCGTGATCCGTTTGAATCACATTGATATAATGTCGGTGATCCGTTTGAATCATGCTGATATAATGTTCGATCACGTTTTCCGAACTATAATGTTCGTGATCCGGTTTGAAATCACGCTGGATATGATATAATGTTCGTATTCCGTTTGAATCACGTTACTATAATGTCGTGATCCGTTTGAATCACGTCGATATAATATTTATGATGCATTTGAATGATTTTGCTATAATATTTCGTAGTCATTTTCATCCGCGTTGCCTATAATAACCGTGATCGTTTGAATCCCACGTTGCTATAATGTTTCACAATCCGTTTGAATCCGTTGATACTGTGTTAAGCGGTCGTTTGAATCCGTTGCTATAATGTCCGTGATCCGTTGAATCGTCGATATAATGTTCAAAATCCGTTTGAATGTTATGGTTCATGATCCGTTTGAATCCCGTTGATATAATGTTCGTGACGATCCGTTTGAATCACGTTGATATAATATTCGTTGATTCGTTTTAATCCGTTGCTATAATCTTCATAATCCATTTTGTCACCATTGCGGTAATGTTCGTGGTCCGCATTGAATCACATTTGCTGTAATGTTCATGATCCATTTGAATCCGTTGATATAATGTTCGTCATCCTTTTGAATCACGTTGATATAATATTCATGATACGTTTGAATCACCATTTACAATAATGTTCGTGATCCGTTTAATCCACGTTGATATAATGTTTGTGACCGATTGAATCCGCGTTGATATAATGTTCGTGATCCGTTTTGAATCACGTTACTATAATATTCGTGATCCGTTTGAATTACGTTGCTATAATGTTCATGATCCGTTTGAATCCACGTTGCTATAATGTTTCGTGATCCGTTTTTGAATCCGTTGATATAGTATTCCGTTCATCCGCATTTGCTTTACGTCCCGGTGATATAATGTTCATGATCCGTTTTTGAATCACATTGATTTAATATTTCATGTCATTTGAATCATGTTGATATAATATTTCGTTATCGTTTGAATCCACGTTGATATAATGTCCGTGATCTGTTTGAATCAAGTTGCTATAGTATTTCGTGATCGTTTGAATCCCGTCAATATAATATTTCGTGATCCGTTTTGAATCACGTTGATATAATGTTCGAATCCGTTTGAATCACGTTATTCATAATGTTCGTGATCGTTTGAATCACGTTGATATAATGTTCGTGATCCGTTTGAATCACGTTGCTTTAATGTTCATGATCCGTTTGAATCACGTTGCAATAATGTTATGATCCGTTTGAATCATTTTGCTGTAATGTTCGTGATCGTTTGAATCACGACGATATAATGTTCGTGATCTGTTGAGATCACGTTGATATAATGTTCGTGCTCCGTTGGAATCCCGTTGCTATAATGTTCGTGATCATTTGAATCACGTTGCTATAATGTTCGTGATCCGAATCGTTGATAATATTCATGTTCGAATATAATATTTCGTGTTCCGTTTGAATCACATTTGCTATAATATTCGTGATCCGTTTTGAATCACGTTGCTATGTACGTTATGATCCGTTTGAATCACATTGCTATAATATTCGTGATCCATTTGAATACTTTACTGCAATATTCATGATCCCGTTTAAATCACATTACTACTCAATCTGAGTCGTTTGAATCATTGCTTCTCATCTTCGTGATCCGTTTGAATCACGTTGATATAATATTCGTTATCCATTTCCATCCACGTTGATATAATAATCGTGATCTGTTTGAATCCCATTACAGTTGATATAATATTTCGTGATCCGTTTGAATGACGTTGATATAATGTTCTAGAATCCGTTTGAATCACGTTGCTATAATGTTTCATGATCGTTTTAAAACACGTTGCTTATAATATTCGTGATCCGTTTGAATCACGTTGCTATAATGTTCATGATCCGTTTGAATCACGTTGCAATAATGTTCATGATCCGTTTGAGATCACATTGCTATAATATTCGTGATACGTTTGAATCACGTTGATATAATGTTCGTGATCTGTTTGATCACATTGCAATAATGTTCGTGACCGAATAATCCCGTTGATATAATGTTCGTGATCATTTGAATCCGTTTGAATCATCCATTGACATTGCTATAATATTCGTGATCGTTTGAATCTTTGTTGCTATAATGTTCGTGATCCATTTGAATCCCACATTTGCTATAATGTTCGTGATCCATTTTGAATCACGTTGCTAGAACGTTCATGATCCGTTTGAATCACGTTGCTATAATGTTCGTAATCCGTTTGAATCACGTTGCTGTAATGTTCGTGATCGTTTTTGAATCGTTGATATAATGTTCGTGATCCGTTTGAATCACGTTGATATAATGTTCTGTTCCGTTTTAGATCGTTGCTATAATGTTCGTGATCCGTTTGAATATAATAATGTTCGTGATCGTTTGAATCACGTTATTTAATGTTCGTGATCCGTTTGAATCCGTTGATATAATGTTCGTGATCCGTTTGAATCACGTTGATATAATGTTCGTGATCCGTTTGAATCGTTGCTATAATATTCGTGATCCGTTTGAATCACGTCGATATAATGTTCATCCCGTTTGATCCGTTGCAATATTTCGTCAATCGTTGAATCACGTTGCTATAATGTTCGTGATCCGTTGGAATCACGTTGCTATAATGTTCGTGGTCTGTTTTCAATCACAATAATATTCGTTCCGATAATCCCGTTGTTATAATATTCGTGATCCGTTTGAATCACGTTGATATAATGTTCGTGATCGTTTGCTATTGATATAATGTCCGTGATCCGTTTGAATCACGTTGATATAATGTTCCTGATCCGTTTTTGAAACATTTTGATGTAATGTTCGTGATCCGTTTGAATCACGTTGATATAATGTTTCGTGATTTGTTTAATCCGTTGCTATAATGTTCGCGATCCGTTTGAATCACGTCGATATATGTTCTGTGATCGTTTGAATCACGTTACTATAATATTCGTGATCCGTTTGAATCACGTTGCTACAATGTTCGTGGTCGTTTGAATCACGTTGCTATAATGTTCATTGATCCGTTTGAATCACGTTGATATAATGTTCGTGATCCGTTTGAATCAGGTCGTTATAATGTATGGATACGTTTGAATGCGTTTGCTAATGTTCGTGGGATCATTTCAATCACGTTGATATAATGTTCGTGATCCCGTTTAATCACGTTGCCGTAAATGTTCGTGGATCCGTTTGAATCTTTATGATATAATGTTCGTTATCCGTTTGAATCACGTTGATATAATGTCCGTGATCGTTTGAATCAAGTCGATATAATGTTTAATGATCCGTTGGAATCACGTCGATAATGTTCGTGAATCACGTTATAATGTTCGTGATCCGTTGAATCACGTTGCTATAATATTTCATGATCCAGCTTTGAATCACGTTGCTATAATGTTTCCGTGATCACGTTTAAATCCAACGTTGATATAATGTTCGTGATCGTTTGAATCCACGTTGCTATAATATTCGTGATCCGTTTGAATCACGTTGTTATAATATTCGTGATCCGTTTGAATCCACGTTGATATAATGTCCGTGATCCGTTTCAATCAAGACGATATAATAGCCGTGATCCGTTTGAATCACGTTGCAATAATGTTCGTGATCCGATCCGTTTGAATGTTCAATCGTTGATCATAATGTTCGTGATCCGTTTAAATCACGTTGATATAATGTTCGTGATCCGTTTGAATCACGTTGCTATAATAATCGTGATCCGTTTGAATTTATCACGTTGCTATAATGTTTCGTGATCCGTTTGAATCGTATTGGCCGTGATCCGTTTTCAGTGATCCGTTTGGAATCGTTGCTATAATGTTCGTGATCCGTTTGAATCCCGTTGCTATAATGTTCGTGATCCGTTTGAATCCGTCGTTGCTATGTCCGTTTCCAATCACGTTGTTATAACTCGTGATCCGTTTGAATCCCGTTGATATAATGTTCGTGATCGTTTTTGAATCACGTTGATATAATGTTCGTGATCCGTTTGAATCCGTTCGCGTCTAAATCCATTGCTGTAATGTTCGTGATCCATTTGAATCATGTTGATATAATGTTCGTGATCCGTTTGAATCACGTTGCTATAATGTTCGTGATCCGTTTGAATCACGTTGATTTCGTAATGTTCATGATCCGTTTGAATCATCCTGCTATAATGTTCGTGATCCGTTTGAATCACGTTGATATAATGTTTATGATCCGTTTGAATCACGTTGATATAATGTTCGTGATCCGTTTCAATCACGTTGCTATAATATTCGTGGATCCGTTTGAATCCGTTGATATAATGTTCGTGATCCGTTTGAATCACGTTGATATAATGTTCGTGATCCATTTAAATCGTCGATATAATGTTCGTGATCCACGAATCACGTTGCTATATAATGTTCCGTGATCCGTTGGGGTTACGTTGACCTGTTTCGTGATCCCGTTTCACGTTGCTATAATGTTCGTGATCCGTTTGATCACGAATTTGCGTATTCATGATCGTTTGAATCACGTTGCCTCGTGTTCGTGATCCGTTTGAATCACGTTGATATATTAATGCGTGATCGTTTGGTCAGGTTGCTATAATGTTCGCGGTTGGTTTGAATACGTCGATATAATGTTCGTGATCCGTTTGAATCACGTTGATATAATGTTCGTATTGATCCGTTTGAATCACGTTGATATAATGTTCGTGATCGTTGGAATCACATTGATATATTTCGTGATCGTTTGAATCGTTGAGTTGTGTTCATGATCCGTTTGAAACATGTTGCTATAATGTTTCGTGATCGTTTGAATCACGTTGATATAATGTCGTGATCCGTTTGAATCACGTTGATATAATGTTGTTCGTGATCCCGTTGGAATCAGGTCGATATAATGTTCGTGATCCGTTTGAATCACGTTGATATAATGTTTATACGTTTGAATCCGTTTGAATCCGTTGAAATCACGATTAATATAATGTTCATGATCCGAATGAATCACGTTGCTATAATGATCGTGATCCGTTTGAACTCGTTGATATAATGTTTATGATCCATTTTAAATGATTTTGATATAATGTTCATCCGTTTCAAATCACGTTGTTATAATAATGATGATCGTTTGAATCCGTTGATATAATGTTCGTGATCCGTTTGAATCACGTTGATATAATCGTGATGTTGATCCGTTCTTCCGAATCACGTTGTTGGTCCGTGATATGTCTCGTGATCCCGTTTGAATGACGTTGTTATAATGTTCGTGATCCGTTTGAATGACGTTGATATAATGTTCGTGATCCGTTTGAATCACGTTGCTATAATGTTCATGATCCGTTGAATCCGTTGTCGATATAATGTTCGTGATCCGTTTGAATCGTTGCGGTAATGTTCGTATCCGTTTTGAATCACGTTGATATAATGTCCGTGATCCGTTTTAATCAAGACGATATAATGTTCGTCATCCGTTTGAATCACGTTGATATAATGTTCGTGATCCGTTTGAATCACGTTTATTGATCATAATGTTACTATAATATTCGTGATCGATTGAATCACGTTGATATAATGTTCGTGATCGTTTGAAATCACGTTGATATAATGTTCGTGTTCGGTTTGAATCACGTTGCTATAATGATCGTATCGTTTTGAATCACGCTATATTCGATCCGTTTGAATATTTAATCCGTGATACGTTTCGAAAATCACGTTGCTATAATGATCATGATCCATTTCAAGTCACGTTGATATAATGGCCGATCCGTTTGAATCACGTTGATATAATGTTCCTGATCCGTTTGAATCATGTTGCTATAATGTTCATGATCCGTTTGAATCACGTTGCTAATGTGCGTGATCCGTTTGAATCACGTTGATATAATGTTCATGATCCGTTTGAATGACGTCGATATAATGTTCGTGATCCCGTTTGAATGACGTTGATATAATGTTCGTGATCCGTTTGAATCCGCGTTACATAATGTTCGTGATCCGTTTGAATCACGTTGATATAATGTTCGTGATCCGTTTGAATCACGTTGATTTAATGTTCGTGATCCGTTTGAACTGATATTGCTATAATGTTCGTGATCCGTTTGAATCACGTTGATATAATGTTCGTGATCCAGTTTGAATCAAGACGATATAATGTTCGTGATCCGTTGGAATCACGTCGATATAATGTTCGTGATCCGAATTGAATCCTGCTGCTCATAATGTTTGTAATCCGTTCGTGATCCGTGACGTTGATATAATATTTCGTGATCCGTCCTGAATCCGTTGATATAATCTCGTGATCCGTTTGAGATCCGATATAATATTATGATACATTTGAATTATAATGTTTATGATCCGTTTGAACTCTTTGCTATAATGGCCGTGATCCGTTTGAATACGTTGCTATAATGTTCCTGATCGTTTGAATCACATTGCTATAATGTTCGTGATCCGTTTGAATCACGTTGCTATAATGTTCGTGATCGTTTGAATCACGTTGCAATAGCCGTTCGTGATCCGAATGAATGACGTTGTTATAATGTTCGTGATCCGTTTTGAATGACGTTGATATAATGTTCGTGATCCGTTTGAATCACGTTGCTAATGTTCGTGATCCGTTTGAATCACGTTGATATAATGTTCGTGATCCGTTTGAATCACGTTGCGGTAATGTTCGTGGTCGTTTGAATCACGTTGCTGTCCGTGATCGGAATCACGTTGATAGAACGTTCGTCATCCGTTTGAATCACGTTGATATAATGTTCTGATCTGTTTGAATCACGTTGCAATAATGTTCGTGTTCCGTTTAATCCCGTTGTTGTAATGTTCGTGATCCGTTTGAATCATCGTTGATATAATGTTCAAGATCCGTTTTGAATCACGTTGATATAATGCCCGTGATCCGTTTGAATCACGTTATAATGATCATGATCCGTTTGAATCACATTGCTATAATGTTCGTGATCCCGTTTGAATGACGTTGATACAATGTTCATGATCCTTTTGAATCACGTTGCTATAATGTTCATGATCCGTTTGAATCATGTTGCTATAATGTTCGTGATCCGTTTGAATCACTTTGATATAATGTTTGTGATCCGTTTGAATCACGTTGATATAATGATTCATGATCCGTTTGAATCACATTGTTATAATGTTCGTGATCCAACGTTGATATCACGTTTGAATCGTTCTTATAATATTCGTGATCCGTTTAGAATTCATATCTTATTGATCGTAATGTTCGTGATCCGAATTGAATGCCCAATTCGTGATCCGTTTGAATCACGTTGCTATAATGTTTGAATCGTTTACGTTGATATAATGTTCGTGATCCGATCCGTTTTAAATATTCGTGGGTCGTTTGAATCACGTTGCTATAATGTCCGTGATCCGTTTGAATCACGTTGCTATAATGTTCGTGATCGTTTGATCCGTTGATATGCCTGTTGATTATCGTTGCTATAATGTTCGTGATCCGTTTGAATCACGTTGATATAATGTTCGTGATCCGTTTGAATCACGTTGCTATAATTCGTGATCCGTTTGAATCACGTTGCTATAATGTTCATGATCCGTTTGAATCACGTTGCTATAATGTTCGTGAACCATTTGATCACGTTGATATATGTTCGTTTTGAATGTTCTTATATCCTTTTGAATCATGTTCTTATAATGTTCGTGATCCGTTTGAATCACGTTGCTATAATGTTCGTGATCCGTTTGAATCACGTTGATATAATGTTCGTGATCCGTTGAATCACGTTGATATAATGTTCGTGATCCGTTTGAATCACGTTGCTATAATGTTCGTGAGATCCGTTTGAATCACGTTGATATAATGTGATCCGTTTGAATCACGTTTATAATCAGTTTGAATCAAGCTATAATGTTCGTGATCCGTTTGAATCACGTTGATATAATGTTCGTGATCCGTTTGAATCACGTTTCCTATAATGTTCGTGAATCCCGTTTGAATCACGTTGCTATAATGTTCGTGATCCCGTTTGAATCACGTTGATATAATGTTCGTGTTCCGTTTAAATCGTCGATATAATGTTCGTGATCCGTTTTGAATCACGTCGATATAATATTTTATGATCCGTTTGAATCACGTTGTTATAATGTTCGTGATCGTTTGAATCACGTTGCTATAATGTTCGTGATCCGTTTGAATCCGTTTGTTGCTATAATGTTCCGTGATCCGTTTGAATCACGTTGATATAATGTTCGTGATCCGTTTGAATCACGTTGATATAATGTCCGTGATCCGTTTGAATCACGTTTATATAATGTTCATGATCCGTTTGAATCACGTTGATATAATGTTCGTGATCCCGTTTGAATCACGTTGCTATAATGTTTCGTGATCCGTTTGAATCACGTTGCTATAATGTTCGTGATCCGTTTGAATCACGTTGATATAATGTTCGTGATCCGTTTGGAATCACGTTGATATAATGTTCGTGATCCGTTTGAATCACGTTGATATAATGTTCGTGATACGTTTGAATCACGTTGCTATAATGTTCGTGATCCGTTTGAATCACGTTGATATAATGTTCGTGTTCCGTTTGAATCATGTTGCTATAATGTTCGTGATCCGTTTGAATCACGTTCTTATAATATTCGTGATCCATTTGAATCATTTTGCTATAATGTTCGTGATCCGTTGAAATCACGTTGCTATAATGTTCGTGATCGTTTGAATCACGTTGCTATAATGTTCGTGATCTGTTTGAATCACGTTGCTATAATGTTCGTGATCCGTTTGAATCACGTTGATATAATGTTCGTGATCCGTTTGAATCACGTTTATATAATGTTCAGATCCGTTTGAATCACGTTGCTATAATATTCGTGATCCGTTTGAATCACGTTGATATAATGTTCGTTTTCCGTTTGAATCACGTTGCTATAATGTTCGTGATCCGTTTGAATCACGTTGATATAATGTTCATCATCCGTTTGAATCACGTTGATGTAATGTTCGTGTTCCGTTTGAATCACGTTGCTTGTAATGTTCGTGATCCGTTTGAATCACGTTGATATAATATTCGTTATCCGTTTTTGAATCACGTTGATATAATGTTCGTGATCTGTTTGAATCACGTCGATATAATGTTCGTGATCCGTTTAATCCCGTTGCTATAATGTTCATTATCCGTTTGAATCACGTTGCTATAATGTTCGTGGTCCGTTTGAATCACGTTGATATAATGTTCGTGATCCGTTTGAATCACGTTGCTATAATGATTCGTGATCCGTTTGAATCACGTTGATATAATATTTGTGATCCATTTGAATCACGTTGCAATAATGTTCGCCTGATCCGTTTGAATCACGTTGCTATAATATTCGTGATCCGTTTGAATCACGTTGCTATAATGTTCCGTGATCCGTTTGAATCACGTTGATATAATATTCGTGATCCGTTTGAATCCCGTTCTTATAATATTCGTGATCCGTTTGAATCACGTTGATATAATGTTCGTGATCCGTTTGAATTCGATCCGTTGCTATAATGTTCGTGATCCGTTTGAATCACATTGCTATAATGTTCGTGATCCGTTTGAATCACGTTGCTATAATGTTCGTGATCGTTTGAATCACGTTGATATAATGTTCGTGATCCGTTTGAATCACGTTGCTATAATGTTCGTGATCGTTTGAATCACGTTGCTATAATGTTCGTGATCCGTTTTAATCGTTGCTATAATGTTCGTGATCCGTTTGAATCACGTTGATATAATGTTCGTGATCCGTTTGAATCACGTTGATAAATGTTCGTGATCCCGTTTGAATCACATTGATATAATGTTCATGATCCGTTTGGAATCCACGTTGCGCAATGTTCGTGATCCGTTTGAATAGCGTTCTTATAATGCTCGTGATCGTTTGAATCACGTTGATATAATGTTCGTGATCCGTTTGAATCACGTTGATATAATATTCGTGATCCGTTTGAATCACGTTGCTGTAATGTTCATGATCCGTTTGAATCACGTTGCAATAATGTCATTGATCCGTTTGAATCACGTTCTTATAATGTTCGTGATCCGTTTGAATCACGTTGATATAATGTTCGTGATCCCGTTTGCAATCGTGGTTATAAATGTTCGTGATCCGTTTGAATCACGTTGATATAATATTCGTGATTCGTTTGAATCACGTTGATATAATGTTCGTGATCCGTTTTCAATCACGTTGATATAATTCGTGATCGTTTGAAGCCCGTTGATATAATGTTCGTGATCCGTTTGAATCACGTTCTTATAATGTTCGTGATTCGTTTTTAATCATGTTCTATAATGTTCATGATCCGTTTGAATCACGTTGCTATAATGTTCGTGATCCGTTTGAATCACGTTGATATAATGTTCGTGATCATTTGAATCCACGATATAATGTTCGTAATCCGTTTTGAATCATGTTTGCTATAATGTTCATGATACGTTTGAATCACGTTGCTATAATGTTCGTGATCCGTTTGAATCACGTTGATATAATGTTCGTGTTCCGTTTGAATCACGTTGATATAATGTTCGTGATCCGTTTGAATCACGTCGATATAATATTCGTGATCGTTTGAATCACGTTGCTATAATGTTCGTGATCCGTTTGAATCACGTTGATATAATGGGCATGATCCGTTTGAATCTCGTCGATAATGTTCGTGATCCGTTGGAATCACGTGCTATAATGTTCGTGATCCGTTTGAATCACGTTGCTATAATGTTCGTGATCCGTTTGAATCACGTTGCTATAATGTTCGTGATCCATTTGTCACGTTCTTATAATGTTCGTGTCCGTTTGAATCACACGTTGCTATCCGTTTGAATCACGTTGCTATAATCCGTTTGAATCACGTTGATATAATATTCGTTATACATTTGAATCACGTTGATATAATGTTCGTGATCCGTTTGAATCACGTTGCTATAATGTTCGTGATCCGTTTGAATCCGTTGCTATAATGTTCGTGATCCGTTTGAATCCGTTGATATAATGTTCGTGATCCGTTTGAATCACGTTGATATAATGTTCGTGATCCGTTTGAATCACGTTGATATAATGTTCGTGATCCGTTTGGCAATAACTTATATGGTTCGTGATCCGTTTGAATGACGTTGCTATAATGTTAGTGATCCGTTTGAATCACGTTGCTATAATGTTCATGATCCGTTTGAATCACATTGCTATAATGTTCGTGATCCGTTTGAATCACGTTGATATAATGTCCGTGATCCGTTTCAATCACGTTGCTATAATGATCATGATCCGTTTGAATCCCGTTGATATAATGTTCGTGATCCGCTTGAATCACGTTGATATAATGTTCGTGATTCGTTTTAATCATGTTGCTATAATGTTCATGATCCGTTTAAATCACGTTGCTATAATGTTCATGATCCGTTTGAATCACGTTGCTATAATGTTCGTGATCCGTTTGAATCACGTTGCTACAATGTTCATGATCCTTTTGAATCATGTTGCTATAATGTTCATGATACGTTTGAATCACGTTGCTATAATGTTCGTGATCCGTTTGAATCACGTTGATATAATGTTTGTGACGTTTGATATAACCGTTTGAACACGTTATAATGTTCGTGATCCGTTTGAATCACGTTGCTATAATGTTCGTGATCCGTTGAATTACGTTGCTAGAATGTTCGCGATCCGTTTGAATCACGTTGCTATAATGTTCGTGATCCGTTTGAATCACGTTGATATAATGTTCGTGATCCGCTTGAATCACGTTGATATAATGTTCGTGATCCGTTTGAATCACGTTGATTTAATGTTCATGATCCGTTTGAAACATGTTGCTATAATGTTCGTGATCCGTTTGAATCACGTTGATATAATGTCCGTGATCCGTTTGAATCAAGACGATATAATGTTCGTGATCCGTTGGAATCACGTCGATATAATGTTCGTGATCCGTTTGAATCACGTTGCTATAATGTTCATTATACGTTTGAATCACGTTGCTATAATGTTCGTGATCCGTTTAAATCACGTTGATATAATGTTCGTGTTCCGTCTGAATCACGTTGCTATAATGATCGTGATCCGTTTGAATCACGTCGATATAATATTTATGATACATTTGAATCATTTTGCTGTAATGTTCGTGATCCGTTTCAATCACGTTGCTATAATGGCCGTGATCCGTTTGAATCCCGTTGCTATAATGTTCCTGCTCCGTTTGAATCACGTTGATATAATGTTCGTGATCCGTTTGTATCACGTTGCTGTAATGTTCGTGGTCCGTTTGAATCACGTTGATATAATGTTCGTTATCCGTTTGAATCACGTTGATATAATGTTCGTGATCTGTTTGAATCACATTGCCATAATGTTCGTGATCCAAATAATCCCGTTGCTATAATGTTCGTGTTCCGTTTGAATCCCGTTGATATAATGTTCGTGATCCGCTTGAATCACGTTGATATAATGTTCGTGATTCGTTTTAATCATGTTGCTATAATGTTCATGATCCGTTTAAAATACGTTGCTATAATGTTCGTGATCCGTTTGAATCACGTTGCTATAATGTTCGTGATCCGTTTGAATCCGCGTTGATACAATGTTCGTGATCCGTTTGAATCATGATACGTTTGATATAATGTTCGTGGATCCGTTTGAATCGTTGATATAATGTTCGTGATCCGTTTGAATCACGTTGATATAATGTTCGTGATCCGTTTTGAATCACGTTGATATAATGTTCGTGATCCGTTTGAATCTCGCTATAGATCATGATCCGTTTTGAATCACACGTTGCTATAATGTTCGTGATCCGTTTGAATCACGTTGCTATAATGTTCGTGATCCGTTTGAATCAGTTTGCTAGAATGTTCATGATCCGTTTGAATCACGTTGATATAATGTTCGTGATTCGTTTTAATCACGTTGTTATAATGTTCGTGATCCGTTTGAATCACGTTTCTATAATGTTCGTGACCGTTGGAATCACGTTGATATAATGTTCGTGATCCGTTTGAATCACGTTGCTAGAATGTTCATGATCCGTTTGAATCATGTTGCTATAATGTTCGTGATCCGTTTGAATCACGTTGATATAATGTTCGTGATCCGTTTGAATCACGTTGATATAATGTTCGTGATCCGTTTTGAATCACGTCGATATAATATTCGTGATCCGTTTGAATCACGTTGCTATAATGTTCATTATACGTTTGAATCACGTTGCTATAATGTTCGTGATCCGTTTTGAATCACGTTGATAAAATGTTCGTGTTCCGTTTGAATCACGTTGATATAATGATCGTGATCCCGTTTGAATCACGTTGATATAATGTTCGTGATCCATTTGATCATTTTGCTATAATGTTCGTGATCCGTTTCAATCACGTTGCTATAATGCTCCGTGATCCGTTTTGAATCCGTTGCTATAATGTTCGCATCCGTTGAATCACGTTGATATAATGTTCGTGATCCGTTTGAATCACGTTGCTATAATGTTCGTTATACGTTTGTATCACGTTGTTATAATGTTCGTGATCCGTTTTGAATCACGTTGCTATAATGTTCGTGTTCCGTTTGAATCACGTTGCTATAATGTTCGTGATCTGTTTGATCCATTTGATGTTCGTGATCGTTGATATAATGTTCGTGATACGTTTTGAATCAAGTTGATATAATATTCGTGATCCGTTTGAATCAGTTTGTTATAATGTTCGTGATCCGTTTGAATCACGTTGCTATAATGTTCGTGATCCGTTTGAATCCCGTTGTTCATATAATTTTGAATCACGTTGCGACATCCGTTTGAATCACGTTGCTATAATGTTCGTGATCCGTTTGAATCATGTTCGTTATATAATGTTCGTGATCCGTTTCCAATCACGTTGCTATAATGTTCGTTTCCGTTTGAATCACGTTGATATAATGTTCGTGATCCGTTTGAATCACATTTGCTAATGTTCGTGATCCGTTTAATCATGTTGCTATAATATTCGTGATCCGTTTGAATCACGTTGATATAATGTTCCTGATCCGTTTGAATCACGTTGATATAATGTTCGTGATCCGTTTGAATCACGTTGCTATAATGTTCATGATCCGTTTGAATCATGTTGCTATAATGTTCATGATACGTTTGAATCACGTTGCTATAATGTTCGTGATCCGTTTGAATCACGTTGATATAATGTTCGTGATCCGTTTGAATCACGTTGCTATAATGTTCGTGATCCGTTTGAATCACGTTGATATAATGTTCGTGATCCGTTTGAATCACGTTGCTATAATGTTTCATGATCCGTTTGAATCACGTTGATATAATGTTCGTGATCGTTTTGAATCACGTTGATATAATGTTCGTGATCCGTTTGAATCACGTTGATATAATGTTCGTGATCCGTTTGAATCATGTTTTGTTCATGATCCGTTTGAAACACGTTGCTATAATGTTCGTGATCCGTTTGAATCACGTTGATATAATGTTCGTGATCCGTTTGAATCACGTTGATATAATGTTCGTGATCCGTTTGAATCACGTTGATAATGTTCGTGATCTGTTTGAATCACGTTGTTATAATGTTCGTGATCCGTTTGAATCACGTTGATATAATGTTCGTGTTCCGTTTGAATCACGTTGATATAATGTTCGTGATCCGTTTGAATCACGTTGATATAATGTTCGTGATCCGTTTGAATCATTTTGATATGTTGCTCCGTTTCATCGCCGTTGAATGGCATCCGTTTGAATCATTATAATGTTCCCTGATCGTTTCCAATCACGTTGATATAATGTTCGTGATCCGTTTGAATCACGTTGCTATAATGTTCGTGATCCGTTTGTATCACGTTGCTGTAATGTTCGTGTTCCGTTTGAATCACGTTGCTGTAATGTTCGTGATCCGTTTGAATCACGTTGATATAATGTTCGTTATCCGTTTGAATCACGTTGATATAATGTTCGTGATCTGTTTGAATCACATTGCAATAATGTTCGTGATCCGAATAATCCCGTTGCTATAATGTTCGTGATCCGTTTGAATCACGTTGATATAATGTTCGTGATCCGTTTGAATCACGTTGATATAATGTTCGTGATCCGTTTGAATCACGTTGCTATAATGTTCGTGATCCGTTTGAATCACTTTGCTGTAATGTTCATGATCCGTTTGAATCACGTTGATAACAATGATCGTGATCCGTTTGAATCACGTTGATATAATGATCCGTTTTGATCCGTTTGAATCACCGTTTGAATATAATGTTCGTGATCCGTTTGAATCACGTTGATATAATGTTCGTGATCCGTTTGAATCACGTTGCTATAATGTTCGTGATCCGTTTGAATCACGTTGATATAATGTTCGTGATCCGTTTGAATCACGTTGCTATAATGTTCGTGATCCGTTTGAATCACGTTGCTATAATGTTCATGATCCGTTTGAATCACGTTGCTATAATGTTCGTGATCCGTTTGAATCACGTTGTTGATATAATGTTCCTTGATCCGTTTGAATCATGTTGCTATAATGTTCGTGATCCGTTTGAATCCCGTTGATATAATGTTCGTGATCCGTTTGAATCACGTTGCTATAATGTTCATGATCCGTTTTGAATCACGTTGATATAATGTTCGTGATCCGTTTGAATCACGTTGATATAATGTTCGTGATCCGTTTGAATCACGTTTGATAATGTTCATGATCCGTTGAATCACGTTGATATAATGTTCGTGATCCGTTTGAATCACGTTGATATAATGTTCGTGATCCGTTTGAATCACGTTGATATAATGTTCGTGATCGTTGGAATCACGTTGATATAATGTTCGTGATCCGTTTGAATCACGTTGATTTAATGTTCATGATCCGTTTGAATCACGTTGCTATAATGTTCGTGATCCGTTTGAATCACGTTGATATTCGTGATCCGTTTGAATCACGTCCGTGATCCGTTTGAATCACGTTGATATAATGTTCATGATCCGTTTGAATCACGTTGAGTCTATAATGTTCGTGATCCGTTTGAATCACGTTGATATAATGTTCATTATGCGTTTGAATCACGTTTATATAATGTTCGTGATCCGTTTGAATCACGTTGATATAATGTTTTGTGATCCGTTTGAATCATTTTGCTATAATGTTCGTGATCCGTTTTGAATCACGTTGATATAATGTTCGTGATCCGTTTGAATCATTTTTGCTATAATGTTCGTGATCCGTTTGAATCACGTTGATATAATGTTCGTGATCCGTTTGAATCAGGTTGCTATAATGTTCGTGATCCGTTTGAATCACGTTGATATAATGTTCGTGATCCGTTTGAATCACGTTGATATAATGTTCGTGATCCGTTTGAATCACGTTGCTGTAATGTTCGTGATCCGTTTGAATCCTGTTGTTATAATGTTCATGATCCGTTTGAATCACGTTGATATGTTCGTGATCCGTTTGAATCACGTTGATATAATGTTCGTGATCCGTTGATCACGTTGCTGAATCGACGTGATCCGTGTTCGTGATCCGTTTTATGATCCGTTTGAATCATTTGCTATAATGTTCGTGATCCGTTTGAATCACATTCTTATAATGTTCGTGATCCGAATTAATCACGTTGCTATAATGTTCGTGATCCGTTTGAATCACGTTGATATAATGTTCGTGATCCGTTTGAATCACGTTGATATAATGTTCGTGATCCGTTTGAATCACGTTGCTGTAATGTTCGTGATCCGTTTGAATCACGTTGCTATAATGTTCATGATCCGTTTGAATCACGTTGCTATAATGTTCATTATCCGTTTGAATCACGTTGATATAATGTTCGTGATCCGTGAATCCACGTTGTTATCCGTGATCCCGTTCAATCATGTTGCTATAATGTTCATGATCCGTTTTGAATCCGTTGATATAATGTTCGTGATCCGTTTGAATCACGTTGATAAATGTTCGTGATCCGTTTGAATCATGTTGATATAATGTTCGTGATCCGTTTGAATCACGTTGTTATAATGTCGTCCGTTTGAATCACGTTGCTATAATGTTCATGATCCGTTTGAATCCACGCTAAATGTTCATCCGTTTGAATCACGTTGATATAATGCTCGTGATCCGTTTGAATAACGTTGCTATAATGTTCGTGATCCGTTTGAATCACGTTGATATAATGTTCGTGATCCGTTTGAATCACGTTGATATAATGTTCGTGATCTGTTTGAATCCCGTTGATATAATGTTCGTGATCCGTTTGAATCACGTTGATATAATGTTCGTGATCCGTTTGAATCACGTTGATTTAATGTTCTTGATCCGTTTGAAACAGGTTGTTATATTGTTCGTGTTCCGTTTGAATCACGTTGATATAATGTCCGGATCCGTTTGAATCACGTTGATATAATGTTCGTGTTCGTCTGAATCCCGTCGATATAATGTCTATGATCCGTTTGAATCATGTCGATGTAATGTTCATGATACATTTGAATCACGTTGATATAATGTTCGTGATCCGTTTAATCACGTTGATATAATGTTGTGATCCGTTTGAATCATTGTTATAATGATCCAGATCCGTTTTGAATCACGTTGATATAATGTTCGTGGATCCGTTTGAACACGTGATCCGTGATGCTCCCGGATCCGTTTGAATCACGTTGATATAATGTTCGTGATCCGTTTGAATAATGTTCGTGACGTTTGACATTGATGTAATGTTCGTGATCCGTTTGAATCACGTTGATATAATGTTCGTGATCCGTTTGAATCACGTTGATATAATGTTCGTGATCCGTTTGAATCACGTTCTTATAATGTTCGTGATCGTTTGAATCATTTTGCTATAATGTTCGACATCCGTTTAATCCGTTGATATAATGTTCGTGATCCGTTTGAATCATGTTGATATAATGTTCGTGATCCGTTTGAATCACGTTGATATAATGTTCATGATCCGTTTGAATCACGTTGACATAATGTTCGTTTTCCGTTTGAATCACGTTGATATAATGTTCGTGATCCGTTTGAATCACGTTGATATAATGTTCGTGATCCGTTTGAATCACGTTGCTATAATGTTCGTGATCCGTTTGAATCACGTTGATATAATATTCGTGATCCGTTTGAATCACGTTGATATAATGTCCGTGATCCGTTTGAATCACGTTGATATAATGTTCGTGATCCGTTTGAATCACGTTGATATAATGTTCGTGATCGTTTGAATCACGTTGATATAATGTTCGTGATCCGTTTGAATCATGTTTGCTAGAATATTCGTGATCCGTTTGAATCACGTTGATATAATATTCGTGATCCGTTTTTGAATCACGTTGATATAATGTTCGTGATCCGTTTGAATCATGTTGCTATAATGTTCGTGATCCGTTTGAATCACGTTGATATAATGTTCGTGATCCGTTTGAATCACGTTGATATAATGTTCGTGATCCGTTTGAATCACGTTGATATAATGTTCGTGATCCGTTTGAATCAATGTTGATAATGTTCGTGATCCGTTTGAATCACGTTGATATAATGATCCGTTTGAATCACGTTGTTATAATATTCGTGATCCGTTTGAATCACGTTGATATAATGTTCGTGATCCGTTTGAATCACGTTGCTATAATGTTCGTGATCCGTTTGAATCACGTTGATATAATTTTCGTGATCCGTTTGAATCACGTTGATATAATGTTCGTGATCCGTTTGAATCACGTCGTTATAATGTTCGTGATCCGTTTGAATCACGTTGCTATAATGTTCGTGATCCGTTTGAATCACGTTCACATAATAATGTTCGTGATCCGTTTGAATCCACGTGATCCGTTTGAATCATGTTGCTATAATGTTCGTGATCCGTTTGAATCACGTTGATATAATGTTCGTGATCCGTTTGAATCACGTTCTTATAATATTCGTGATCCAAATCAGTTTGCTATAATGTTCGTGATCCGTTTGAATCACGTTGATATAATTCGTGATCCGTTTGAATCACGTTGCTATAATATTCGTGATCCGTTTGAATCACGTTGATATAATGTTCGTGATCCGTTTGAATCACGTTGATATAATGTTCGTGATCCGTTTGAATCACGTTTTGATATAATGTTCGTGATCCGTTTGAATCACGTTGATATAATGTTCACGTTGCTATAAATCCAGTTTGAATCACGTTGAATAATGTTCGTGATCCGTTTGAATCACGTTGTATAATATTCGTGATCCGTTTGAATCCGTTTAATATTCGTATTGATCCGTTTGAATCAGTTTGATAGAATGTTCGTGATCCGTTTGAATCACGTTGATATAATGTTCGTGATCCGTTTGAATCACGTTGATAATGTTCGTGATCGTTTGAATCACGTTGCTATAATGTTCGTGATCCGTTTGAATCACGTTGAATGTTCGTGATCCGTTTGAATCACGTTGATATAATGTTCGTGATCCGTTTGAATCACGTTGATATAATGTTCGTGATCCGTTTGAATCACGTTGTTATAATGTTCGTGATCCGTTTGAATCACGTTTATATAATGTTCGTGATCCGTTCGAATCACGTTGCTATAATGTTCGTTTCCGTTTGAATCATTGATATAATGTTCGTGATCCGATTGAATCACGTTGATATAATGTTCGTGATCCGTTTGAATCACGTTGATATAATATTCGTGATCCGTTTGAATCACGTTGATATAATGTTCGTGATCGTTTGAATCCGTTGATATAATGTTCGTGATCCGTTTGAATCCGCGTTGATATAATGTTCGTGATCCGTTTGAATCACGTTGCTATAATATTCGTGATCAGTTTGAATCACGTTGATATAATGTTCGTGATCCGTTTGAATCACGTTGATATAATGTTCGTGATCCGTTTGAATCACGTTGATATAATGTTCGTGATCCGTTTGAATCACGTTGCTATAATGTTGTGATCCGTTTGAATCACGTTGATATAATGTTCGTGATCCCACGTTGCTATAATATTCGAAATCATCCGCTCTGAATCACGTTGATATAATGTTCGTAGTCCGTTTGAATCATCCGTTGATATAATGTTCGTGATCCGTTTGAATAACGTTGATATAATTTCGTGATCCGTTTGAATCACGTTGATATAATGTTCGTTTTCCGTTTGAATCACGTTGATATAATGTTCGTTTTCCGTTTGAATCTCGTTGATATAATGTTCGTGATCCGTTTGAATCATTTGATATAATGTTCGTGATCCGTTTGAATCACGTTGCTATAATGTTCGTGATCCGTTTGAATCACTTTGATATAATGTTCGTGATCCGTTTGAATCACGTTGATATAATGTTCGTGATCCGAATTTGAAATGTTCGTGATCCGTTTGAATCACGTTGATATAATGTTCGTGATCCGTTTGAATCACGTTGATATAATGTTCGTGGTCCGTTTGAATCCCGTTGATATAATGTTCGTGATCCGTTTGAATCACGTTGATATAATGTTCGTGATCCGTTTGAATCACGTTGCTATAGTGTTCGTTTGTTTGAATCCGGTTATAATGTTCGTGATCCGTTTGAATCACGTTGATATAATGTTCGTGATCCGTTTGAATCATGTTTATATAATGTTCGTGATCCGTTTGAATCACGTTGATATGATGCTCGTGATCGTTTGAATAACGTTGCTATAATGTTCGTGATCCGTTCGAATCCCTTTGCTATAATGTTCGTTTTCCGTTTGAATCACGTTGATATAATGTTCGTTTTCCGATTGAATCTCGTTAATATAATATTCGTGATCCGTTTGAATCACGTTGATATAATGTTCGTGATCCGTTTGAATCACGTTGATATAATATTCGTGATCCGTTTGAATCACTTTGATATAAAGTTCGTGATCCTTTTGAATCACGTTGCTATAATGTTCATGATCCGTTTGAATCACTTTTATATAATGTTCGTTATCCGTTTGAATCACGTTGATATATGTTCGTGATCCGTTTGAATCACGTTGATATAATGTTTTGTGATCCGTTTGAATCACGTTGATATAATGTTCGTGGTCCGTTTGAATCACGTTGATATAATACGTTCGTGATCCGTTTGAATCACGTTGATATAATGTTCGTGATCCATTTGAATCTGTTCGTTCCGTTTGGATATAATGTTCGTGATCCGTTTGAATCACGTTGATATAATGTTCGTGATCCGTTTGAATCCCGTTGATATAATATTCGCTATTATTTTTAATCACGTTTATATAATGTTCGTGATCCGTTTTAATCACGTTGATATTATGTTCTTGATCCGTTTGAATCACGTTGAAATAAGAACCGATCCGTTTGAATCTGGTTGATATAATGCCATTAAGATCCGTTTGAATCACGTTGATATAATGTTCGTGATCCGTTTGAATCATGTTGATATAATGTTTGTGATCCGTTTGAATCACGTTGATATGATGTTCATGATTCTTTTGAAACTGGTTGATTTAACTTTTCATCCGTTTGAATCACGTTGATATAATGTTCGTCTGATCCGTTTGACTCTGTTGCATTCCATATAATGTATGTGATCCGTTTGAATCTGTTAATATTCGGATCCGTTTGGATCTTTTTGATATAATGTTTTGATCCAGCGAATCATCGTTTATATGTTACCGTTTAAATCCCTGTAATAATAAAAATCATCTATCACATTGTTATTTTTGATCCCAGTTTATACCGTTTAATGATACATTTTTCCGTTTGAATCACAGATATAATGTTCATTAGGTTTGAAATGGATTCGTTCGCTACATAATCATGGTGTTTTTTTCAATCAGGTATAATAATGATAATGCCATTAATATGTGTTCCAGATCCGTTTTAATCACGTTGAAAAGTGAATGAAATAATGTATGTTAGTCAGTTTTATACATTTTTGATCCGTTTGAATCTGGAACAAGAATCCCTGTTGGAATCTGTTTATATCCGTTTGACTCTGGTTGATATAATGTATGTGATCCATTGAACCTGGCTACATTTTTCAAAATGTTTCAAATTCATGAAAAAAACATTTTCATTAAATTTATAAATATAATGGACATTAACGTTTCAATGTCAGTTGCATTTAACTTTTGTATATCATGGTGTTTTTTTAATCCCCAGGTAAGAAGATAATGCCAAGAAATGGGAAAAGTGAATTCCAAAGCTTTTTAGGATTGCAGTTCCATAAAAAGATGGCGTTTGACGTTGCATTTAACTTTTGACAGGTGGCGGGGATTTTTTCCAGTGAGAGTTCCACAGGTTACAATACAGCCATTAAAAACAGTGAGACCCAACAGACAATTAGTGAACAAAAATTCATGCGTCCGAGTTACCAATGAGGATAGCTAATTAGAAGACCGAAATGCCAGGTCTAGACAGATAATATTGCAGAATCTTCTTCAGATTTAGTTGTGATTCTTCAGATATATAGCCGAAACACTAAACCAGATAGGGCAGACATATTTAAAGCATGGATGAATGGTAGATTTATGAATACGCAAGATGGATTCTGACAAGAAAAATTCTTAGCAGAGTAATTAAAAATTGATTCAATATTGATATAATGGAATATGCAACATCTGTGTTCCACCCTCACTGGAATATGGCTGGTGTCCGTCATAAATACAGACGGACGTGTAGGTACAACAGAGTTTAAGTCTATGACGATGCCCATTGTACTATGCCATTTGCTATCCTATTGGTCTACACCAATTGCCTAAGCATACTACCTGCGACTACGACGAGTACCAGTCGATGACTGCTACCGTGTACTACTTAGTTACAGTAGCAAAACCCACTTAGCTACTTCGATCAAATATATCCTTTCCGGAACATATTAAATATAATCCCTACACTTCATGTCAGTAGAAAGGGTGACATTAAAAAGCCGTAATCAGTTGTTTTTCTAGAGGTTAACCTCAGCCATGCTGATGGAAGGCAAAATGGTTCCTTATGCTGATTAAAGGATAAGTTTCGTTTTGGAGTCGTTAAAATTTATAAGCTATTTTTTTCCCTTGTTAACAACCTTTTGGAGACAGGAGTAGATAGTTGTCGCATCAGTAGAACTAGCAAGTCGGGAACTGATGACATAGTGAAAGTTATTGATGTTTTAATTGTCGTTTCTTTATTTTAACCACGAATTTGATGATTGTTAGCAATATTTATATAAAGATATTTCACCAATTAAAAGTATATTTTTCGCACATATAATTTCATAAATTATTACACTACATAAAAAGACACACATCAAAAATAATTTCCCCAACCATGTCGTAGAGTATCAAATAATCTTAGAAATTAGAAATCATTTTTGAAAAACTTATCTAAAACAACCCTTCTAATATAAACAAAAATAAAAACGCCATTAACTTCTAACTTCATTACTTCTAATATGACTAGTTATATACTAATAATAAACTTAATAAAAAATATATTAAATATATAATTCATAAGTATATATGACGTAATGACAGGAATAAATACTTAAGATTTATCATTTAATATAAAAATAGAGAGAGAAGGGAGATCACCGCCCCCTGTGGGATCAGGTTGAGATCATAGACAAGGAACACCACTGGAAAATTCGTAAACTTAAGGAATCAGCACATATGCTAGTCCACAAAAATCTCCTGAGCCGACCAAGCATAGAAATAAATACAATATGGGAACCAGGAATAAGGAGTGCCAGAGAAAATCAATGATAACAACAAAGTTGCAATATGAGCTCTGGTAAAAACATGAATTGATAACAGCAAAAATTGCAATATGAGCGCTGGTAAAAATCATTGCTGAAGACATTAGATTTATAATACCCAGAAATTCATACTCGTCCTCAAGGACACATGGCACAGTGGATAAAGGCGTTGGTTAGATCCAAAGAGTGTGAGTTTAATACCCGGTTAAGGCAGAGGGAAATTAGCAGGAAATAACTGATAACTGACATCCATCAAACATGGCACGTGGAACTAGAACAGTGAGTGAAAAAGGGTTCAGTTCGAAATTCCAACCACCTGAAGAAGGCCGGAGCGTACAACGGCCGAAACGTTGTGATAAATATGGCGACAAAGATGAGGACAATAGTCCAAATAATGTATATAAAACAGTTTTTTTTTTTTCACAATGAGGTTCGACTTGGTGAAGGCCCGGGAACCACTGGAGGCAGAGGTTTACAGAGAAAGGGGTACAGTTTATGCAGATATGTTTAATAATCAGATGGAGAATAAAACAAAATATGATCTTAAACAATTGGTTAAAGAAAACGTATTTTTAAACAACATAAATAACAAATTCTTGATTATTGTACTGCTGGTCTTCTGTATTTCTTTTGGTTGTATTTATTACTTTATCGCGTGTTTTTTCGGGGAGTGGTAGAATTACAGTATTTCTATTTTTGTCCTTTGACCTCACGGGTTACCGTGTGTAAAATAATTCGTTATTTTCATTCCGTTTTAAGAAATAGGTAAGCATTTCTTTTAAGAAAATTCAGTTAATTAAAATTTAAGTTTACTACTAGACTTTGAAACATATCTCTAAGGCAAATATTGGATTTTAAAGAAAATTTACATTTGTTATTTGCATTTTTTGTATACGATGGCGGCTCGATAAGTCGAATAGTGACGAAAAAACGTAGAAATTTTTAAAAATGCCTAAAACTTTATTTATATACGGAAATTATTTTTTAAAAATTCGGATTAGCTTGAGGCCATTATATTTCAAACAGAACCGAAATTTAAGTTCAAAGAAGGCATTTAAACTATGCCAAATGCGTTTTACGGTATTTTGTTTGAAGTTCGTGGAGGTACCTATCTTATACAATCTATATTGTCTTTGTAAATTTTTGTCAGATGCTTCAAAAACAATCTTAAGCGTTTCGTCATATAAATTCTGGTCTTATGGGATACTAGGAACCTCTAACAATAAAATATATCAAATATATAATCGTATCATCGTTAGAAATGAATTTTAGAGGCCGGCTACTTCTCCGGATATACATTTGCTATGAATTTCTATTGTAAACAGCAGAACCCTAAACTCCTGAAATACCCGACAGAAATAGGCAACTCGTCGATTTTACGACCACCAATTAACCTGATCTGGGGTTATTTTAAAAAAAAAAAAAAAACTTTATTTAAAACAGGCAAGTCAAAATCAGGGCATATGGAAGGCCGGATCGACCATATTTACAGCCTCGAGGGCTGCACCTGCTTACTGTCTTATGCAGGGTGTCCATAAAGTTCGTGCGCACTTTAAAAAATTTATGACTTGTATTTGCGATAGAAATAATCTGTAAAACATGTTATAAAGTTTAATGTACCTAGTTTTAAGTACAGCTAAAATAACTAATGCGGTTTCAGACATTTCTAGAAATCAGTTGGCAAATGTTTTTCGTGAACTCCAAAATCGTATTACCCTTTGTATTGATAACGATGGAGGACATGTGGAAACTTAAATAAAATTTCAATAAACCTTATAAAATATAGATTTACTTCTTTCTAATCCTTTTTACAAATTATTTCTATCGCAAATACAAATAAAGTTATATTTTTAAAGTGCACACGAACTTTATGGACACCCTGTATTAATTACAGCTAGTGGTAACTAAACTTTAAATACAAAATACTTACAAAACTAGGTAGTACAATTTTATCATTTTTATGTTGTCCTGATTGACATCGCTTTAGTCAAACTATTCTCAATATATCAGGTTGGAATGTCTGTGTAGATCCCACTTTGATCAAAGATGACATATATTCATCAGACAATCTGGTTCTGTGAGACGTTTTTGTAACCTTCATAAATGAAAATAACTTCTCACGGACATATGTGGAACCAAACATCGCCATAATCTTTGTGGCAAACTTTCTGAAGTTTTTAAATATCTGAGGAAGGTATGAAGAAACCCAGGTACCCCTACTTCTAGGTACTTTCCCTTGAGTGTTGAATCAGTCTGCATTTCCAGTAGTTCCATCTGTTTATCGTTCCATTAACCGTGGTACAAAAGTACAGTAATTCCCACTTTTCTTGAAAAAGGCGTCTTTCTTCAGATAATTTTGTCTTTTTACGAGATGCAATAGAATTCGACATTTTTAACGCAAAATATTACAAAATTATGAACGTTTTCACTTTACATTTGTTCTTATTTAGTTCTCAAGGATGATCTCATGATTAACCGGAAATTAAAAATAGTCGCTGACATTCCTAAAAAAAAAAGAAAGAAAGAAAAGATAGAATAAATAATCTAAACATACCAACTGAAAAAAAAATCTCATTGATTTTAATAATTAGCATTACCAACATAGACAAAATTCTTGATATACCACGGCTATAGAAACCTTTGTGAGGACAGCCAAGATGCATGTCAAACGTTGCATGCGGACTGCGAGACACCAGTTTGACACACCGGAATTAAAACACTACGTCCGCCTGTATTTTCTATATATTATAGTATATTATATAGTATAGTATAATATCTACTTAATTTGTTTACCTTTCCGAACGTACCTAGAAACAAGCCCTTTTTTGAGTATTTTATCCGTATAAAGTCGGACATTAAAATGTACAAGGGAACCATAATCCTGTAATATATCGAATAAGCAACACTCTGTATAAATATAGGCTTGAAATATTCCTAACTTCTAACTAAACGCCTGTAACCCTTGATGGACGATCTTCCTTGCCCATTATTTAAATTGAACTTCTACTAGAGACGAAAGCTGAAATTGACGTTAAAGTTTTTATAAAGAATGTTTTTTTCAAAGGTTTTATTCGATTCGATATTTAAATTTAATTCTAATTGATCTTATTTGTTTGTTTAAAATTGTAATTGCATATTTGAATTTATTTATTATTTAATTTAATTTTTAATAGATTCGTTTAAAAATTTAGTCGAGTCATATTTAAAATTATTCGAATTTAATTTACCAGGGAGTTGCTTTATTCTGTTACAGGCTGAATATTGACTGTATGATGACAAGATTGCCTTTGTATAATGAAACAATATGTTTCACTACCAAGTGTGATATTTATCTCAACACCAACGGACACAAATGAAAATGCATTGTTATAGTTGCTATTTTCTCCTGAATTTGACTAGAGTATTGAAAAAATAATAATACTATCTCGATCCATTAATTAAAAGTTTGTTACCATTTCTCGCAGACATTATTAAAAACATTTACCTCTGTAGTATATAATGAGTGTATTTTCATTGAATATATATCGAAAATGAATATATAGAAGTATAGTCTGTCGTTGTAAATATTTTTGGATAAGTGAATAATACAAAAACAGAAAGGGGCGTAAGGCAAGGGTGAGTCTTCTCACCCGAACTGTTCAACTTATACAGCGAGGCAATCCTGAGAGAATTGGAAACCCTACCGGGATTTAGCATTGGCAGCCACAATTTTAACAACATAAGATACACAGATGACACAGTACTGATGAAAGACACAGAAAAGAAATTACAAAAGGTACAGAAAGTAGCGAAGGAGAGCGAGAAGAAAAGGCTAAGCATAAAATACAAGAAGACAGAATGCATCGTTTTCAGTAAAAGGATGAGCTTGAAATGCGATTTGCAGGTCGGGAATACTAGACTCAAGCAGATGCGGAAGTTTAACTTACTGGGAAGCGTCTTGACAGAGGACGGTAAGTGCGACACTGAGATCCGTAGACGTATTGGGATGGCCAAGGACACATTCCAAATGCTAGGCAGAATACTGCGAGACAAGAGGATTTCTTTGGTAACAAAGAAAACAATACTGAGCTGTTCTGTAACATCAGTCCTTCTTTACGGCAGCGAATGTTAGACGATTTCCTCAAAGATGAAGAGACTCGAAGCGACAGAGATGTGGTTCTACAAATGAGTGCTGAGGATATCATAGACTGAGTATGTGAGCAACGATGAGGTCTTAGAGAGGTTGCAAACAAGGAGGAGGCTTATACTTAACATAAGGAAGAGGAAACTGAAGTTTCTGGGACACAAGGGAAAACAACGTAAGACATACCTAGCGGGCTTAAGCAAGTGGATGACATAACGTGATCTGGGGGGGAGGAAGCAGAGGGAGGGAACTTGTTGAGAGCTGCAAGGGATAGGAGGAAGTGGAGAGCCATGATCGCTTACGTCCTGAAAGGACACGGCACATAAAAAGAAAAAAAAGACATAATCTATCTTTCAAAACCCTCTTCTCCTTCACCTAACTTTTAAGAACTCCCTGTGAAAAGCATTTCCATGTGAGTAATTAAAATTGCAACGAAGCATGTGTAAGTAATTTATGTGTGACGTTAATTATGACTTACGTTCATAATTTAGTCTAATAACCAGTGTTATAAAAACTACGTGTAATTAACACGGTTACAGCTAGTTTAATATCATCGAAGGGTAGTTGGTTCACTGTGTCCAGGTAGACAATTTTTCACACTATCTTCTATTCCTACAGTTCGTCCTTTCTTTGAATATTTCTGCTACATCTTGTCTAGTGTACCTGCAAAATATTTAGAAATTCTTGATAGAATCTGCAATATTGTTGGTCCTATGTCGGCTTCAGTCACTTTCCAACCACCATAACATAGCTTCCCACTGCCTTTTATGTAAATATTTTCATGGTAATTATTTTGATGACCTAAACACTATAATGCCAAGACATTATGAATTTTAGCGCATTACTTGATTGGTGGCAAGGTCTCATGATTTTACAGTTGAAATTGCAAGATGTAAGTGTAAGTTCTATGATAACAGCTTCTATCGCTATTCTCGTTTGTGGAATTCTGGCTTCTTGCTTTCAGTTTAAAATTAAATCTTTGAAAATATAAAGGCAATGTTAATCGTTATCTTCTGACTTCTTAATTATTTTATTTATTGTTCTTTTATTCACTTCTCTTCTTAATAGTATGTTTCCTCATATTCTCTAACGCTCAGTAAACTCTTACATCTTAGTAGCTTTAATGACTTGCTTGCAGTGAAATGATTGAAAAAATATAACTTTCTTGTAATATATTACACATAATTTTGTCGACTTTGTTATTGAAATCTCAGCTTGTTATTTCGTCTTATATGACATCGGTATGGATTTCGGATTAGATAAATGTTCAAAAGTAACATTCAAGAAAAGGGAGATTTACAGAAAAACACTGAATAGATCTCGATTTCGTCACAAAGATTAGGGAACTGGAACATGAAGAAGCCTATAAATCTGTAGGAGTCAGTGAAGGGGATGGAATACAGCATGGACAAATGAAGGAAACGGTAAGAAAAGAATCGTGCGCGTCTGGTGTTAAATACCGAGATGAATTGACGAAACAAAGGATCAGCCAGAAACATTTCTAATGCACCTGTGGTGCAATACAGTTTCAACATCCTTAATTGGACCATAGCTGACATTAAGAGAATGGATGTCAAAACAAGAAAGCTTCTCATTTGCCAGCTCATGCATCATTCTAAGGCTGATTGCTTGTGTGTGTCCATAATCGAAGAAGGCAGACGATTAATTCAACTAGAACTGTCTTAAAAATACAACACTCGGTCTTTAAAGATACCTCGAGACTTTATTTACATTATTCGAACTATTGTCCTCGTCTTTGTCGCCATATTTATTAAAACGTTTTGGAATGTCAAACTGAACCCTTTATTTCGCTCAATGGGGTAGACTGTTCTCGTTCCACGTGCCATGTCTAATGGATGTCAGTTATCAGTTATCTCCTGTTAATTTCCTTCTGAAAGTTCTCCACTGCCTTAACTGGGTATTGAACTCACACGTTTTTGGGTCCTGTCACTGGATCTGACCAACGCCTTTATCCACAAGAACAATGTTTCATAAGTAGAAATTACTAAACACTCATAGTTACATGAAATGCATATACTGTGATAGATAGAAACAATGTTCTTGTGCAGCAAGATTAAAACTTTGGCTTTAAGCTTTTAACTCAGCACTATGTAAACACTAAAGGGTACAGGGTACGTCTACATCAGCTAGCTAGCTATCCGTAAAATTGCTTCAAAACTGTAACCTGAAAACTCGAGTGGTGTTCTAAAATAGTCTCTCAGTATCTGACTATATTTCTGAGATGAGGTATTATGTACATTATTTACATTATTCTGTTCGACATTCCAACCACCTGAAGAAGGCCGGAGCGTACAACGGCCGAAACGTTGTGATAAATATGGTGACAAAGATGAGGACATAGTCCGAATAATGTAAATAATGTAGTCTCCTCAGATTGAGATTTTCATCTGAATGACACGTATAGCGCCAAACCCCTTCGACAATATCTGAACTGTCAGTTGTGTACAACCTCTTCCTATCATCAATGTTTAAAAATTGTTTTGAGTGTGTGAAGCCTGTGGATACTGGCGGTGACCATCTCTCTTCAAACACTGCGGACCGTCGCTACGGAATTAAAAAAAAAGAACTAGATTAGATAACAGAAAACACATGGCTTGAAGACTGTCAACAACCAGCAAACAGCTAAATGGAATATCACATGAAACTAGAAGAAAAAACAATGATATAATGTAATTATTAATTTCACATAGTGTTGAAACTTGACTAATGCGTGGAATAATAATGCAACACAAAATGTACTTAGAACAAAATGTATTGAAACAAGAAAGTGTACACAATATTTACATATAGTCTTTTGTATATTCCTGGGAAGACCGTTCCTGGAGAATGTGTTGACTTAGTGGCAGTCGGGCAGAGTCTCTGGATTGAATCTCTTGATTCCTCCACTCTCTTCCCGGTACCAACCATATTTATATGGTCGGTACTCCACTGTGCAAATTAGGTGGATCCTACCACAACACGCAGGATCAAAAATAAAAAAGATACGAAAGAAATCTCCATCAATACTAGAAATAGTTTTATCAGCTACCAGAATTGTGAAACCTACTTTCCTGGAAATTTTTTCCAAGAGAAAGATTGCATAAATTCCAAACCACTGTGGCATTGGATGCTCGATCAATAAATCCTGAATGTATTCTTATAAGCCAAGCATAGAAATAAATACAATATGGGAACCAGTAATAAGGAGTGCCAGACAAAAGCAATGATAATAAAGTTGCAATATGAACTCTGCTAAAGACATGCAATGATAACATCAAAATTGCAATATGAGCACTGGTAAAAATGATGCTGAAAACATTAGGTTTATAATACTCAGAATTTCATACCCAGATGTCCTCAAGGACACTTGGCACAGTGGATAAAGGCGTTGGTTAGATCCAGTGACAGACCCAAAAAAGGTGAGTTCAATACCTGGTTAAGGCAGTGGAGAACTTTCAGAGGGAAAATTAGCAGGAGATAACTGATAACTGACATCCATCAAACATGGCACGTGGAACTAGAACAGTCTACCCCATCGAAATAAAGGGTTCAGTTCGAAATTCCAACCACCGTTGTGACAATATGGCGACAAATGTAAATACTGTATCTATCTATCTATCTATCTATCTATCTATCCGTTATATACCGTACCTATGAACACTAATGGGTATGTACCAATCCTCATAATACATTGGACACTATTGTAAGTTGGGACAATATGCTGCGTGAACTGTCAGCGTGGGAAGGTCGTGTCGAACTCTCTGCCTCAGAGGGGAACCCGGACCAGGTTATGAAGGTAGAGTCTCTTCCGGGGAGGTAGACAGAAAGCCGATGACGGGTCTACGGGCAATTTTGCCCCAGCCCACGAGCTCGGATTTCCCCATATAAAATTTGGCCATATGCCGCATCTTACCTCGTAGAGAGGCAGGTAAATATCGTAATAAGCTGTATAAGTAGTCTGTCACTAGCAGTGGTTTACCTACTTCACGCCGCTGGCGAGTATTGTATTTTGTTGATGTTTTTTCATTTCCAATTTCTCCGTTGTGGCTATTCCTCATTCAGTAACACTTTCTAGGTTACAACACTTTTTATCATCGTTTGTATCTCCATTTCATTCCCCCAGCTATGGGTTAAATAGTAGAACTTCTCGCTAGAAAAATCTCCAAACAATATTATACAGACTGCAATATTCCCTCGGAATTATTCTTCCAATCCAAACTACGTTTCGCCTTTAAACAAACCACAAAATGTTGATAAACCGTAAAAAACAAGGAAAACAATGAAAAACAAAACAAACATATCATAGTTTCTGTAAATTTGTTTTATCCATCTCCCGTCTCTATATTTGCACACACACACACACACACACACACACACACATATATATATATATATATATATATATATTAGGTTGGTGCAAAATAATGACGTAATAATGTCGTTTTTGACGTATTTTTTAACATCAAAAAACGACATTCTTACGTCATTATTTTTGCCCCAACCTAATATTTATCTTATGCAATGTTGCAATAGAACATTCACATATCTACTACAAAACTGTACATTTTTGTTTCAACGTCCAAAAATGGAAAATCTTTTTTAGACGTTTCATCAGGTGTTACTACATCTTCATCTTCAAAGTAGTAATAAGGACATTTTAACAAAGACATTCACCATCAAAGCTTGACATAGAAGATTGCTATGCGACAATAACGAAGAAGGCAGGTCGTAAGTTCAAGATGCAGTTTTTATGACGCGGGAGGCCGAAATCTTAACAACAGAACCATATGTCTAGATGCAATGTAATGTATTGTGACTAGTTTGAAATGTAATATATTATATATATATAATCTGTGCGTATGTGTGTGCATCTTTCTGTGTCCGTTCTTGTAAACAGACAAATTGAAAGTAGTCTAATACAAAACACTAAAATATGCAATGAGAAAACTTTGTACCATGTTTGAACTCATTATTACTTAGAATGTTATCCTTAGTAAAGAAGTTGAGCCGATCATACGATAACCAATTCCACTAGAGGAAGAACCTGCTCCAAGAGAATTCTATAAGCAGACAATAAGCTAAGTACATGCCTTCACAGTTTGGTTCTTTTCTCTGCTAATGGTTTTTACAATTGAAAGGGCTTCTTCAGATGCTGTGTTGGCGAAGAAGAGATTAAATGTTTCTCGTCTTCCAATAACCATCCGTAATCCATCGCCGAACATGAATTACTTCACCACAGTTAGAGTTCCATTCGCTTAATGCGTTCTTGCAAAAACATACGAAGATTGTCCGCGGCATCTGAGTGAATCTATTGTGGTCCGACTACGAAAGGTTTTATTATGACCGCTCTAGGGGGAAATCGGCCAGAAGACCCGCACTAATATAACTCCTTGTTTCTTTGCATTAGAAGAGAACACACTGAGACCCACCCCCCGCTAAATAGAGATATTTATATGAAAAAATTATTTGTTTTGTGGTACGTTGGCATCTAGGTGGCATAACGTCTTACTTGGTCATGTTTTAGTCTTTGTTTTTCCTTGTATAATGTCCATATAGTTTGAGAGTAACGTTAAGTAACTGGTGTTTCCAAAAGTTTATACATTGTAATAGATATTAATAAGCCGAACAATTGAAGCGGTTACAGTAAAAATTAATGACTTATTTTTTTCGCTGTAAAAAACGGAGTCTTTTATTCAGGAAGCACAATGCTGAAAATGCAGCATAAAAAAAAAGTTTGTGCAAAAAAAATCCCGAAAAAATGCTTCCCTGATATCTACAATCTTCATCACTTTAAGACGAAGGTCAAAGGTTATCTATCCTACCTGTCCTCATAATACTCTCTTACTTCTCCTTTCCCCTCCCTTACAATATCACTGTAAGCCTCTACCTTGAGTGGCCCTTGGACCTTTTATTCGGTGAAATTATCCGAAAAAGAGAGCAGTTGAGACTAGTTAAACCTTAGCATTCCTGTACGAATCTCATCATGATCAGTTAGTGAAGGAGCTACGTTCATGGTAATACGTGTTTGGGGAAACAATCCTAGGGCGTGGCAGTGTTGGAAAATGCGAGAAAACCATCCCAAACCTTGTGGGTAGAAAAACAGTTTGTAAAAACACAAAGTTACAAATCATCGTGATCGAGGTTTTTATTATTCAATTACTGATCACGCCAAATTATGCGTTCTCTCCCAGAAAACCTAAATAAAATCCAGTATAGGTACAGTTTAAATCACTGGTTAGCACTGCAGCTCTGTGGGTGCTAAAGAAATATTTCATTCTGGTACATTTGACTAGTATACACTTATTAGACTTGGTGTAATGATAGATAAAATGGGTCTAACGTTGCGACATTTTATTAGCTCTCTCTCTTTCTCACACTCAATAATAATAATAATAATAATAATATCTTTGCTGCACAGGATCAATGCTTGTTAACTAGAATTTATCAAGCACACATACTAAAATATTGTGTTAGCCCAAAATGCAGATTCTGTGATAAATATCCAATTTCTTTCAGACATCCATTAAACATGCCACGTGGAACTTGAACAGTCTACCCCAGTGATCGAAATAAAGGCTTCAGTTCGACATTCCAACCAACTGAGGAAGGCCGGATCGTACAACGGCCGAAACGTTTTAATAAATATGGCGACAAAGATGAGAACAATAGTCCGAATAATATAAATAGTGTAAATTGAAACTGTTGCAGAAATCTAAATTTTGCTGTTATTAGACGTTATTTCTTCCTTGAAATCTGTCTCTATTAAAGAGTACAGACATTTTGTGTCTATTGAGTTTGTCCATCTTCCTCTACAAACAGTGAATGGTCCTTTACAAAAACGGCAGAATTTGAAAATCATGGCTGGTGTAGTAACAGATGACACGAGAAATGGAACATAGAAAATGAGGTGCAATGGCATGAGAAGATTTTCTTTTACAGTAAGATTCACCTGGGGCCACTCGAGATAGAGTGTTACGTTAAGGGCTAGGTTATATAGATAAGAGGGAAAGATAAAGGTTAACTCAATACTTGAACAGGTTAAGATTGTAGTAACCGG
>CAHIKZ030003303.1:1802500-1835000 GCA_903632075.3 Acanthosepion pharaonis | reverse complement strand
CCTCAAAAAAAAAATCAGCTCACCAAAAAATAAAAATATTAAAATATATAAAACAAGCAATCCGGCAGCAAGGCGTCTGATGAGAAGATTGGCGGTTTTCAGGAACATGGAACCCCGTCTCAATTCCTATTATTCCCAGATCCACTTTGACATGGGATGGCAACACCTGTTAGTGCCTCAGCTATGGGAAAATACTGAACACACAAACAAAAAATAAAAAAAAAATAAAAAAAACCTGAAAGTATATATGCATACCTGAAAGTATATATCCATACATATATATTAAAGTGGTCTGTTTTTTAAATTTAAATATATATATATATATATATATATATATAATAGAAAAACAGACCACTATATATATATATATATATATATATATATATATATATATATATAGTAAAAATATTAACAACACATTTTAAATTTAAAAAAAGTACCAACAATATCTATATATAGCAGAATTACCAACAATACATTTCATCTGTTGTTGAAGCCATAAGATTCTGTTCCAAATATTTAGATTTCAGCATTAATTAACTCATAGTAGTGTTGATATGCCCCAAATCAAAATTGAACAAGAACCAAACAAACAAACCCATTTCACTGATTTGGAAGATGCAACCGAAATGCGACCATGTGTTTTCAAAAGCTTTCGCGATGACTTTTCAGAGACGGAAGCACATTTGATTAATGCAAATTAATAGAACCTGTTGTTCGAGCCGAGGAAGTCAGCCCGATATTATTAGCAGAGATAATCAATTTCGTCTTTCATTTGTAGATTGCACTTTAACATGACCACTGAGATGTATCAGAGGCGGAACACCATCGACTTTTGTTCTTAATCATATTATCCGTGTTTGTAAGAATTTGAATGAATATTTCACTTGGTCAAAGATTTGATGAATGCCTATGTATTGGTTCCGTAAGAGAATTAACCGTGAACATTGTTCACTGTCACGAAAAGGCAAAGCCAGCGGAAAGATGATGAGGAGATGGTTGCCGGCAAGAAAAGTAGGTGGATGTCTTCCTTTTCTTCCGCTTGCTTGATTGATCATGTGGGAAAGAAAAAAAATGTAATGAACCATTAGTGAAAAGTGTAAAACTGTAGCGATTTCGATTTGCTTTATGAATGCTGAGGTTTGGAGCAAATAAAAATTTAATTAAACTGCAAAAAAAGAAAGAGAGGTAATCAGACCATTACAGCTGTTTATTCGGTCTTTTCTGGGAGGCACCCCACTTTTGGATCTCTGCCAAAAATAAATCAAGCTGAGTGAATGTCATCGCCCAATGTGGCCATGAAAACACAATTCAGCGTCTTTAAATGTGACCAATATTTTCTTTCATCCTAAGTTGCATATTTTCATCACTTCCTCGAGAGGGTCAGTCTAGGGAAGCGTGCAAACTCGTGTCAGATATGTCACCAGCTAGACTTGAATTCAAGAACACCTCACTTCATAAAACCGCGGTTAACAGTAACAGTCAGCTGTTCTTATTCAGCTACAAGGAACTTTCCAGGTACATCTTGGCATATATACTTATCCTTCATTTATTTCAGGATCTTTACCGACTTTATATTTGTCAATGTTTTTTTGCCAATTTTTGTATTTTTCTACACTAGTAGCAAAGATTGGAATTTCGAACTGAACCCTTTATTTAGTCCACTGGGGTAGATTGTTCTATTTCCACATGCCATGCCTCCTCAGTATGTCTCAGTTATCCCCCTTTGACTCAACTCTCCACGTCTTTGTTCTCAGCTGCAGCAGCCACGTATTGAACTCACAACTTTTTGGCTGTTGTAGAGTAGTTTCACAGTGGAGGCTTGTATTTCACTAAGTCGGTCCTAAAAAGGTTCGACGTACAAAACGTTAGGAACTTGATATAATAGTTAATGACGCAGCAATCTAGTTGTGGTGACTGATACTTTAATGTCCGACATCGACTGACTCACCAATTCAACTGAGCCCCTGACGACTGCTACTACTCCTACTTATTATAGGTGGGAGAGTCTATTAACAATAGAATAGGTGTGTTCCATTATAACATTGGCTAAAGTCACAGGATCCAACCAACGTTTGAGGACACATGGCCCCGTGTATAAATGAAGAAGGCAGGAGCGTACATCGGCCGAATTGTCGTGAATATGGCAATAAAGATGAAGACAACATTGACATTTAGCAGAAAATCTAGCCTTATAAACCTCCCATTAATTTTTATATTGACTTTTCTGCCCAGTTTTAAACTAGTCTTCCTTAATAACGTACTGAACTCTTATGTAATATTTGTCATCCTTTAGGGCAGTGAGTGCTTGACATGTAATATTTGACCCCTTCTTATCACTCCCAGTCGCTGTTCAGAGATCTATTTAAATGAGCTTGTTTGGTAGGTTACAACAATGTTTCTCAACCTTATTATGGTCGCAGCCCCCTTCAATCCGATGCACGTTCAATAAGGGTCCCTGATGCCAACTTGCGTTCTTGCATCATCAATGAAGAGATCCACACACCAGTTTTGGTACTGTCATTTGAAGTAAATCGAAGAAATGAATTTTCATATCATTATGCAACTGCTTCAAATGATCAACATACATTGCTAGGTCATCATCAAGCAGCTCGGTGGCTATTTTACTAAGGAAGGAAACTGGGCAAACTCCCGTCGCCCAAGGCTCAACCAGAACAGATTTAGTTTCCTGTTAAATGGGTTAATTGCCTCATCGCAGGCAAACAGGTCGGAGTCATTTCCTTGGAGCTCTTTTTTCAGGACATTTAGCTTTTCAAAATTGAAAGACAATTTGGTGAAAACATACCTTAATTTAAACTTTAAATTATGAGTTTTAAATTTCAAGAAATTGAAAACAAAAAGGTAGCCATTTTGCATAGGTCAAATAAAAAGAATTACACTAAATAAATATTTATGTTAACAAAGTGGTTTAGATTACTTTAATGTTTCAATTAATAATAAACTTAATATTTTATTTCAAATTATATTATTAATTCCAAAATCCAAAATATATATATATATATATATATATATATATATATATATATATATATATATATATTGTGGGTCCTAAATTTTCTGTGCCTGCATTTTTCAAACTTAGACTTGTGGCCCCTGAAAATATCTCATGGCCCACAAGAGAACCCTATGGCCCAGGTTGAGAAATCTTTGGTTGCACGATGTTTTCCCACAGCCCCATTTGACTTCAATATATGCTGTAAGTTTCAAATACTCCAAGCCCTCATATTTCCTCAGTATGTATTCCAGAAAATTCTCTTTCTAATTCTGAGCTCGTATCATTTTCGTTCCGATTTAAAATGTCCTCGTTTCTCACATGTTCCTACCATGACATTTTTAGTATTCATTTTTGGGAACCACGTTTCAGTTGCCCCATGTCTCGTTTTCATCTTTGAGAAAATTCTCCAGCATGCTACTTCTTCTTCTTCTTCTTCTTCTTCTTCTTCTTCTTCTTCTATGGGCCGTGTTCTGTCTGTACTTTGGCGAACATGGCTCTCCACAATTTTCTGTCCTTTGTGGCATTTCATAAATTTTGCCTTTGTCTTATCTCACCATACATTTACAGAAGCTTTTTTGGTATGCTATTTGATGTTTTCTTGTTGTCCAGTGACTGTCAAATTTTCCAAGCCCTCTTTCCTACTTATGTGCCCAAGAATTTTCAACTCTCTCTTTCTGTCGAGTGAGTGTCAAATTTTCCAAGCCCTCTTTCCTCCTTATGTACCCTAGAATATTCAACTCTCTCTTTCTGTCGAGTGAGTGTCAAATTTTCCAAGCCCTCTTTCCTCCTTATGTAACCTAGAATTTTCAACTCTCTCTTTCTGATATATGAAATTTCTTATGTGTCATCTTTCCTTCTATTTTCTCTAAAAAATTTCGTCGTTTCTCACATGTTTAGTTCATGTAATTTTCCGTATCCTTCTGTAGAACCATATTTCACTTAGAAGATTTTCCACCTTCACTTTCATATAGGAGGACTGATATTCCATAACATTTCTGTCCTCTTCGTTTGTAATTCTCGAAGATTTCCGAAATTCTTCTCTTTTCTTTTATATTTTTCTTAGCTTTTGAAGGCATCTTTCGCAATCTCAGTACGTCTTCGGATTTCAGTGTGTCCTATTTTTTGTCCTCTGTTAAAATACTTCCCAATATTGCTTTTTAAAACGTTAGAGATTAGATAGAATTTAAGTTATCTGTTGTTTCTAAATAGATTTCTCTTCTCTTAATACTTTGCTTAGATTTTGGTAGGTATCTTTCGCTATTCGTATTAGCTAGTGGCCATGCCGACTCGTTGCTTTTTTCGACATCTGGATCAAATAATATAAGACTCTCTTTATCTTCAAGTTGTTAGCATATTTGTAAAATCTAAATTCACCTAACGGCAAAGAGATACGTTTCAGATTAAAAGGTCAAGAGAGAAAAGAAGAAAAATAACATTGGCTGTGACCTTTGCGGTCTTTCAAAATTTGTTATGTTTAAAACATGTTGACTTATTCAGTATAGACTATTTTCTTGTAGAGATGTGATCGCCGTTATTTCGAATTAAGCTTTATTGAGATTCTGTTTTCGATTTAAGTGTATGTTTTGTTTTCTTGCAACGCCTTACTTGACAATTTCTATAAATCTTTCTCGGCTTAAGGCTAAAGTTCAGTTTCTCTAAAATGTTCCATTAAACGTATTTATTTTCTTCTTTTACCTGAGACCATCATAGATTATTTCCTACCGTACGTTAGCCACAACCTTGTGGAGTAGTAACAAGAGATCTCTGATCAAAAGCAGTATCGTCGGCTAGTTGCAATGAAAGTAATAATTGTCTTGTTTTTTGAATCATTTCACCCCGTCAAGGCAGTGAGGCCACTAAGACACAAGGGTAACTGTGTGTGAAAATAGAAGATTACATTTTTGAAGATCAAAGCTGACATGAAAGCAAAAAGCCGGAAGAGATTTCCACAAGAGAGAATTACGAGAGAAAAAAATCTGTTAACATAGAACTTCCGGTTACATCTAGACAATTCAACTGTAAATTGATGAAACATTGTTGCCAGTCTAGTGGTACGGTAAATTTATAATGCCCAGGTAGAATAGCAGAAAGTTCATCCGAATAATTACCATGAAAGTATTTATAGAAAAGACACAGGAAAGCTACGTTACCGTGGTGAGAGAGTAACTGGGTCGGAGAAACCAGGTCAGGACCAATAATATTTCAGAATATTCTTTGGATTTTATAAAGAATTTTAAAATATATAACAGGAGCACAGGACCCGAGGTGGCAGTAATATTCAAATAAATATATAAGTTAGATTCTGGAAAGAAAAATTTCTAGCAAGATACAATGAAACAACTTTCTTAGCAGTAAATTTAGAAACTGCTTCAATATAATCTTTCCACTTCATGTCAGCAGCGGTTGTTAGTCCGAGAAGTTACACCGAGTCATTTTCGGGGAGGTTTGCATCAGCCGGGTTGATGGAAGGCAGATAGGGATCTTTCAAATGATTAATAAAGAGCAGTTTCGTTTTGGAGATGTTAAAATTAACACGGGATATAATTTAATTATTTTGAATTATTGGTATCGTCCTGGTTGTTATAGATAAGACAATATAACACTGATGGACAACTTATGATGATCAGCGTCACTAACCTGAAAAGTAGTGTTTATAATTACACCTATAACAAGCAAGATGCGAACAATTGTTCAAATTAATTAAAGAGCAGTGGTTCAACTAAAAAAACTTAACTAGAAATTTATGAAAATATTACGAAACGACCATGATAACGAAACGTCGAATCTTTCTGCCTTTGTATACAAAGTCTCCAAAAATATACCATACAATTCTTCCGCACAGACCTGTCGTGGAAATAGGAGTTGATTTTACAAATATTACTATTATTTAGCTTTCGTGATCTCAATTTGTTTGATTGATTTTTTACGGTTTGCCATCCTTTTACAGATTATTTAAAGCCAGAAAATATTTTTAGACTGAAAACATATTTTGGATATAATAATGATTTTTACAATTTTACTAAGTAACCTGTAGTTTGAGGTGGGAGGTGAAGAAGTGGATTCATGCCTTTCGTAGGGGTATATTTTGAGTAAATGAATATAACGAACGACAGAATGTTGAACTCGGCTGTTCGATTTCCGATTCTGAGCCATTATACATTACACTATCCGCATATCTAAACTTACAAGACCTGGTAGTCCCAAGCGGTCAACCATCTAGGTCATGACCTTGATCGACGTTGCTTAACTTCGTTGATCGCACGGGGATTCAATGCAATAAGTCCGTCAGCTTCTCCTTAATCAAAGACATAATGCTAAAGGCAACAGTAGAAAAACAATGACACCTCAGTTCATCATCAGAGCTGTTTCAACTTCAAAACAGTGCAATACATTATCTTCAGCCTGGCGGATCGTTTCCTCGCCAGACGTCTGCTGGGAAGTGTTTTAACACCGATCGGAACATGTGACTCCGAAATTCGAAGGCGTATTGAAATAAGGAAAGAGGCTTTCTAAAAGTGTTAAGAAACAGGTAAAATTCATTGGAAACAAGAAAGAAATAATGCTGAATTGTTAATGCGTTATCAATCGTCTTATATGGCTAAGAAAGTAGTGCCAATGTTCTCACTGATGAGAAGATTTGAGGCAAATTGGTTAAGGGATTTTGGCGGCCATGTTTGTCGAGAAAACAATCATGTCTGTTTTTTAATATGTAACTTTAGGAGATTGTAAAGGTCAGAGCTCGTTAAAATAGTATCATTTGCAAAAAGACAGAATATATGTTTGTCAGCAAAAAGAAGAGCCCAAAAAACTGGAGATGCCAAATCAAGCAAGTACAAAAATTTTAATATCTAGTAATTGTTTTAACAGAGCACTAAAATGCGACACCTAAGTTGCACTAAGATAGCGAAAAATTCCTTTCAAAAACTAAGCAAAGTATTAAAAACACAGGAAAACTTTATTAGAAACAAAGAAAAGAGTACTGGACTCTTATGTAATAACAGTCCTTCCATATTCAGCGAAAGCTAGAAAATCTCATCACACGAAGTAAAGACTTGCAGCAACAGATATATGGTTCTATAGAAGGATGTACCATGCAAGAAACATGCAGCAAAGACAAATTTCTAAGGGAAATAGAAAAAAAGACGGTTAGATTTTCTGGGTCATGTAAAGAAAGATAGATTGTTTGGTCTTTTACAGTTTATCAACCTTCGTAAGGAAAGAGGACTTGTAGAATTTGAAACTCTGAAGACATGTTAATGGCAAGAGAGGTAAACGGAGACAGCGAATAAGCTATCAAAGGAGCTTGTGCAAATGGATGGCAAAACAGAGACTACAAGGGATATTGGGATCACAAAGCTTAATAAGAACTTCAAAAGATAGGAGCGCCATTCTCGCCCACATCCCGAAGGGTCACGGTGCATAGAAAACGTTATCTTTTGAGAACAAGGCCTAAGTTTCGATGGTTTTAGTCTGTCAAAGTGAATTGATTTTTAATTCGATAATTCCTTGATTTTGCCAACTTGAAATATCATGCTCCAATCCTCTGTCACTTCCGAGTTAATCCGGCAAGCGGGATGAGTGCTTGCCTATAATAGCCACTTTGCGGATCAAAGAGGGTCTCCAGCCCTTAAGCATTTAAATTGAGTCTAATCGCTTTCTAGAAACACCAGCTGCATGTCCGGATTCGGTCGAAAAAAAAAGCCATCACCCTGTTCCCTACCGAACAACTATCGCAAGCCATTTCAACATGGCCTCCTTTGAATAGATAATTGACATTGAATTTCTACACCTGTTAACAGCTGAATTGATCATCGAGCAAAACCAATAGACTCCCTTTGGCTAGCGTCTTTATATGAAAATCTTAGAATCGATTCCTTTCCGCTGGGAATACTTAGAAATTTCGTCTTCGATTTAAGTACAAACCTAAGACTTTGGGATATTTCTCCCTTCAAAATAATAATAATAATAATAATAATAATAATAATAATAATAATAATTAAAACTATTGGATTTATTCTTTTACTAATATAGCATATACGTTTTGCGTGATTACATATCCAAATTTAACAAGTAGAAATAAACTTTATGGTTGAATAATTGACACAGCCGATACAATGTATATCAATTTCGCCTCACTTAACTTTGTTACCTTACAAAACTATTAATATTAATACAAGACTAAATATCTATAGGAGATATGATCTGAAAGTGGCGAGCCATTTTCTCTTTCCCGAGAACCGGTTACGTCGCCTTAATACAACTTGACAACCCACCAGAGGGGATGTTATAAGAGACGCACATATGTCCCTGGAAATTCATCGAAATATTAATTCTATTCTAGGCAGGTTATTTTCGTGTTGTAAAAACCGGTTGCTTAAAACGGCGTAGAGCTTTAATGGCTTAAATTATTCGAAACTTTTTAGTATTGTTCTTTTAACTTTTATCAAAGTTTTTATATGGTGGCTTACCTCTGTCGATTCTACAAATATTTCCATGGTTACTGCTTTGACAAGTTCTTTTTTCCCCTCGTGCCCGGACAATGTGAGTTCAAACGTGCTACCAGATTGGCATTTAGGTTCCACCCTGTCAAAGTTGAATTAGTTACATATAACCGCCACTATTCTCTCAGCATCATTCTCTTTAACCGCCTGCGTACTAGTGGCATTTCAGCTTTGGTTTGAGTGAAATGATAAAAATAATAAATAAATACACAAATAAATAGTAATTAATGTTTCAAAGTTAAAGCGTAGCTATTAGGAGTATATAAGTTTGATGCTAAATTTTTTTTTTTTTTTGGGTGTCTGGATCAAATGACGTCACTCTAACTTTGATGACGTCACCAACTTAAAATAGTTTTTCAGCACGAATCTTATATTTCACTAATTTTTTGATGGGTTGGCAAGAAGCACTGGCAATTTGGAGGGGTCTGTTACAACGGCGTACGCGTGTTGTGTGAGTTAATTAAAGGCTATATGGTCATCATATTGGGCGAAAATATCTTTTTTTATATATATTCTGGGAGCCAGTTCCATCTGTGTCAATGTTGTGTCATCACTGAGAAAGGCCGAGATTTAGGTCTCCTTTTACTTATACCAACTGATCGCTTTCTTTAAGTATCAGCTTAAAGTTAAAATTAGGACAGAAAGGGTGCAACTACCTTCAGTGAAATTCGACAAAAATTGGGCCAGAATTTCGCTGACTTGGCGTGGTTGCTAGATGCCTCTTAGGCAAGATTTTGAGCGTGCGAATTTTTGATTATGGTGGGATTGTTAAGAACAGTTTATTTTTCAGTTGGTTCATGCGTATATATATTTTTTCTTTTTTAATGTAACTAGTTCTCACCTTTTATTTTTATCTCCATCTCCGTGTTTACTTTAATTCCCCATCCTTCTCATATTAGGTGACAGTTTTTTTCTATTCTCTTGTAAGTATGAGACGCATTTAGTCATATTTCTTTCTTGAATTTTGCAACCAACTTTTCTAGACGATTTTGTCAGGATTACTATTTTGTTTGCGCGGAGGTGCGAATAAAATTCTAACACACACTTATTTTGCTCTGTAAATATTTTTATACCAAAAAAAATCATTGGGGATCATTTAAAAGTTTTAACACCTCCCAACAAAAAATTCTATATAGAATTTCATTGTTCAAATGAGGTATTTTAGTTACCGTGGTGTGTCAGGTATGCGTAAATGTGATGCTATGGTGAAAGGAATATTTTTGGTTTGGATGGGTCAGTGATGGAGACGAGCGAGACTAGAAGTAGGACGAGTGAAGACCGGAAACCCCACCTTTTTACCACGTGACACATTTGTGCATTTTGCAAAGAAATATATTTTTATTGATATCTTTTATAACGGAATCTTTTGTGAGCAAGTACATAAAAAAATCGCATTTTCGCCACTTTTATTTTGCAGTTTGTCGACATCGGCAAAATGAAAATATTTGCTGCCAAACATTGTTTGTAGATTTTATTTCTAACGTATGTCCTTATTGTTTAGGCTTTTCTCAAACGGCCTATTTTTAGTTATTATCTAGACATTCAAATCAATATCTAGACATATCTGGACTTTCAAATACATACCTAAACATATTTGAGATATCAAATCAATATGTAAACATCTGGAATTTCAAATCAGTGCCTATATATAGTGGGGGTTTCAAATCAATATCTAAATATATCGGGAGTTTCAAATCAATATCTAAATATATATGGAGTTTCAAATCAATATCTACATATATCTGGAGTTCGAATCAATATCTAAACATATATGGAGTTCAAATCAATATCTAAATATATCTGGAGTTTCAAATCAATATCTAAACATATCTGGAGTTTCAAATCAATATCTAAACATATATGGAGTTGAAATCAATATCTAAATATATCTGGAGTTTCAAATCAATATCTAAACATATATGGACTTTCAAATCAATATCTAAACATATATGGAGTTTCAAATTAATACCTAAACATATCTGGACTTTCAAATACATACCTAAACATATTTGAGGTAAGAAATCAATACCTAAACATCTGGAATTTCAAATCAGGGCCTAAACATAGTAGGGGGTTGAAATCAATATCTAAACATATATGGGGTTTCAAATCAATATCTAAATATATCTGGAGTTTCAAATTAATACCTAAACATATCTGGACTAGCAAAAACATAACTAAACATATCTGAGGTATCAAATCAATACCTAAACAACAGAAATTTCAAATCAGTACCTAAACATGTGGGGGTTTCAAATCAACTCTAAACATATCTTGAGATTCAAATCAATATCTAAATATATATGGAGTTTCAAATCAATATCTAAACATATCTGGAGTTCAAATCAATATCTAAACATATATGGAGTTCAAATCAATATCTAAACATATATGGAGTTTCAAATCAATATCTAAACATATCTGGAGTTTCAAAACAATATCTAAACATATATGGAGTTTCAAATCAATATCTAAACATATCTGGAGTTTCAAAACAATATCTAAACATATATGCAGTTTCAAATTAATACCTAAACATATCTGGACTTACAAATACATAACTAAAAATAGTTGAGGTGTCAAATCAATACCTAAACAACAGGAATTTCAAATCAGTACATAAACATAGTGGGGGTTACAAATCAACTCTAAACATCTAAACGTATATGGAGTTCAAATCAATATCTTAATATATCTGGAGTTTCAAATCAATATTTAAACATATCTGGAGTTTCAAATTAATACCTAAACATATCTGGACTTTCAAATACATACCTAAACATATTTGAGGTACGAAATCAATACCTAAACATCTGGAATTTCAAATCAGTACCTAAACATAATGGGTGTTTCAAATCAACTCTTATGATATCTGGAGATTCAAATCAAAATCTAAATCCCTAAAAGAGCAGCGTCAATATAATCTTGGGCCCGATCAAAAACAACACCCGACCGACTGTACTGGCTGTGAGAAGGATAAGAATATATGGATGACACAAAATGGATTTTATGCACAATAATTTATCAAATGCATTAGTAGTACATAAAATTAAATTCAACTCCAACTTTGATCTAAACTATGCCACACTTATAAAAATAGAAATTAACTTACTTGCAAATATCGAATTTTATCAAAATATAAATCTGCTCCCTGGATGTTTTCAAAAAGAATGCTCCATTCCTAAGTCAACAAAAGTTACTATAAAGATGTTAAAAAAAAAAAAAAAAAAAAAAAAAAAAAAAAAAAAAAAGGGTTAAATTCATAACCTCTTTTTATTTAAAATATATATTAATCGAAAATTAAAATAATAAAATATTAATTAGACTATAAATCCAAAAGATATCAATAACGGATATGACACACTTATCTTTTTTAGATATTAAATTATGTCCCTTAGCATCTTCCATAATTTAGCTGGTATTCTCATTTAGTCTAATGTATATTTATGAGCGCTTCTTAAATTAGAAAAATTTTCAAAAATTCACATTTTTTAATTTTGCTTATAAATATTTATTGCAAAATAAAATCCTTGCCATTTGCCTTGATAAAGTTTATCAGAGGACGAAACAAGACGGTTAAGGCAAGTTTCTCTTTTGTATCTATCTATATACATATGTACATACATACATTCATACATATATATTTTTTTTCAAATTAATAAATAATGCATAAATCAATGAAGAAATATGGACTGAAGAAATAGCATCTCTGCTTGAAGATGGTGAATGTTTTCACCAAAAGTACTTGCAAACAAAATGGAGCGAACATTTAATCCATTACACAATTAATAAAAACAAGGATCGTATCGTTCAGCGAGTGGTCAGTAAGTTAATTCCTTCTTAACCTGTTAACGAAGAGAATTTCCCCATTAATTACATTAATCTTATTGAGTTGTTCTTTAAATAACTATTTTAAAATATTAATTAAGAGTATTATTTATTAATTTGAAAATAAATTCGATGTGCAGTAAAAAATTTCTGAAATCTTCTAAGACGTTTCTCTAATTACTGGACCAATAGTCCCTGTCACGTCAACGGAAAAAATACACTTACAATAATGGAAATTTTGAATTACTACATTACTACAATATTCAAAAATCAAGCGTCGCATTTCTAGCCGAACAAAAATATTTTTAACTGTTAATTATAGCACACTTTTTTTTTAATGAAACATCTTTTGACAAGTATCACATTCATTTTCATCTTGGTATTTTACCAGAAATTACATGAAATTGCGAAAAAAATAACATCTGTGCCTGAGGATGGTAAATATTTTTTACCGAAAGTACTTGCAACCAATATGGAACGAACAACTCATCTATTGTAGAATTAATAAAAACAAGGATCGTGGTCAGTAAGTTAATGCCTTCTTGTTCTGTTATCGACGTGAATTCGCCATTAATTACATTGATTTATTCTTTGAATGGCTATTTCAGAATATATATATATATATATATATATATATATATATATATATATATATATATATGTGTGTGTGTGTGTGTGTGTGTGGGGGAAGCTCTGAGGATTGAGTAAAAACTTGTTGTTGACAGCAAGTGTAATGACGATGTCATTTGTGTTGAAGAAAAATAGAAGTATTGTAAGAAGTGGCCGCTTGGGTGTCTGTGCCTCAGAAGTGTGACGAATCTGCGATTAGAAAGACGACATTTATTGATATATGGAGGCGAGTGTATGTCGTACTGACGTCCTCAAATGGCGTTGATTACAAGAAAGAACTGAAATATTTACGAAGCATGATTGAAGCATAATAAGAAAAGATATTGACAATGAAGAAATTATATATATATATATATATATATATATATATATATATGTGTGTGTGTGTGTGTGTGTGTGTGTGTGTGTGTGTGTGTGTCTTTATATAATCGCTCGAGGCCCATCATACATGACACCCAAGAATGCAACAAAAAGCAGCACACCCTGTTTGATCACAGATCAACAAGTATAGTATATATATATATATATATATATATATATATATATATATATATATATATATATATATATATATATATATATATATATATATATTTATATATATATATATATATATATATAAGGGTTGTAAAATAGGTATATAGTACAAATAAACGTAAAAGTAACTAATAAATACAATATATTAAACGCATTTTATTTCTTTACTGTATACATACTTTTGCTCACGTCACCCCACTGTACGTATCGAGGTCCTCGACAAAATCCAGAGACGAATATGCAATGCGATAGGACCTGACGTGGATTCTCGTCTACTGTCACTTTATCCCTCTGTCTTTTCTACAAGTATTTTCTCGGCAACCGTTCCGACGAGCTACTTTCGCTGGTTCCCAGCCTGCATGAATTTAAGCGTGCTACTAGGCTGGCATCTTGGTCGCACCCTTTCACTGGAGAAACGGTTAAATGTCACCGTCTCTTCTTCTCAAAGAGCTGCTTCTCTTGCACTTCCCATTTTCTTGGAAATACAAACATCCCAGCAATTTAACATTTGTATAAGTAATTTCAATTTGCATAAGTAATTTCAAATGCCATAGACATTTGGTATGTTTAAAGGATATTTCTGATTCTTGATGATAATAATAATAAAATCTTGCATTTTATGCTGTAGATGCCTACCCATATGATTTTCAGTTAAAGCCAACCTAGAAATGCATTACTAGCACAAGTATTGTCACTTTTCCATGTAGTAATGGTTTCAACGTTATTTAGTTATGTAAGTATATTCAATGGCAGCTGCCAAAAAATTTTAAAACAATCTGAAAAGACACTACTTCAATTCAATGGTCAGCCTGTTGCTTGTATTAGAGAGTAACAGTTTTTTTTTCTGTATGACCTCGTATCTTTTTTTTAAATAGTTTTACCCTAAGTACGGTAATAATGCTACTAAGACACTAAGGGGCAGTATTGAGAGCTAATGAAAACCAGAAGACACCAGTGAGGAGAAAGAACAATAAACAATAAAAGAAGAGGAATCAGGAAGAGAGAAGATGGGGATTGGCGCTTCATTTAAATTTTAGGAATGTCGTATATTTTGGGGAAGCAAGAACAGGATCTTGGACATTAGCAGGGAAGAATCCAAACTTTACAAACGAGGCCCTACAGTATCATCCTAGACGTCTTTTTGTAGACCGCGTCAAAATGACAGTTTGCGACAATATCAGACGAGAAACTCGACTCGTTGCAAGAATTCATGACCATTGTGGAGAAGCGAAAGTTGAAATAAAATGGGATGGGTACGTCCTAAGTGCCAATAATCATTCCACTGCCATGTCCAATAATTTAGGCCAAAGTAGAAGCAGTCGAAGCAAAGAAAGTTAGACCGACAACGTCACTAAGCCGACTGGAAGAACTCAGACAATCGCACGCAACCGAGACATGTGGTGGGTAGCTGGTTAATTGCTCACCTGCGCAGCGACCATACCACCAAACCCGATTATGGGACTCGTGATAATAGTAACGAAAATGAAGTCTATTCACTCCTTACAGGGCAATCTAAAAAGTTAACAATGTTCCAGCAAAAAGCTAAACTGTCTGATTATTTACGATAAATGTCCAGCAGACATGTGGACTTACAGATTTCTATTTTCAATCGACGTGCCACGATTTTAACCTTTTTACCAAATTAGGCTCAGGCTTATTAAATACCATAGTCGCTTCACAGTGGAGCAATAGCTACCAAAGACGGTTAATTAGATCGACACACTTTCCGCATTTTACCATTATAAACACTTACTACACTAAGATTAGAAAGTATGTCTTATATCGCCGTGCTTGTGGCTGAGGTAGTTGCAGCTTTTCTCCAGCTAAAGAGAAAAAACAACTCAGAACGACTATTGGCAAGTATACATGTCCTCTAGAAGTCTTTGATTATACTGTTTTTTGATTTTTTTTTTTTTGGTTTACAGTAATTTTCACTGTACAAAGGTTCAAGAGCCACTCGAGGTAGGGTGGTAGAATAAGAGTTTATAGAGTTATGTGAAGAAGATAACGGTTAACCCTGGACTTGAACAGTTTAACAGTTTAGTGATCGGGGAAGCATTTTCTTGGATGTCTTTTCCACAAAGCAGCTGTCCGTGGGAAGAAGCTACACTACTGCGACATACGAATCGAATACGAAAGAAATGAGGTTGGTGTGCTACAATGTGGATTGTATGGCGTAAAGGTTAGACCTGGTGGAACTAAGGAATGCAATTCGTCTCAATAATTTCCATGGAAATAGCAGCAGAGCAGCAAGAGGCTTGCGACGTCTCGTCTGTGGGAAAGGCGTTCAAGGGTGCTAAATGACTCATCACCGACAAGTATTCAGAGATGTCTTTAGACTTCATCAAGACTGGAAACTGAGGACCATATATGAGACCAGCACTCCGTTTTGGGCTTGATCTGGTTCTTGTTAAGGTAGAAGATAGCAAGAGGCGTCAGTTACTTACAGTCTTTTCTACAAGTACTTTCACTGTAACCCTAACCCTAACACTAACCCTCCGACGAGCTATTTTCGCTCGTTCCCAAACTACATAAATTTAAACGTGCTACTAGGTTGGCATATCAGTCGCACCCTTTCACTGTCGAAACGGTTCAATATAGATGTCTCTTCTATTCCAATAGCTTCATGTTTCACACTTCCCGTCAGTGGAACTCCCTTCCTCTTACTTTCTTCCCTATAATCAACATATATTAAAATGCAATGCCAATCGGCATTTCCAGATGCCTTGATCTATTCCCTGTCCTTCTCTTCAATATTTCCTCAATAACACCTCTTTACTCTTGATCCCATTCTCTGGAAACCGTTGCGTGTTAATGGCACTTCCGCCTTCCTTAGGGTGAAATACTTAAAAAAAAATCATTTGCGTCGAACGTAATCACGAGGTTTATGCTAATTTGACCTATATTTATAGAAGAATATACAGGGCGGGATTGGTTAATTGTCGCCATTTTATATTTCTAATTTTAGGCATACACATCGTTTCCTTTTCATTTTGTTGACTACACAGTATAGTAGGGTCAGTTGGGCACCGTCTATGAGAAACAGATCACCATGACGCAATTCACTCCACCAAAAATTTGGAAACAACATGCTCTACTATTTACCATTCGCGCTGGAAGCTCCAACACGAACATTTCAGAGTGTTTGGGTGTCAATCTGAGGACATTGAAGAGGATTTGGAAAGAGTCGGATGAAGCGAATAGTGATTACGAAGGCACGGCAGTTTGGAAAATCTGTTCGTTCTGATAAGAAAAGGGCACTCGAATTTGTTGGTGGGGTCCTCACTCAACACTGAGGCCGACATCAAGTGTCTTTAGGACTTAGTGCTTGGTCAAGACGGTGGCTGCTGGAAGACCTATGTCTGGCAACAAGCAGGAGTACACAATAATAGCTATCAGACAATTTCTGCGACCACATCACACCTTACATCTGGAATTTAGACAATTTATCCATTACACCCTGTATAAATAAATTGCCTGTGTTATAAGAAAGCGTATATTGTTTATTTTGTAATCATATCACGCCACCCAATATGTGAGAAGAACAGACAAGCAATCAAGTAGACACTAGATAACGATTGACATTGCATTTCAATTTTTGAAGGTCAAAGTTGACTGGACATAATGGAACCGGTGACAGGTCTACGAGCGAGTAGTGCGAGAAAAATTATTAGCATAGAATTTACGCTTACATCTCGCCAATTCAACTGTGAATTGGTGAGACCTCGCTGCCAATCTAGTACTGCACTTTAATTTTATAAAGTCTAGGTACCTTAGCGAAGAGTTCCTACGGACAATAATCATGAAAGTATTCATAATAAAGACAAAAGAAAACTAAATTACAGCAGGGGGAAATTAGCTGAAACCGAGATGCCAGATCAGGACAAATAAAATTGCAGATTCATCTCTAAATATAGAGCAGGGGCACAAGACCAAATGTAGCAGCAATATTCAAAACAGTGGTAGATTTATAAATAGGTAAGATAGATTGTGGCGAGCAAGATTTTGTTGCTCGACACTAAACAAACTTTCCTAGCTACAGATAAGGCCTTGTAGATAAAGTAGTCAAAATTCAGTTATGAAACGAAAACTAACAATTGTTTTCTCTGTCAATCCTGTATTCCGTCTATGCGCAAGGATGTTCTCCCCCAACATCATAATAGTTCGTTATTTTATCCTTTTAAATGTAGTTTTGCTTCGCGTTACATAAGGAGAACGACTCAAAGGCTGGGTGTTAGAATAAAACAACACGTTCCAGCGAAAATCCGAAACCTTAAGTACCCTCCATCGCAGAACACTTAATGAATAGTCATAATCTTGTGCTCATTTACTATCTGTAGCAGGTCCCACTTTAATTACCACCTAAAAGTGTTGGAGGCCATCTATATTCTATCATTAAAGCCGTCTCTATGTAAACAGAAGGACTTCGTCTTAGGCCTCCAACAAATTACCATCTGATTTTATTTTCCCACAAAACACTTTGTCCATTTTTCTTTTTAAATAATTTACTTTATTAACTTTGATTTAGTTCTGTAGAGAGAAGTTCAAAACCGGTAAGCTAGCCCGTTTTTCATTTTTACTTTTTCTTATCATGAGTGGTAATAATAAAAATAATTTTTTATGGCAGTTATAAAGTTTTGTACCACTAAATATATCTTTAAATTTAACTTTTTATTGGGAGACCGGAAACTACCTACACAATAGACTCTTCCAAGCCTATATAAAGTAGGGGACATAGCACTCAGAGAGTCAGAGTGACATAGAGAGACAGTGACAGCCACGTACGACTACCAGTATTGGACACTAACTTATAGTAAGCTCTGCTTACACTATCTCTGTAGCCTGTTGTTAATATATCTTTCTTACATCTAATCAGTGTTCCGTGTTTTCCTTCTGTGGTCCCAACTTTGGCCCCACATCACTTTTGTAGATATCATATTCCATTGAAATGAATATCGTCAATAATATTGCTGATTCTTCTTTGGATTTTCTCAAGAATCTCTAAATATTCATTAGGATATCTGGACCAGATATAGCAACAATATTCAAAGTATGGATGAATGCTAGACTTTATGTCTTTATGGTAGTAATTTTCGGCCGTAAAGGGTTGAATCTCCTTATGCGATGGTCTTTATCCTGAAGAGATCAGAGTTTTCCCAAGAATGTCGTTAAATGAATGACAAACACCGACAGAATAATTTTTGTATTTTAAGACATATTTCAGCAAATATATTTTCGTTTACGAACATGGTAAGTATGTTTTTTTTTTCATATTCCTTTTACTTAGTCGCAAATAAGAACAGCCCGGACGAAATTTCAGTCTTTGTTGTGACGTTATTTAGATAACTAATGGTGTTTCCTTCGCATTTCATCATTTCAAGACCTGGTCAGAAGTTGACCGAAAAGACATTTATATACGCTTTCTTTGACAAGTCATCTCAATAGCAATATATTACATGGCTTTATCTCTACATCCTGTTTCATACCTGCGCTGAAAAATCGCTAAACAACGGCCAATTATTTCTCTTGCTATATCCGAGTCAGCACTGTTGTCTTTTATGGCGAGAGATTTTTTTTCCTCTTTTCTTTTTGCAGGTTGTCTGAATTATATTTTATTCTTTTTCTGTTATCCCCTCTGGTCTTGTGCTGTTGTAACTGACTGCGCTTTTCTCGATGATACATGGCTTTACACAACATTTTGAGTAATAAGCGCGTTATGTTAGGAGGTAGTAAAAGAGTAGGAGGCGAAAACGACGAAGATGGCGGGAAGGTGCTTTCCTAACAAGAACTTAGTCAAGCGATCGCAGATTTAGCGGAAGTACGACAGGGAGAGTCAGTTTTTATTAACTTTCGTCTGCGATGCATTAAAAACAGAGACACGACGACGACGAATGACTGCGAAACTCTCAAACACACGGACATACACACAGATCTGTATCACACACACACACACACACACACACACACACACACACACACACACACACACACACACACACACACTACTTCACCGCAGTCGGCATCCTAGAGAAATTGTAAACTGAACAATCCTTTCATTAGCTCCATAGTACGTGCTTCGACAGGACGACATACGGTTCTTGTATTCAGATTTCTCCTTCTCCTAGATAGGTTGCCGCCCAAAGCTGGAGAGCCCAGTCTTCCCGACTATTTACTTATTGATGAAGGATTCAAATTCAGAGGGATTTTTCTCCTAAACTTGTTGGCACCCAAAGCTGAAGTGCCTAGTCTGCCCTACTGTTTACCAATACTTGGAGGGTTTAAATTCAGAGTTTTGCTTCTTCTAGACTGGTTTTTACTCAAGGCTGAAATGCCCAGTCTACCCGATTATTTTTCCATAGTTGGATTTTTCAAATTCAGAGTTTTGTTACTTCTAGACTGGTTTTTTTTCAAGGCTGAAATGCCCAGTCTACCCGATTATTTTCCATAGTTGGATTTTTCAAATTCAGAGTTTTGTTACTTCTAGACTGGTTTTTACTCAAGGCTGAAATGCCCAGTCTACCCGATTATTTTTCCATAGTTGGATTTTTCAAATTCATAGTTTTGTTACTTCTAGACTGATTTTTACTCAAGGCTGAAATGCCCAGTCTACCCGATTATTTTTCCATAGTTGGATTTTTCAAATTCAGAGTTTTGTTACTTCTAGACTGGTTTTTACTCAAGGCAGAAAATCCCAGTCTGCCTGATTATCTGCTCATGGGGGTTTTAAATTCAGAGTTTTGCTTTTACTAGACTGGTAGGTACTAAAGGTCAGTTTGCCCAGTTTTCCCGACTATTTACCCATACTTGGAGGTTTTAAATTCAGAGTTTTATTTCTTCTATACTGTTACTGAAGGCTGAAAAGCCCAGTCTGCCCTACTATTTACCCGTACTTTGTGGCTGTCAGAGTTTTGTTTCTTCTAGACTGGTAGTTACTCAAGGCTGAAAATCTCAATCGATCAGACTATATACCCATACTTGGAGATTTTTATTTCACAGTTGTGTTTCTTCTGGACTGCCTGAAAAGCCCTGTCTGCCCGACAATTTACCCTTTCTTGGAGGTTTTAACTTCAGAGTTTTGCTTCTCTTAGACCGGTTGCCATTCAAGTCTGAAGAGCCCAGTCTGCTCCATTATTTACCCATAGTTAGAAGGTTTTGAATTCCGTATTTCCTTCTCCTAGACTGGTTGCCACCCAAGGCTACAGGATCCAATCTGTCCTGCTATTTCGCCATAGGGGGAAAGATAGATTAAGACCTTTCCTAAGGATATTTGCTCGTAAATAAATGTAACTAACCCAACTGGAAATCGAAATCAAATCCGAGTCGCTATCCATTATATCACTGTATCTAACAAAGACGAGAATCTATATTAGAAAAAAGGAGCTGGTTCTCTGTCCGTCAGACGCTTTCTGCTTTTGACACTGCATGTGCGTATATAACGTACATAAATGGTCGACACTTGCTGCTGACCATCAAGCCTGGCGCCGTACCGTCCACCAGGCCGTCTGCACCTTTGAGGACTCTTGCAGAACAAAACTGAAGGAGAAACGCCGCGGGAGGAAGGACCGAGATGCTATACCAGACTAGACCAGACATTTAATTGCAGTCGCCGCGGCCGGGCGTGCATGTCCCGCATCGACCTAGTCGGCCATCAGCGTGGCTGAAGTCGACGTGGACAGCCCACTTCATAAATCTTCGTCCGCATGGTAAGAGAAGAAAAAGAATGTAAGGCATATGCGCATGATTGTGTTTTGAGGTGAGTGATATGTGCTTGTGTTATTTGCTGTACTCACAAATTTAACTGACTTGAAAAATTCATTTGAATAATACATTTCCGAGTAAGCAATCTGACCAATATTTAACCATTAAAAAAAATCATTTTGCACCAAGGCAATAAAGCCACTAAAACGTAATGGGTGACTGAGAAAACGAAAAAAAAATATATTATATATATATATATATATATATATATATATATATATATGTATACACACCTATATATATATATATATATATATATATATATAATGTAAGCAAATATATGGATATAGATCCGACAGTATGAAGAAAAATATACAGAGAAAACAAACAAAAATCTTAATATATAATTATGCTCTATTAATGTTAATATAAAGTCAACGTCGGACGTTTCGGTCTATTTTAGACCATCATCAGGACTTATTTATAAAACATTATTAACATTAGAACATATAAAATTCAACATGAAAAGACGATGGACATAAGAGCACAACTAATCCAAACAGATAACTGAAAATTTTATCTAAGATCAGCGTTCCGTTTAAAATATGACCACATAGTCGTCACGTGGGCGATGTTGTGAAAACGTATTCGCATTCGAACAGTTTTAAAATTGTTCCACCCTGCCTGTCTAATATTTTGAAATCATTTTTGATTTACTTTGTATCATGCAAAACTTCAAACTTGTATGGACATATAAGAACCTATTAATCTCTGCGTATTCCTATATCAACGGAAGGGATTTCTTGAAGAACTGTTTATACGAGAAAATAGTTCAATCGAATTTGTTTAATATTTTAATATTTTGAAATCATCTTCGAGTACGTTTTCACAACATCGCCCACGTGACGACGACGTCATCATAATTTAAACGGAACGCTGATCTTATATAAAAATTTCAGTTATCTGTTTGGATTAGTTGTGCTCTTATGTCCATCGTCTTTTCATGTTGAATTTTATGTTCTAATATTAATAATAATTCTCTGTATATTTTTCTTCATATATATATATATATATATATAAAAAAATATAGTCTTAAGTTGTTCTACATTTATGAGATAAAGTGCTTAATATCAGAGATAGAGCGTGTGTAAATATAAAAGTGAACATAGAAGTCAAATTTTTTACTACGTTAATAAAAATATCGATTAAAATTAAATAGATAAATATATAAGATATGAAAATAAAAAAAAAATAAAAAAATGACAAGCAAAATAATTTAACACAAATAAATAAATAAACAAATAAACAACGTCCTGTAAAATAACCGCCAGAATATCCCCAATGCACCAGTGATTCGTATATATAAATAGCCGAGAAAAATAACAGCACTCGTGTCCTGACGATTGCGTCTACCATGAAACAGACTGTCACCTCTAAGTGTTGACTTCTATGTTCACTTTTATATATATATATATATATATATATATATATATATATATATATATATATATATATACGTGTGTGTGTGTGTGTCTGTTATGTAAACGTTATTTTAGTGGATACTCATATTTAAGTAGAAGCACCGTGTTCGAATTTCAGTCAAATCCATTACATTCACTTACGAGCTAATACCTTTAAGAAAGGTATGAATCATTTTCTTCTCCCACCTCCCACTAGCTATGGCTAAATAGCAGGATAAACCAGGTTCTATATCCTTGGATGGCAACTGGTCTACTGCAGAAAAAATGGCAACCTACTGCGGGTAAAAATAATCTGCTACGTCACACTTGTATCGAAACATGCATCAACGCATAAACCTGTATTACGCATGGCACATAATTGAGTGACATTTATTTATTTTGGTCTACTAGCTTCAATATACATGAATTCTTGAGAAAAATATGAGCTTTCCGATAGGATTCGAACCTGCGTCTCCCTAGGAAAAATAAGCGACCGTTAGAAGTTTAATAAATGCTAAACATATCATGAAAGTGAATTTATATATTTTTTATTCTTGACAAAAATATTAAACAGTATTTATTTATTAGATTGTTTATTTACAAGAATAATTTTAAATCTAGAACAAATCTAAAAAGTAATACAATTAACGCCATGCAATAATTATCATTTACTACTCTATAAAGAAAAATATATAAAACAATTTTTTATTCATAAATTTATAAACATTTACTAAATTATTCAAATATTTGAACCAACTATAATGAAATCCTTATTATTTACCATTTTATCAAGTTCGAATCAATTACTCGATGCTCTGATAACCATTCAAATAAACAATCTAATAAAAAAAATACTAGAAATAACAATCTGTCATTGGCTCTTGTGTTATGAAGTGAAAATAATATGCAAGGAAGAACACGGGAGAGACGTCTACAAGCACATATGATAGGATACGAGAATCCCCATATTAGGCCAAACAAGAAAATAAATACAATATGGGAGATGTTAAAAAAGAAAGAAAGACAAATTACAGCAAATCTTCAACCGCATCAGCAGCAATCAGAAGATGAGCAGCAGTATCAGTTGCAACCTAATCAGCAGTTTAAAACGCAAAAGTTTACTACAGAAATAAACGATGGCCTATCGGGTAAAAGCGTTGGTTTGTGAATTTAATAACATGGTTGTGAGTTTAATACCTGTACCACCAGCCAGTGGACCTAACAGGAAAAGAAATAGTTGATATACATCAGTAGCAATTAGAAAATCGGCAGCAGTATCAGTTGCAACCTAATCAGCAGTTTAAAACGCAAAAATTTACTATAGAAATAAACGATGGCCTATCGGGTAAAAGCGTTAGTTTGTGAATTTGATAACATGGTTGTAAGTTTAATACCTGTACCACCAGTCATTGGACCTAACAGGAAAAGAAATAGTCGATATACATAAACATGAGAAGTTGAAGAAGAACAGTATAATCCGGGATAAATAAAGGCTTCCGTTCGGAATTCTTTTTGTTCCCGATAGACAGAAGAGAAAGACCAGTGGGTATAATAATATGCATGTGATAACAACAACAAGGATGAGGATATTAGTCCGAATATAAATAGCATAATAGAGATGATGTGTTTCTACCTGAAATTGAACTCTCCAGTTGCTTACTGCTCAACTTAGAACTTTCTTAGCGGTAAAAGAAAGAAGTCGACGGCGAGAAATCGAAGGCAATTTTTGCTTAAATGTTCATTAGTTGGACTAGAAACAATTCATGGGCCATTCGTATTCTCGTCTGATCAGGCTTTTCCTAATTGCACATATTTTCGTCAATTAATCTTCTCAATAGACTCCAAGGCGAAATTCTGGTGGTGAATCCCCTCGGAGGGAAAACGAGCCAACTTTGGAAGTGACGGAACAATTGTCCGACCCCACCCATTCCGAACACCTGCTTTACCTTGTAGATCAATGAGTGATACTTGTGCTATTTACAATCTTGACTTTTCGAAGTTTGGTTCCAAATTCTGACGCTTTTATACGGGAGTCTCCGGACCTCTGGCTCGAAGCCAAATATATATATATATATATATATATATATATATATATATATATAACAAGAAAGAGTGTCAACGCCGTTGGGTGCAAACATCGAACCGTCGGCTATCTAGGAATCATTTTCATCTGTCGAGCGCGTTACTTTTAAAACTATTCAACTTTTTGGGAAGAAAAATGTAGCAAAAGAAATCACACACACACACACACACACACAAAACACACACACCCACACACACACACACACACACACACACACATATATATATATATATATATATATATATATATATATATATATATATATATATATAAAGGACTCATTTAAAATGTGGGAAAAGTTTTGCTCGGAATAGGTGCGAACTTAGACAAAGAATAGAAAAGAAATATTTGCTTGAAAAATTATGATCGATTGCTTCAGTACGTGGAAAAAAAACTTTCTTCCTTTCTGTAAGTTACAAAACACCGTCAATTTGGGATATATGGACAAATGTGTAGTTTAACATTTGAATAAAAGGAAAAACGAATCTCTCTTTCCTTCGAGAATAGTTAGAAGGTAAATAGGAATGTAAATCCAACGACGATGAAATATAGGTTTAAAGTTTGTAACTAAGTTGGACTGGGATATAAATTTTTTACTGAAGATGTTCTGAGAGGAAAGCATCACAACACAACTTTTCGTCTTGTCACACACACACACACGAACACACACACACACCTATCTATCTATCTATCTATCTATCTATCTATCTATCTATAACAATCCGTTCAGATCTATCTATCTATCTATCTATCTATCTATCTATCTATCTATCTATCTATCTATAACAGTCTGTTCAGATCTATCTATCTATCTATCTATCATCTATCTATCTATCTATCTATCTATCTATCTATAACAATCTGTTCAGATCTATCTATCTATGTATCTATCTATCTATCTATCTATCTATCTATCTATCTATAACAATCTGTTCAGATCTATCTATCTATCTATCTATCTATCTATCGATCTATCTATCTATCACAGTCTGTTCAGATCTATCTATCTATCTATCTATCTATCTATCTATCTATCTATCTATCTCTATCTTTCTATCTATATATCTCTCTCTCTCTTTCTCTCTCTCTCTATATATATATATATATATATATATATATATATATATATATATATATGTCAAGGCAAATGTAAGGTTTTTTTTTTTTTGCAACAATATTTAGAGACAAATGTAAAATGTTAGTTTTTCAAAACGTTTAAATTGAAGCGACACTGATATATATTCATCAAGTTAACTGAAAAGTCTAGGTAAATTATGGAGGATGCTAAGTGACGTAATTTAATGTTTAATTAAACGTAAGTTAGTAAATGAAGTTGTTGAATTTTTATGCAATTAATGCTGAAAATATTTTCGTATGGGATAAATTTATGTATTATATATTTTAAATAACAGGAGGTTATGAATTTAAGCATTTTCTTTGTTTAAAAAATTAGGTGTCTAGCTAAATGATTTTAAAAGATATATTTAGCAAGTATAAAACGTTTTATTTCCAGTAGGTGGCAACTTAGAAAAAGAATACAAAAGAAAATATTTATTTGAAAGACAATTATGATGGATTGGTTCAGTACTTAAAGAAAGTAGCAGAGATAAATTTTTGGAGCCTTGAAGCTTGAACAGATGTGGGTGTCCCTCAGCAATCGAGTATCCAAGTGCCAAAATGTAGACTACAAATAAATTTAGTTTCGCTGAACGAGCCCATATAGTCCGGGGTTCAGGCTCTGCAAGCATTCAAGGAAAGTTGGAAAATTCACCAATTGTAGCGAAATTTTGAGGCCATATAAAGTAGGTATCAGTACATATTCTAAGTTCAATATAAGCTACTTAAGCTTTATTGAATCATGATTCTATCACTAAAATGGTCTTATTTTAATAAAAAAAAAAAACGCTTAAAAAATATCGATTTTGCTGAAAAATTCACTCATTAAAAAATTGCTTTAGAAGCCTATCGGAGATTAATTTCATAACATATCCGACATTGCTAGAGAAATAATAATTTATTTATTTTTTCTGTAAATTTCAAAATATCTTTATATATAAATATTTTAAATGGCGTAATAATGTCGTTTTTGACGTTAAAAAATACATCAAAAAAACGACATTATTACGTCATTTTTTTGCATATAAAACGAGGAATCCTCGGGGTAGGTAGAGACAAATGCTGAGTTTCGTAGAATTGGTGAGTGTAGTAACATGGGTAGATAATGTTGTGGCGTAGACGAATGTGACGTACGTGTGTGTAGCTGGGTTTTATTATTAAAAATGACGTACAATGTCACGTAAAAATACATCGACATTATTACGTCATTATTTCTGCACCAACCTAATAACTAAAACGAGGAATCCTCGGGGTAGGTAGAGACAAATGCTGAGTTTCGTAGAATTGGTGAGTGTAGTAACATGGGTAGATAATGTTGTGGCGTAGACGAAGTGTGACGTACGTGTGTGTAGCTGGGTTTTATTATTAGGTTGGTGCAAAAATAATGACGTAATAATGTCGTTTTTTGACGTATTTTTAACGTTAAAAACCGACATTAATACGTCATTATTTTTGCACCAACCTAATATATGCAATTGAGGTTGCGGACTTAAGAAAGTTGTAGAAGTGAAAAACATAAGAAAGGCATATAGATTCCCTCCTCATCTGAAAAGGATTATTCGTAATTTAGAGAAGTCGATCAATAAAATTAATCCCCCCTAACACAGACATATCTATCTATCTATCTATCTATCTATCTATCTATCTATCTATATATATATATATATATATATATATATATAATACAAAAAAATGGTAATCCGTATGGAATTTCCAAGTGGATATAAATCCAAGGAGAGATCTATGTCAAATCTCTTCGATAATTTATTTAAAATTTTGGAGGCAATTATATTAAAAATTTATACTAATTTATGTTAAATTCTAAATCCTTTGCTAAATGATGAATATTATTTAAATGTCCTTAAACAAACACTATCTTTAATATAAATTATAAATGGTTTGCTAAATTGAGTATATCTGAACATTGAAGTCAACACTTAGAGGCGACAGTATGTTTCCTGCTAGACGCAATCGTCACGCCATGAGTGCTGTTGTTTTTTTCTCGGCTATTTATATATACGCTTCAGTGGTGCATTGTGGGTAGTCTATTTTAGCAGTTATTTTACCGGAAGTCGATTATTTGTTCATTTATTTATTTCGGTTAAATCATTTTACTTGTTTTTATTTATTTTTATTTTTATCTTTTATTTTATTTTTATTTATATATATATATATATATATATATATATATATATATATATATATATATATATATATTTCATTTTAATCGGTGTTTTATTAATGGAGTAAAAATTTGTATCGCTTATTTAATAGTTTGGTTAAGTTTGGGAACAAATTAAAGTCATTTATTCAATTTTGGTGTAGTTTATTCTATTATTTTGGCGGGAGCAGTTTTTAATTTGTTTATGACTTCATTTATTTATTTGGATTGATTAATTTATCGGGATCAGTTTGTTAGTTTGTTTATTTAAATTAAATTAGATTAATTTATTTTACTTGTATTTTATTAATTATTTATGACACTGTATATTTTTATTTACTCTTTTCGGTTTTCGAAAGTGAGTATGACTATCACTGACATATCCAGACCTTCACTTAAACACCTCCACGACAATACTGCATTCATCGGTTGTGTGAACGACAGTGGCTCTAAAGCCAGCAATTGATCTGCATTTCTTGTCACATGTCGCATAATCTAGCGTTTTTTAAAATCTACCCAGGGGCTGCCAAATGTGCAGGGTCAGCAGCAACGTTCTTCCAGCCCGTCAGACCTGTGCGTGTCACTGCATCGCCATTGCGCACTTGGACTGAAAGAAAAAAAAAACCTACAAGCTAACAAGTTGTCAGCAAAGCCCATGTGGGTTTGAAGTTTCCATGAATCTTGCACAGCATTTCATCGACCCACACCACAAAACCACATTATCCAGAGACAAGCAGTTGCAAGATATCTAGTGTGGCCATGAGGTGGGTTTTATATCAGAATTTCCTTCTAGAAGACTGCTAAAAGGCGTGGAAGTTCCCACCTCTTGCGGCCTAAGCGCGCGTCTGGATACCGGCAAAAATATTTCTATAGCCTCGCGCAGAGATCGCTAGATCGCTGTTGACCTTTCAAAGAGGTTCATCCGCCTTTTGACATGTCTTGTTATTGTCCTTAAATACACAAGCAGACCTACCAGACCCTATTCATAACATACTTGTTGACAACACAAATATAATAGCAAAATTGACATGCAAAAAAAGGCTAACAATAATGGAACCCTTAGTAGAAAAAAAATCAATAATATCAACTATGAACATGGACACAATATCTTGACCGTGTTTTGAAAATGAAAACATTATATAAATACATACATACAACAAACTATTTCTTGTTAACAGTTAATATATTTCAACCTCGAAAATGGCTAAATGTATTGCCGAAAGCGCTCGGATAAAAAGAACATTCGAACAGTTTTTATATAATTTATCACCAGAAAAAAAAAAAAATTAGCTTACATGAGAAATTGTCTGTCGTGTTCAATGAAATGTGCATATATATATATATATATATATATATATATATATATATATATATATATATATATATATATATACACACACACACACACACATATATATATATATATATATATATATATATATATATATATATATATATACACACACACACACACACACACACACACATATATATATATATATATATAGGTAATGCAAAGTGTGTTAATCCGTATGGATAATCGTCAGGAGGATGAAATCCAGAGAGCTCAATGTCAAACCAGAGCAAATATTAATTTAATTAGAAAACAGACAATCTTAAGTGTCCATTGATTTTTATTTTATTTCCAGCAAGGTGTTTTTCCTGATTCATCAGATCATATTTCCAAGCATAAAAAATGGTTTCAAATGGTTAAAATTTAAAACCATTGTTTATGGTTGGAAATGTGATCTGCGAAACCAGGAAAAAAACATCTTCCTCGGGAAATAAAATAGAATCGATGGACACTTAAGGCTGTCTGTTTTCTAATTATATATATATATATATAATGCAATGAGAATGAAAGTAATATATAAATTCTAACTTTCAGAGCATTAATTCAAATGAGGGCTCGATACCGATAGTAGAGTGATAATTATTTATTCATTAGAATTTTATCATATAGACAAAACCATTTTACTCACTACAGAGATGCAACTTCGACCTTAAAACTATATTTATATATATATATATATATATATATATATATATATATATATATACATATATATATATATATATATTTTCGTTAAAAACGACTGGCAAGATGTTGTGGTTAATTGTTGGTACTTCATTTTCCTTGTGTCTAAATGTTTTTCTTGTCCAACTGTTCTGTATTTAGATATTATCAAGGATGATGGTAATTTTACTTTTAAATGAATGCATGGATTTTTTATGTATGTACATATATACAGACAAAATGTTCGGTAAATTGCTGCATAATTTATATCAAGAACTGAAATTATAATATATATATATATATATATATATATATATATATATATATGTGTGTGTGTGTGTATGTGTGTGTGTGAAGAAATATAGTTTTAAGGTGTGCCATATTTATGGAATAAAGTGCTCAATATCAGAGATAGAGCGTATGTAAATATGAATATAAAAGTGAACATTGAAGTGAACACTCTGAGGAGACAGGTTGTTTCATGCTAGACGCAATCGTCAGGCCGCCATATATATATATATATATATATATATATATATATATATATATAAAAGAACAGTAAGATATATAATCTGATGTTCTAATAGATATTTTTATTTTTACAAAATAGTGCTCAATGTAAATTTACAGAACATTAAAATTATAAATTAATTGGTCTAAAATATGTTTTTTCCATACACAGTTCTGACCATGTTTCATATATATATATATATATATATATATATATATATATATATATATATATATATATATATATATATATATGTTATCTACGATATCTACAAGATACTCGGGCAGCTCTAATATCTATATATATATATAACAAACAAATAGGCTTTTAAGTTGATTTAATTTATTCCGCTTTTATCCTCAAAAATCTCAGCGCATTTTCCTTATTCACAGTTTTGTCTTTCATTCAGACCTGAAGAAGCCAACCCCTAGACCTGTCGTCGAAACGCGTCTTTATAAGATTTTCCTTTCAACTCTTCTCCACTTTTGTTTCAAATATCATACATCCCACAAACAATACACACACACACACACACAGACACACATACATATATATATGTATATATATGTGTGTATATATATATATATATATATATATATATATATATATATATGTGTGTGTGATTGTGTGTGTGCATGCGTGATGTTAACCAAACGCTTGTTATCATAATGTGTTTTATTGAAAAACTAAATTAGTACTACTCTTTAGATATGCACTGTAAAGAAATACACAACTGTATTGTATTGTGCAACTCAAGACTTATATTCTTCTCTATCTGTCGATGCAAGTATACCAGAATGCAACAGCTGGTCAATCAGCTGTTGCATTCTGATACACTTGCATATCTTTTCGTTTTCTCGTGTCTATTTTCATTTATACCTTAGTCAGCCTTTGAAATTTTCAGCTGACTCAAGTCGACTAGTCTTCTTGTATTTGAAATCTTCGCGTATAAATAACCACTCCTGAAACGAGTATTGCTACTCTACAAGATACTATTGTTCACAATTAACTGTTTGGTAGCTTTAGTTTATGTTAGCACATGGCCAAATGCAAGAAGGAAGATTGTTAAGCGCATTCTCTCTCGGAAACGGCTACCAGTTTCAAGAATCCATATCCAATATCTGTTTATATTTCTGAGATGAGTTATTATGTACACTATTTACATTATTAGGATTATTGTCCTCATCTTTGTTGCCATATTTATCACAACGTTTTGGCCGTTGTACGCTATGGCCTTCTTCAGGTGGTTGAAATGTCGAACTAAACTCTTTATTTCGCTCACTGGTGTAGACTGTTCTAGTTCCACGTGCCATGTATAATGGGTGTCAGTTATCAGTTATCTCCTTTTAATTCCCTTCTCCAATTTCTCCACTGCCTTAAACAGGCATTGAACTCATTCGGATGATGGATTCTCCCGTCAAGTTCGATGAATGAGGTTCCGACGACCACGAACTAATTATCTGCATGCGTATGACGGGTATGATTTTTGAGACCAGCTCGAGAATTGCACACAAGACCACAAAAGGGGAAGGTATTGTATTCAAGTGCAGCAGGAACACTGTTAGATGTCTTATTTTGCTTTCCCGTTTCATGTCGTCGACTGATCGTTACTTCTCAGTGCAGCTATATCAATGTTGTGCTTCTTTAGTTCCAATGCGACCAGAACTGTTTTTCTTTCTGGTGCTGAGTTGTTGTCCTGGAGATTTCGTATATTCCAAGTGCCAAGATGAAGTTGATGTTGTTTCGTAGAGTTTTTCACAGTAGCCGGATATGTGTGGAACTAATTAGATGTTGTTGTCAGAAAACCAACACAATGATTTGTTTCAAGTGGTGAAGGCTTGTGTCGGACCATCCACACTTCTTGGATCTGTCGATAAAAAAGTAACGGTACAAAAGACTTGCCACGGAAACTCCGAACAACAGTCCTCATGTGTTATTATCG